>JAOXYD010000134.1:6734851-6753706 GCA_028565735.1 Pinacopodium congolense
TGAAGTTAGGAAAAATATTCAAGATTTAATTGTTGAATATAGTAATAATATTAGTGTCACTTCTTCAACTTTTCAAATTCCTACACCAATAATAATTGATACTAGTAAATATTATAGAACTGATTTATTGATTTTACAAAAACAAAAAGGCCGAGAGGGGTTATGGTAAATTCTAAAATGGAATTTAACGTGTATTTAACTTCTTTTGATTTGAGTGAATTTACAGCTTCAACATTTCTAATAATGCAATAGTGGGAGGCTCATTATGAGTAGTTTCTAGTTATGTCGGTCATTGTAAAAGACAGATTTGCATTTCCAGTTTCAACGGTTGCCGTTGAGTAAGCTTTTAGTACTGAAGAAGATATTTTAGACAATTATAGATATTCAATGACTTCGGAATCTTTAGAGGTGCAATTTTGTCTTGATGATTGGACGAAAACAGAACGACAACAACAAGAGTTGACGAAACTAAATGCTTTCTAATTATATGATTTTGACACGAATACAACCGGAAGTGCATACGAATCTGACAACGTTATAAGTGAGTAACTCTCTAAAAAAAAAAGAGAATTACGAGAATTTTGATTCCTCTTCATTTAAGTGTTGAAGATGCGTAGGTAACTTAATTTTTAAAATTAAGTTCAAACTCATTATTTTATTTAATTTTTCTTTATAATTTATATATAGTTGTCATATATTTTAATTCATTTAACTTTGTATTTTTATATTCAACTTATTATATTTGACATTTTTTTTAATTTCAAATTTCAAAATTTTATATTTAGAAATAAAATTATGAATAATAAAATAACGATTATAATTAAATCGACGATTAAACCATAACCAACTGCTTTTAAACCGTAACCGTAACTGTAATTAATTGTTTTTAAATCGTAACTTAAACCGTAAACTGTCGGTTAAGTAAAGGTTTATAGATTTTTATAAACTGTAATCGGTGATTTTATAACCATAACCAACAGTTAATTAACCGTGGTCAAATCTATAACAATAAAAACATTGAACATGCTGTTCACGAAATCATTGAAAATCTGTTTATAGATAGATACAATAAGGATTTTATCTTTCCACTAACCAACCACCACATCAAAAATTCTCACACATTGGTCAGATCCACAAGAAGCAAACCGCACATTCCTGTTACTGTCGGTCTTTTCGGGATTTCTCCAGGACAATCGATTAACTGTAGAAGCATGGCACATGTAGGGATCTAGCCGTACAATAAGAGCTGCAGATACTTCTGGCAATGACGTTACACTGTGATTACTTACAATAAGACTCCATAATTCAATGAGCCCATTTTCCATTCCAACTGCAAGGAACCCATAGTTTCTTTGACGATCAATACCAGCCCAAGACAGAGCGGTAACACTACTGCTGAATTGTGGCAAAGTTATCCTGTGTTTAACAGAAGAATCCTTCTCCACACCCCAGATCTTCACTGTTTTGTCCCTTGATCCAGTTGCAAATTCGTGCCCCAAAGGGTTCCAAGAACATGACCATATAATTCTTTTGTGAGCCTCCTGCCTAGATAGAAGCTGGTAACTGATTTCATCATCACCTACGCAAGTAACAGATGTGATCATCATTTCAATAAAACTGATGTTCCATCAAGCAGTATGAAGTCACCTAAGGTTATATATTATTGCTCTTAGCTACTCGACTACTTCATCCTAGGAAGTATAATTAAGAACTCCAACCAACATAAAAATGTAATCTGCAAGTTGATATTATTGCCTACATAAAAGGAAACAAACAAAAAAAAGCACTGGTAAAGTCTCTGGTGGGACACAAAAAATATGATTCCCTTATAACTTACTTCCATCTTACTTTTCCATTGTTATCTGCAACTCTTGAACAACTTGGCAATTATGACCAATACATATTCTTTTGCAAGATTTTGACAGGATAGATGCCAATTAAGTAGTACCTGTTCTTATGATTGTGAAAACAGAGAATTGCCTGTCTCTTGAGACAGCCAGTAGCATACTATTATCGTGAGAGAATTCCATTTGTGTCACTGTTAAGCTATGTGATGGCAAACGACCAACTGCCTTCCATGAACCTACTTCCCACAGCCATATTTCTGCAACTGTTGCTGACTGGGCCTGAAAACACAAAAAGGAAAATCATAAAACGCCAGAAATACATTTAAAGTGAAATGCAATAAGATCAAGTTATTATCATTATCATTATTATTATTATTACTTTGGTGTGGCCTAACGTGACTAGGGATGCTTTTTTCCCATGAAAGATATAAAACTTTCAAATGCTAAGAATTACTTGGCATCCTTGTTTTCTTTACGCATAAACATGCAAGGATACTGTTCACTAGATAAGTTTAGGCCAATGGAAGGATAATCACAAACTCATTTTCTCTCGAGTCAATTACTTAATATTGGAAGACTTAACTTTAATTTGAGGGCACTTTTATCTTAGAGGTTTCCAGATACAATTTAACAATTGGAATTATTTCTTCATTGCTCCGATGGCTTATTCATAAGTTCTACCCCAATACCATATGACATCTATTCTTTATTCATCCCCACCTCCTTTCTTCCCTTCAATCTAATTCTTTTACATTTCATTTTTTTGCTCATTATTGTTTCCACACCTAGTAAAAAATTCACCTATTCTAACTAACAGGAGAATTTGTTCAATGCAAGACAGAAGTAGTAACTTTTTATTATTGTCCCCTTCTGTCAGGAAACCTGACCCAGACTTTCTACTGGAAAAGTGAAAAAATGAAAATGCTCAGAAATTTGTGGCCTTTCCATGCCCAAAGCCATTAGTTAGTTTTTCTGTGATTAAATCAGAAAGGTAAGTATTAAAAGCAGATACCTTACATGAAGAAGCAACGAGCTTTCCATCATGATCACAACATAGGGAAAACAACTCATTCCCATGACCATAAAGTTTGTGAGACTCTGGCCATAAAGTATTGTATGCCAGTTGATCTTCTATTGGAGGCTTAGTCAACACAACAGGAACTGCATCAGGAATACTTTCAAGGGTGTCAAGACTATCATTCGCATTTCTGTCTGGGATATCATGTCCAGCTGCACAAGAAAATTATATTAGGTCTTTTTGATAGTGAAAACTTCTGTTCCAAGTCACAGCTTATTTAAAATATTGTTCTTCCCAAAGGATAATTAGCACTAGCAATGTCCAATATTTATATATCTAACAATACGAAGACATTGCAATATTATGAAGACGGCCTGTCATTGCATCAAAACCTTACATCAAAAAGTTCTGAGGCTGTGATGCAGAACTTAACAAACAAAAATGGAAAAAACTAGGCAGACTATTGGCACGGCAACAGATCCCTGACACATTTCAAAGTATTCAGCAATAGGTCCAAGTGGCCAACTTAAATAAATCTAAATTTTGATCACAACATCATAACAATACGTCCCTGAGCTAGCATCTCCAAACTTACAAAATTTGATGATGAGTTGTATCAAGTAAAGTTGTTGGAAGCTCAATTTTTGGTCGTCAAGTGATATAATTTCTTCCACTGATAACAGGATCTGGTTAACCTCTTATCTTGTGAATTTATATATCCTTTAAAGCATAGAAAAGCCACTATTATGGGCTTTAAAAGTGCAATTGTTGCTCAGGTTGCTCTCAACATCATATAATTCATAATAATAAATGGGATCTTGATAGTACACTATTTACCAACAAAAACTTCAAGGCCATCACATATAATCGAAGTTTAATGGGTTAAACTGAGTTGTGAAATATTGCATAAGAAAAGTAAAACAAAACGCATGAAGCTAAACATGTCTGATAATCTGGTGCAGTATGCTATTGATAATAAATCAGATGTTTGTTAAGCTCCCATTATTTGGCAGAAGGAATGAGCAGATGTACATGTAAGGGTGCAGACAACATTCAACTCCATTTGTCATCTAATTAATATCTTATTGCAATGAACTACATAGATGCAACAGAAAGGGAGAGAGTCACCATATATAGGTTTCTGTGACAAGCCAAGCGCAGACATATTAGCTCCCAAAACCTGAACATCTAAATGGAGATCTTCACTGAGAGCAGACTCTTGACAAGTGGCATGATTCAAGGTCTTCAAAAATGATAAAGGAGCTTCAAATACCCTTGCAACTTTCTCATCAGCACCACAAACAAACCGATGGTTTCCCTTCCCTTGGATCATGGCCACGCAGTTAATGTCGTGACCATGAATTTGAGGACGAGCAATTTCATGCCATGACTGCTGATCGATATGATATGACTCATCTTTCCATGGAGCAAAGACACGGGTTGTCTGGAAAGAAGATATATTGTACGATTTAAATAGTTTAAGCATGAGCAAAATTCAGACCTGTCACAGAATTTTGTTTCTTAATGGTTCAAAACTGTTTAATCAAATTGACTCATAGAAGCAATTCAATATTTTATAAATCAACAAACAGTAGTCTAACATATCAAATTATGTTTCTGATATTAGGACAAGTTGATCCGATGTTTATCTTTTACTCAAATGAGCTGGTAACAAGTAGATTTGCCTGAAATAAGAATACTAACAAAAGTTTCAAATTGAATCAAAGCACTCCACCAAAAACATGTAGTTGGACTTGTAAAAGACTCTTGTCAAGTTACTAGTAACTGACTGAATCAAAAGATGATGCTTGGATGTAAACCAAGCCTTTCTACATTATTTCTTGTTATGCCCAATGTCAGGCCAATGATCGTCAAATAACTAGCTTTTCAGCTTTCCTTTTCAAAGCTTCACCCACTTGTAACTAACATAATGAAATTCAAGATAGTTCTATGGACATTGAACGACATACAATGTGGTACCATGTACAATGAAGAACCTGGCAAAGGATATAGACAGTACCTGGTCATGACTAACTGACAACATGTATTCACCAGATCTTGCCCAGGCAATATCTGTCACAGAAGCAAAATGCCCTGATGGAACCTTTTGTGGTTGCCAATTATCCATGTCTAATCCAACATTTTTCCATAGATGGAATGCTCCACCATATCCATGTGCCAAAATCATATTTCCATCTGGACTCCAGTGGCCACTGTAGAACCCCAGAGCAGAATGACTCAACTCCCCAACAGTGACCACGTTCATCCAAATACCAGATTTCTTTTCAGGTTGCCAGATCATCATTGTCTTGTCCATTGCAGCAGACAAAAGACTTTGAGGTTGATGGAAAAATGTTTCATCTGCAGATGCAGTTAGAGGAGGTTGCCACTCCACCGAATACACCCAATCCTCATGTCCAATAAGAAGGGATTCCAAAGATATCTGATAAGAATTAGAGCCAGATACAAGTACAGGACCTTCAATATAAGAAGCTAAACTTATTCCCTCTTGCTTGCCTGTACCATTGCTGGTTACTGATGTTTTACCTTTAAGAGCAATTTTCCATATGCGTATTCCTTTGTCTTGAGAAGAACTTACGAGCAGAATGCTATTTGCTTGACCATCTGAACAGATGGGTAAAGAGAAGTCTAAACTCCTGATCCAATCTGTATGAGCTTTCAACTCACAAGAGTGATTAAACTGCATGCATATACACCCATTAGACCAATATATTCTAGGGGCACAAAAGCATTTTGCACAATAATCATGCAAAATCAAAACATAGATACCTTTCCTGTCCCATCTCCACAATAAAGATGAACTTTGTTATCTAAACCACCCATTGCAATGACAATATGCCCAGAAGTCCCTGGCAATTTTGCCAATGCAAGAGTCACCATAGGCCTTGGACCAACAAACTTGGTGTCTAGACATTGCAATCTACAGTTTCCTGAAAAAACAAATTGCACATTCATAATATAAAAACAGAAATTAGTCAATTCTTACATTAAAGATATCGAACAGGAATGACAATCCATTTTTAAAATGCAGAACCATAATAGAGTCATAATGAGAAAAATGCTAATAAATTTGATCAATGCTAACTATCATTAAAGGACAAAGCAACAATTTACAAACTGTAAATCAAATTCATTTAGTTCATTCAGAACATGTAGATTTCAATAACAGTTAACCAAAATATTTTTAGAAGTAATACATCTAGATTTCAGGGACCGCATCTACTCAGCCAATCTCTATTTTGCCAGCAGCTAGACCATCTGGTTTGAATAACATGCAGACTTAGTAAGAACTACAAGTATGCAGAAACCTTATAAGCATGGCATCTTCTATTAAAAAACACAGACGTGATAAGAAAAACTACATAACTAACCCACTAAATGAGGAAATTAACTAGGAAATTGCAAAAATTAGCTTCAAAGTTCGCAGAAAAGAAGAACAAAAGCTGAAAAAAAAAAAGTTCCATAAGATAAGTTGCGCGCAATCCAGGTAGACTTACGATTTTCATTTTAGACAATGTCAAGCTCTATCTCAAATAATCTCAAAAAAGCTCTACCTCAATAACATCTTGAATGAAGAATAAGTACTAAGGAAGAAACAATCAATGATATTTGCTCACCACCACGAGTTGAAGGGAATATCAATTCCCATAAACAAACTGTTCCTTCTGAAGAAGTAGACGCAAAGATTGCATCAGTTTCAGAAACCATAATTCCAGTTAAGCACGTCACACCCTTCTTGTGTGATTGCGGTAGTTCTAGCACTTCCTTCCACTGTTAACAAAACCAAAGTAATAGACTCAGAAAAATGACCAATATACATAACCAAGAAAAGCTAATACATCAGCACCTTGCTGCAACGGACCATCATTTTGATTTCCTCAAAGACAGCTTTGCAACAAAACATAAAAACACTAAAAAAAGAAAAAGAAAAACCTTTCTGTCACCAATTGAGAATTCCCATAGGATAATGGAACCACTGGCATCTCCAGACAGCAGATAATGCTGCTCTAACTTCTTTGCTGCTAACAAATAAAAGAGTTTATAAGAAAGTTAAAAAATATATATAACTAAAACTAGTAAATCACAAAAGCATTTCAATGTTTTGACTATACTTTTCCTGGTATGCATTTATAGCCCTTTATCATTATCTTGGCTTGACAAATTGTAGAATCAAATGCATAAAATTGCAAAAGCAAATTCAAACTTCCAACTCTTTGTCATCTCTGAGAAGTTCCCAGTAAACAAAGATAACATAAGCAATTACTATGTTTAAATAGTAGTAGATACACCGAAGTACCCTTACTTCCTGAAAGAACCTGAACTTTAATAATAGAACGGCATGCCACCGAACAATCAATACAAAGTCCATGTTTTGAGAAACTAAAAAATGGATACCTCTAAAAGAAAACTTATTGCTTGGAATCCAATGAGTACAGTTCACGGAGGCCTTGTGACCAGGCAACGTAGTTAAAATCCGAGCACTCTGTTCAGTAAAAATTAAAGACAAATGTTTGGAAACATTAAGACTTCAAAAAACGTTTAGTGACAGATAGATACTGAATAAAGGAGAGACCTTGGGGCAGAAAATCGCGACGGCGTTCTGGGCACCGAAAGCAACCAAATCACAGGCACCCCATGAGACGTTGTTAACTATTCTGTTGCAACCAGCTCCTATAAACACCCTCTTCACTTCAACTTTTTCATTGCTGGACATGGCTATTTCAAAGAAGGAGTTTCAGTTCTGTGTGTAAACGAGCTTCTTCAATATTCAGAAGTGGCCAAGGTCGCCCAAGCTTTTGGTTCAACAGTTTAAACTGGGAGTATCGGTTCGAGGCGACGCGAATAGAGGGGACATAAAAGAAGCATCACAATGAGAATGTAAGTTGTTGTAATGGGCCTCATATTTTGGTGGGCTTTTAATTTTGACAGATACCAAAAAAAAAAAAAAAACAAGAGATGGTTACCTTTAATGAGAAGAGCATCATATTTTGAATCTCTGGTTTGTTGTGTATTTTTAATAATAGAATTGCTTTTGCCATTAACAATCCATTGTGTAAATTCGATGAAAAGTTATGAGGGCACTCTTATCTCATACATATGTAAACATATTATGTGTTACTTTGTTAACTTTGTCCACTATCTTAAAAGGTCCATAATAACAGTAACACCTTCTGATTGTGATTCCTAATAACTGAAGATTTTCTGTATGGTTCTAGTTTAACAAGTTCTTTATCCCCGATCCGATACTCACAATCCACACATTTCTTACAGGCTTTTTACTGCATTCTTTTCTGAGCACGTTCTAAATGGAATTGGATGACTTACTCTAATTGCTTCCCTTTCTCTTGAAGTTTACTATAACATCCTTCATCAAAGTCTCAATTTAAAAAAAATTTCAATTTAAAATAACCTTAAGTCACCGTCAAACTATTCCAATCCCTGATTCCAAGACCATAGTAGGAGCCAAACATACATTTCATTAAAAAAAATTCATAACTCCATTTTAAGTAACTCCCAAGGAATCCAGTATTCAAAGTCAATCAATCCAACATAAAAATATCCAATAATCAAAATAAAAAAAAGAGTTAGAAATAGAATGTCACTAATCTATCATAATAAAATATATGTTTGTCACTTAAGGTTTATACAAATATAGTAAATTCAAAGAATCATTCTTCGAATTAGTTGGCCCACCTTATAATGCCAAGGCAAAGACTTGAGTACTGAGTGTATTATCAAAATCTACTGCCTATCTCATAAAAAAATTTAATGAGTAAAAAAAAAGAAGCTATCAACTTAGTCAAGATAGCCAAAATATACCTTTCTACATAATACATTTTAGATAACAAATAAAATATATCAAACATATGTCACATGTCATATAATCAAACAATCATGACGAAAACACATTATTCATGCAGATTGGATATGATACAATCTTATGCAAAAATCTTATCTTTTATTGAGTATTAAATTATATTTTATTTTTATTCCTAATAGAGTCATATTTAACCTAATAGGACTATATTTACTGGTCTATTACTATATCACGTTATCTTCTTATCGCATATCAATCTCCACATGATATACCAATATAACAGATGTAGGGTATTTTTCACTCACATCAAATATCTCAATACCACCTCAGTATCTAGCCAACCAGCATAAGATAGTCCCCGCTACTTAGGATACCTTGACATCACTCTAGTGCCTACTTGGAGTACACAGGATATCCTTGAGACTTAGGATATCCTAACACCTACTTGATGAATAAGTTCCTAGAAAAAATCCTCGTAATCTACTATCACCTTGTACTATAAATACAAACTTGTCATCAAACATATCATGTCTTATAAATCCATCTAATCTTTTTTCATCATATTATTACTTATTCATACATTAGTTTTAAAATTTTCTATGTTCATATGTATCTCATAATTTATAAACATGTTACACATTTAAAAAATCACAATTGCCCATTATGCATCATAAAACACTTATAAGTAAGTCATATAATTATAACATCTTCTTAATTCAAATGATTTATCATATAATTTTCTGTCAATATACAAATTCACAAATTTTATATTGAAAGTTATACATAATGAAGTACAATTTAGTTAATAACTCACACATAAAATTTACATTAATCAAGTAATTCATAAATAATATATAATATAAATACATTCTAATTAACCCCTTGTTAATATATGAAAAATCTAATGTTACTACCCAACTTTAAGTTGTCCCTTCAAGATTTCCAATTGCCCCTCTCTATAAATCATATCCCTTGCCATCTTAATTTTAGGCTTCGGTATAATATGACTCAATTTTGACCGATACTATCTTATCATAAATACATAGAAAACATCATAACCCCAAGACAACTCCAAAAGTAAGGCTAATCGATAAGCCAATGACCTAATATGCTATACAAACTCATATGAAACAATATACCTAGTATTCAACCTCCCTTTCCTACCAAATTACAAGATCTCACTATAAGAAAACACTATAAAAAATACCCTATCACCTACCGTGTACTCCATCTCATGACAATATTGAGCTATATAACTTTTTTGTCTATTATAAGCTACCTTCAAGCACTTTTTCACCACATTATTCTTCTTGATAATCTCCTAAACCAACTATGATCCCTCCAATAATCTAACACGATCAACATCCTAACATACTTGATCTATACACCACCTAATATAATGCCTTAAAAGGTGTCATACCAATGTTCGAACAGTAGTTGTTATTATAGTTAAACTTTATTAAAAGCAAAAGTGATCTTAATCTCCCTTAAAATTCAATACATATGACCTTATCATATAGTCCAAGGTTTAAATATTGAGCTCGAACTACCCGTCCATCTAAGGATGAAATGTTGTGCTTAAATTCAACCTTGTACCCAAAACATGTTAAACTTATATAGAATCATGAAGTAAAACATCCTAATCTGACATAATGGATACTAGCACTTTATTTAACTTTACCTTTCTTATAAATATGCAACTTAGCCAACTTATCCAATGAGCCTTAATAGGGGAATAATTTATAATGTTTTATGATATAATTTTGTATGTGTTTACCCCTATTTTGATGTATTATTGTCCAATTTTTTTTTATGTATAATTGTTTATTTTATTGATTCATGCTAAAAGGAGAAGATTTATGCTAAAAGGATTAAATGTTGAGCATTTTTTAGAAGAACATCATGAGTCATTAATAGCGTCGTTGTTGTCATATAAAAATCACTGTTATAGTCTTCTAAGAAGATTAATGTGACTTTATAATGGTGTCGTCGATCTTAGAGCCTACCATCGTTAAAGACTATAATTCAGACATTAGATTAACACAATAGTATAACAACTCCATTAATCCCTGATACCAAGGGCCAATGAAATCTATAGAGATGTGATCTATAAAGGAATCAAAGAACTTTTTAGACAATTCACTTTATAGCTAACTTCAACCCTATTTGAGACATATATATGTCATATTTGGAGACCTAAGAACAATCTTTAAGAAGTCTTTAGTCAATGTCTTAACCACTTTGTTATTATTTTTCTCCTTAGCTTTTAGTTTTCAATAGTTTATAGCTTTCCATTGATTGCATTGGAAATTCAAGATACTTTTGAGGATTCAAAGAGCTAAGGAACGTGATCCTAAATAAGAATTTAATTGGAGACAAATTTGATGTTTTTAAACTCTCTATTTCATTATATATATCTCTATTTTCATTTTAATCAATATATATATGCTTTATATTTAATACTTTATATTCTTCGATTAATCTATGCAATAAATTGTTTAATAGCTAAGGCCAGGTTAGTAGATGTTTTATTAAGTGATTTTGTAAGAAATTGAATGCTAATCTTTGTTTATTTAAGTGTCTATCACCTACGTTTGATGTATGATTGATAGAGATAGGGCATAGTTTTAACCAAAATCGGGTCTTGATTTCATCAAGATACCCTTGATTAAGCATTCTAATTAGTTTTAACTCAATTAAATCATTGAATATTGAAAATCTCAGCTATACATTTGGATTTAGTAATTATCATAAATAAGCTTGATTTTTTAATTAACTAAAAGTAATTTAGTTTAGTTTAATAGTTTTAGTTTAATTAATCAACTAATCGGAGTTTTCTAAATAATTGTAATATGAGTGACCTAATAGTTATAGGTAGATCCTCATAAGATGATATTTGGTTAAATCCATTATATTACTTGTAATAAGTATATTTTTCTACAAGTTGGTCTTTAATAAAATTTGAGATTAAGTTAAGATATTAGTTAGGTAGACCATATCATTAACAAGTTTTTAGTATCATTTCTAGGTATTTTCACTAGTAATACTAGAAACAAATCGGTGTTAATTAGCTTAAAGTTTGTTTTTATTATTTTCATATTTTTGTTGAATTTTTGTGAATTATTTTCTATATTTTTCATTAGTTGGCTTTTTAATTGTTTTTGCTTTGTTTATTGCATTATTTTTTTTCTTATATTAGTTTTTTTATTTTAGTTAGTTAGTTTATTAGTTTTTTCATGCATACTATGGTTGAAAAGCCCAAAGAGCTTAACTTTGATTTAGAGTTAGAAAAAAACTTCATAGGCATGGAAAAGATACTTAGCTAGGCACTTCTAACAAAGTAAAAGTATAAACAATCAATGAGGATCATTTAGAGTTAGAAACTGAATCTTTAGAGATGGACTAATAAAAAAAACATAGTCATGTACCCTCAAGAAGAATATAAAGAACCGATTATGATGGATTTAACTATGGAAAATAGAGGTAGATCTTTAGATGTTGTAGTTAGATCTAGAATTAAGTCAAATAATTTTAAGATCCCTTATGGGATTGTTTCCATGGTTAAAGCTTGACAATTAGAGACTTAACATTAGAAGACCTGAACACCTATTTAGAGACATTTTAAACCTATTTAGGCATAATGAGATTTCGAAGGATGCAGTAAAGCTTAATCTATTTCCCTTCTCTCTTAGAGATAAAGCTAGAGTTTGGGTATCTATCCTTTAACCTGGTTCCATCACTACTTGAGATAAGTTTAGAAAAATTCTTTCCTTCAGCCAAAAAAGCTAAGATGAAGACCAAGATTACCGTGTTTGTCTAGTTTAAGAACGAGAGTCTATATGAGGCTTATAAGAGGTTTAGGGAGATGCTTTCTAAGTATTCTAGTTATGTGTTTAGCACATGGCAATAGGTAGATATCTTTTACATTAAAGTTATGCCTTATACCTGTAGTATAATAGATGTTGTTGTTGGGGGTAATCTAATGAGAAAGACACCAAATTAAGCCTATAATTTAATTGAGGAAATGACTACTAATAGTGTCCAGTACCATTCTAAGCAACATCCTAAGAAATCATATAAAGCCCATATCATTAACGATATTACACCTTTAGTCTATTAAATGTAAGGATTAAATAAGAAAATGGATACTTTAGTAGGTGAAGTAGGTAGTAGTGTGAGGGTAGGACAAGTAGCTTATGATAACTATTATGGTATCTCCCATACATTTTTAGAGTGTCAAGTAGGCAACCCTTTCACTTGTGACCTTGAGTAAGCACAATTCATAGGGAATTTTAATAAGTAAAGAGGGGACTCTTACTCGAACACTTATAAATCTAGGTAAAAGAATTATCCTAACTTTTTATAAACTAACAATCAAAACTACCAACAACTACCACTAACCAATCCTCAAAGAGTCTCACCACTTGACTTTATAGTTAATGCGTATTTACCTAGTGAGAAGTGTAATTTTGATAAGATCGTGATGAAGTATATTCAATCCATTAAGTCTATGATGCAAAACTAGTAGGCTTCCATTAAGAACTTGGAGACTCAGGTTAGATAAATAGCATAGATCTTACAAGAGAGGCTACTTGGTATGCTACCTAATACTATCGAAGTCAATCCTAGAAAGTATGTTAAGGCTATTATCTTGAGAAGTAGTAATTAAGTAGAGAGTGTAACCTTAGAAAAGAAGGAAGAAGAAAAGAAGAGAGAGTGGCAGGGAGTAAGAAGGAGAATCAAGTTATAGAAGAAAAGGAGGAGTAATTTATGTTATTCGTTGACCCTAATATGCCATCATATAAGCCCAGAATTCCATTTCATTACTGTCTTAAAATTCCCTACTTAAATGAACAATTTATGAAGTTCTTAAAGGTATTTGTAAATGGGTAAAGTACATAAGATTTTAGGCATTATATTAGTATTTTGATCTATTAAATGTTATAAGCTCTCTTCTTCTTCTTTTTTTTGCTAAGTTTTATATTTACGATAATTTTGGAGCTTAAGGATTGGAAATGAAGTAAATAGGATAGAAAAAAAGGAGCAAGAGGGGTGAAGATAAGGAGATCAACAAAGGTTTCTAGGTTTATTAGTAGTGTCGTTATTCTCTAGTAAAAACCATCGTTAAAACTTGAAACAAAGAGTATAACAATGGTTGTTAAATCGCGCTATTGTGCAACAGCTCTACCATTGTTTATATCATAGAGTTAGAGAAAATTTGTGATTTTAAACTTGAAAAAATGATGATTATAATCTTGTTTTTTTTCCTACATGGAAAAAACCCTAGCACCCACCCTTGGAGACTATATAAACACCATTATTATTGCTATTTTAGGCAAACTTGGAGATTAGATTAAAACATTCATCTTAGTTAGGGTTTCTTCTTATTTTCTTCTCCATTTTTCCTTGTTTTGTGATTGGGACTTGTAGGAGTATTCAAATAGCAAAATAGTTTGAGAACATCAGGAAGTAATCATTTCCTTATTGATTTTTTCTTTATTTCAGTTTTATATTTATATTGAGTCCATATTCCTATCTCATTCAATGAATATGCTTTATATGTTATTATCTTGTCCTTCATTGATGAATATGTGTGTGTAAGTTGTTTTGGTTAAGGCTAGGAGATTAAATAGGTTATTAACAAATTGAGTGGATGATTTTTACCTTGATTAAGTGCTTATTTTAATCTATCTTAGCTTAATCACCTAAGTTAAAGTGTTAGGTAATTAAAAATATATGATCATTAGTTTTTAATTATTGTAAAATTGATTAGCTAACACACTTGAATCAAAAAGTAGATTAAACTTTATAAACTTGTGTAAGGATTCTTAGATTTAATGAATTTAGATTTAGGCTTCTTGCAATTCATGCCTTTTATTCCAATTCATTTATGGATCAAATAGATAATTTAAGTTTAGAAGAGAAAAGATGTTTATATGATCATTAGTAACATTTTAATTAAGTGAAGTAGGTCCTAAATCATTCCACCACCTACTAGTTAAGTGATTAACCCATTGAAATTCGAAACCTTAGCTAGTTTATACTTGGAAAAGTCTTAATCATATTTCAGTGATAGATTGTATTTTTAGTATTTTGCTAATTTTTTAATTTAAATTAAAACCTAAATTGTCTAAGTGATTAAGTATCATTTGACTTGATATTTGCATATTGGTTCCTATAAAATATGATACTTGGTTACTTACCATTCTATACTACTTGTTAAGGACTTACCTCTATTAGTCTTAGGGTAAAGGTGAGTCTTAATTGTTTGATTTAGTTCACAATAAGTTTTTAGTGTCGACGATAGGGACCTAATTGTGAGATATTAGGAATAAAATGATGTCGATTATCTATTACTTATTTCTTATTTTGCTATTACTTGATTGTTTTTGTTGGTTATTTGATTTTTTCATTTTTTGATATTTTATTTTTATTTTTATTTTTATTTTTGGTTACTTTTATTTGTATTTTTAGTTTTTTCTTGTTTTGTTTATCCACACTTGTGGCCCAAAACCTAAGAGTTTGTGATTTGATTCTAAGATTGAAAAAAATGTTCTCAAGTTGCGCAAGGAAGCTAGATTGGTTCAAAGTAGTAAGGTAGAAGAAGAAGATATTGGAGATGAGTGGTTGGAAGCTGAATCACACTTTATAAACATAGAGCAAGGTGAGGAAGATATCAACATCATCATGAGGAGAGAAGGGAGCCGAAAATGATATATCTAATTAGGGGGAATAATAACAGACCCATTGTTAATATTATGAGGTTGAGAGTCACTGTAGTTAATTTTGAGATACCTTATGGCATCATCTCTCCAGTCAAGATATCTTAATTTAGAGGATTACCATTAGAGAATCCAAACATACACTTAGAGACATTTTTTGATATATGTGACTTATTCAAGCATAATGGTATGTCGAAGGATGTAGTTAAGCTGAGATTGTTCCCATTTTCTTTGAGGGATAAGGCGAGAGTAAGGTTAGCTACTTTACATCTAGGGCCTATTACTATATGGGATGAGCTGATAAAATTGTTTTTGCTAAGTTTTTTTCATTTGGGAAGATTGATAAGATGAAAATGGATTTAACTTTCTTTACTTAATTTGAGAATGAAAATTTATATGAGGCATATGAGCGACGTTGAGATATGGTGGTGAGGTTCCTAAGTCATAGGTTCTCTATATGACAGTAAATTGACATACTCTATATAAAATTCACACCATAGAGAAAGAGCATCACAGATGCCATTTCAAGAGTGAAATTAACAAAAGAAACACCATATCAGGCTTATAGATTGATAGAAGAGATGGACACTAATGATATGTTTGCTTCACAGGAATAACTATTCTATTACCCATCTATTCATAAGGAATATGAATTCTTTATTTGGTTAATAAAAAGCATACGGAATAATTATTCTTAGGAATATGTATTCCTTATTTTTTTTTAGGAATAGGTATTCCTTATCCACAGTTGTTTTTGGATCTTCCAAGAATACCTATTCCATTTTTTACTTTTTTCTCTTTAGCACACCTTCTAATAAAAACTTTATTATTATTATTATTGTTATTAATTATTATTATTATTAATTTTCTAATTATTATTATTATTATCAATTAATAATAAATTTTTTTAATAATAACAATAATATTAATAATATTAAAATTAGGAAGAAGAAAAAGAATAATAATAATATAATTTACTAAATTAAAAAAAACATTAATAATAATAATAAGGATATTTTAATCTTTTTATTTATTATTTTTTATCATTCTAAATTTATATTTTTAAATCAAACACTAACGTAAAATTTTTTTTAATAATAAATTAAATAAAATAATACTTATTTTATTTTTTTTAAAATTTAAAAATAATTATTTTATTTTTTATCTATTCTAATTTTTGAACCAAACCTTGAAAACATTGGGCAGGAAAGCTGATTATTGAATCTCGCCAAACATCGTACTCCCCAAGTTAATTCTTCATAAAGTGAAGTGGGTCCGCCAAAGGGGGGCACATGCAAACCAAAGCTATGCTTGGAGAGTCGGCAATCAATCAATTACTGTACGGATTTGTTGACTTACGTTTTATAAAGATGGAAAAGTTGGCTTAATTTATATGGCCCTTGTATTTATGCTAGCGACAAGCAACCTCGGCCCTCGCTTACATTTCTTTTTTTATTCAGAGTAAGCAAGGTCTCTCTGCAACAGCAGCCATGGCAGAAGTGAAGGCAAGTGGATCTGATGACGGTTTTTTGTCCTCTTTACTTGTGGCCCTCTGCCATTGATTATCTTCACAAGTACTGTGCTATTGATTATCTTTAAAAGTACACTCTCCCCAATGCTTGTTCTTCCTTGTTAGTACTATGTTTCGGAATCTCCCGACTCTGCTTCTTATCTGCTAATTGCAGCACTTTGTTTCTTCAACTGAGATATGATGTTAAATTTTGTAAAGTTATGTACATACAAGTGTACTGTTACTGGTAACAACGATGAAGATTAAGGTTGACCTGAAATGCGAGAAATGCATGAAGAAGATCAAGAAAGTGCTATGCAAAATCCCTCGTGAGTCGCTCTTTTTATCTCCAATTGCTGCATATAAAATTCAGTATGAACATGGATGAATGAATAAATGAAGATGGGAAACACAGATAACTAAGTTGTTCGTCATTTGGGATTTTGATTTGTGAACAAGAGACATTGAGAACCAGGTGTACGATGTACAGAACAATTGCGTGATAGTCACCGTGGTGTGTTGCAGTCCGGAGAAGATTAAGCAAAAGATATGCTGCAAAGGTGGTGATATAATTCTGGGAATTGAGATCGTCCCCCCACCGCCACCGGAAAAAAAGAAGCCACCGGAAACCAAATCAGAACCACCACCGGAAAAAAAGAAGCCTCCGAATCCTGATCCAACTCCACCTCCGCCACCGCCCCCTTGTGTACCGGTTCCGGCTTGCCCACCAAGGGATTGTTGTAGAGAGTGTTATATGGGATATGGGTGGGGACCATGTTATCAGCACCATGGTAGGCGACCGCCGCCGTGTTATGACTCTTATTACGGTGGCTATGGAAGGCCAGTATATGACAGCTGGGGCAGTGGTTGCCGGAGGGTTTATTACATCTGTGAAGAAAATCCCACGGGCTGCACAATCATGTGAAGATTGAGGCCAATGGGACTAGAACTAGTTGTTGTTGCATTGTCATTTTCATGATGATCTAACTAAACTATTTGCCTTCGTTTGGGAGTTCTACTTAGGTTTTTGGTGGGTTTATTTTATTTTATTCTATACAGCATAAAATGCCAAATATTATGTCCTAAGGAAATAAGGCAACGTGTGTGGCATAGAATTGATGGACGTACGTACTACAAAAGTTGTAACAAAAAATTTTCAAGTAATAAAAATTTACGTTAATCATTGTCCTTTTTTTTTTTTGGGTTGAAAAATCAAGTAATAGAAAGTGACATGGTTTTGTCGATGTCTAAGTGAGAGGAGCATCTATTAAAAAAAGTCGATAGACGCGTTGGGAGTTGTCAGGTATGGGCCTGGTAGGTATTGATTTTTTAAATATAAAAATTTTAAAAATAATATAAAATATAAAAATATAAAAATAATAAATTCATAACATATATATAATAAAAATTATAAAATAAAAATAAAAAACTTAATTTAGGATGAAATGATTCAAATAATTATTAGATGATATGATATATTTAAAATATGTAAAAGTATTTAAGTTATTTTATATTGTAGTTACTATATAATTTAATTTTGCAACATAATTAGAAGAATTAAAGTTCGAATCTTAGATAGCTTTTTGTTAAAAGGTTGCGAAAGTACATTATGATTAAAGACTAAAAAAAGCTTTTTTTTCACTATAATTTCTTGAATCTTGTTATTGGTTTCTAGTAACAAGAAATATAGTTTAAAAACAGTACTGTACCGATACCGGTATTTTAGATAATTTTTTAAAATTATAAATCAGTCTCTAAATTTTAAAAATTTACAGAATAATCTCCCTATATATTATACCATATATTTTTAATTTTACTTCATTCATGTCTAAGAAAATAAAAAATAATATAAATTTAACATATTAAAAATTATATCTTTATTTTTATTAATTATAAATATCAAATATTCAAATATAAAA
>JAOXYD010000134.1:6779338-6806761 GCA_028565735.1 Pinacopodium congolense
AATCAACAAAATCCTCGATGTTCAGATTTCCATTGAAATTAGGAATGTCTACTTTCAACTTAAATTCATAATTATCTCTATCAAAATCGTTACCTTGATATCGGCCCCGACCAACACCCCTTCTAATTGGTCGATTATGATTATTCATCCACACTTCATCTTCCTCATCAGAATCATCATCGTAAGTTGGTGGCCTACGATTATTCGCAGTAACAGGTCTGATGACAGTATCGCCTAGAGCATCATCTTCTCTTAGTTGTTGCCTATCACCAACCCCATTCCTGTTGGCATCCACAGCCAAAGCATCCAGTCGATCAACAATATCTTCAAGGCGTTGTGTCCAAACGCCGGAATCTGCGATCAACACTCTGCTCCATAGTTGTTAATGCCGCCTTTTGAGCCTGAATCTCAGTTCGCAAGGCTACCATGTCCTGAACACCGTCACAAGCATGAACATCCTCTGTTCTATCGTTGCTGGCCATCAGATTAGTGCGAAAACCTGCTCTGATACCACCTGACGCAGCGTAGAAAGCACAGAAAAAAACTTAAAGGTAATCGAAAATTCTTATTAATTTTGCTAACCCGAAAACAACTTTTTCTTTCACTTAAATAGTCTCGAAATCCTAAAACGAGCAATAATGACAAGGTCCTAATTAAAACGAATTCTAAATAACATAAAAATTAGAAATATCCCATATATGGGCTTCGGTAGAGATATTTGGGCTGTTTCCAGTCAGTTCACCATTATCCTTGCAATAGAGCACTTAAATCAGTTTTTAAAAATATATTATGGGCTCCATAACTCATCTTAAGTCAAAAATTATGCCCATTTTCCTTTTCTCTATCTAATTTATCCAAAAACTTCAATGCTATATCTTCTACATCAATAATATTTATAAAAAAAAACTTTAATATAAGGACTCCACTAAGGAGACGTCTAGGGCCCTTTGAATCTTATCTTCCATCGTCGTTTCGATTGACTCATATGGGTAGTTTTGGAAATAAGGTTTTGAGTCAAAAACAAAGATTTGATATTGATGAAGTTGGGATGGAAGTGGACATAGCAGGTGGACACCGGGATGAATAGAGTAGTGTTACAAATTGTCTCCAAGACGTAAGTGAGACACCATGCGCTTTCTCTCCCGATTTCGTTGTTGTGGTATGTGATGCAAGATTTGATTCGACTTCGATTGCTTCCTCGACGCATGTTGGCACCGTGTGTGTGTGTAAATATTATTCCTTGTCTTTTGGTAATTCTGTGTTCTTTCCATTCTACGTTTTTCTAAATAATCATTTGGGTTATGGTTTTTCTGGCATTGTCCATACGCTATTCATACACGGGTTAATCTTCAAAGTCTGAAATTGGTGATCAAGGTTGGACTTTAGGGTAACGTCCAAAGGGTCAATGTGTTGGTGAGGTAATCAGACTATTGAATAATTAAAGCGTTATTAGAGTTGACGTTTGAAGTCAGGGTAATGAAGATGTAAGGAACTGTTGTAAAGATTGGTATCGCGTGAGCTGAAATTATAATTGTTGTCTGTTGGAAGGATTATATATAATGACATTTCCCGTTTTGGGTGTTGTCTTGTTCTTAAATGGAAATTTGTATACTTGATAGTAGTTCCATTGTGGTTTGTAAATCAGAAGATTAGTTTGGTGTTCCCAGTGCAGCGAAGTCGTGTTGCTTTGACGTTGTCCAATTTCCACAGACGGTTTTCTGGTCATGTCTATTATGTGTTTTCTCACATCTAATCTCTTAATTTGATTCTTCTGCACTTCTCTTGTTGTTTTTATTCATATTAATCTCTATATTTCTGAAATTTTTGGTGTTAAATGTCAGTATTGTATGTAATAAGTTAATAATTGGTTATTCGCAGTAAGTGCAAATTTGGTGGAAGATGGTTTTGAACACTGTAATAGCTGCAATTTTTGAACTGGCCACTGAATCACTGTACTTTAGCTGATGACAAATTCTTAGTATGAGTTAGAGGTTGTTCTGTACTTTAACCTGTTATATGTGTAACCCATAGTCTATGTATATTATTATGGAATGGTTAGAAAACAAATTTAAATGTCACCGCATAGCTTATTAGTGCAAGGGTTAGATAATAATGAATTCTGAGATATCAATGACTTAATTCTGTAAATTTGGTTGTGTGCATATGTAGGAGGAGTTGAGTTCAAGGGCAAAAGTATTGGCAGCCATATGAATCTAAAATCCCTCTTATATCTGCAGAAATGTAGCTGTTGTGGAAAAGGTGAGTCCTTATTTCCTTAGATGTATGATAAAATTGACATTTAGAGAAAAGTTAGTTAATTGATAACAAATTTATCCCAGCTTAAAACCAGCACCCATGATTTCTTATCTGCCAGCAACTTTTGACAAGCACATAAGATTGGTCATTTAAAGAAAATAACTATATGGCGAGCGAACATTCATAGCCTGTTGGCCTTATAATAATAATAATAATAATAATAAAATAATATAGCTCGGTCTCTCATCCAAATATGTCAATCCTGCTGGCCACTCTGGCCACACCAGCTCGCTCTGCTATTCTTCAATATTTGTGGCAACAACAGATACTGATCTAATCTGTACCTCGTTTGGTACTTTCTTAGATTTCTATGGATGCTTCGTCGGCCCCTAGAGGAAATGTTTGAAACCAGGCTGCCGATCTTTGTCATTGTGGATTGAAAGTGCAGCTTAGGAATTTTTAGACATGGACAAATCACGGAAGGCGTTTTTCTGGTTGCCTCAAATTCTTCAGTGTAAAGATGAAATATATTCGTTATGTTAATTTGTTCTGCAATGTACTTGAGATTCATATTACATAGGACCATAAATGTCAGGCCACACAATGTTAATAGTTGTAATAAAAAAAAACATGTTTGATTAATATTTGTAATAAAAAAATAAAAAATAAAAACGTGTTTAGTTGAGATTTATAAAAAAATATATAATTTAATAATAATAGTCCAATATTAAATAAATTTAAATTATTTGACTAAAAAACTCTTATGCACCTTAAAAATATATTATTAGTCAATAGATTGTATTCATTATTCAATGTAAAAAAATTTGTTTATAAAATAGAGAAAAACATCATTTTATTATTTCTTTGTTTCTGTTTATAGTTCTCTGATTTTAAAAACAGAAAACATAAACAGATAAACACATTTTTTTCCTTTATTTATTTATTTTTTAAAAACAAAAACAAAAATAAAAAACAAAAAATATAAACACGCACAAACAGCCCTTAGGATACAAATCCCGGATGGGTGAATGAACCATATCCAATAACTAAGCAGATTGTTTTCCTCGCCTTTCCTGATAGGTTACCTACACTGACTCCAGGTTTTTTGGTACGGGTGTCTAGTAGTTATTTTGTAAGCAGTTTTGGCAAAGATTCAGAGGTCTATTGTGTTGCCCCGAATTTCATCTGTAGACAGAAAACCCATGTAATTTGTTGGTACTTCAGGCCTTTTATATAACACTAGTGAACAATTCTAATTCGTTTGTTTCAGTGCAGAAACCAAGTAATTTAAACATCCAAGAATGTTAGAACTGTTATTGAATGATATCCTTAACCTTGCAAATGCAGATTGCCGGAACTGAACCAATGGTATGTCTCATGTCTGCTTTACGCTAGACCTGATATCTCGGAATGGTTAACTTAGGAAATTGTATGCAGTTCAAACAGTTACTGAATTGGCAATTCAAACTATATGTGGATGTCGAGCCCTCAACGGACTGAAATATAAAGTTGCATGCATTCGCAACACAATAACAATTAGATATAAAATATAACTACTACGTAAGCACGACAACCCTTGCAGTGAGGCCATACTACAAACTGAAGGGTTCGAAGATTACGTAAGGTGATCGCAATTACTTCGATCTTTGTACAACGATACAATCAATAAACAGAACCCCCAAAAGACAAAAAGTGACACCTCATTGTCTAAAAGGCGTCCCCATCAGCAGGACAAAGCCCGGATAATCAACTGCTTAGATGTTCTGCTATATTGGAAAAGGAAAATGCATATTTGGAAAACATTGCGTCACGTTATTACCCTTTTTCCAAAAAGATATCTTTAGATATCTTTAAAAAAGTATGTAACGTTTATATTTATAAGTTTTAAAATTTTTTTTTATTTATTTGATATAAAATTAATACATATAATTTACTCTTATTTAGAACGTTTAGCATAACATTCTTTTTCATTTAACTTCGTGATGCCTAGCTTATTCTATCTATCACATCCTTTTTATCAATAATTGTCATTTTATTAATGACACATGATACTTAACATAAGATCGGATAAGAATTAAAGTTAGCTCTAATACCAATTTATTACGAGATTATTACTCTCTCTTTTAAAAGATATTTTAAAAAGGTGTATAATGTTCACACTTATAAATTTTAAGAACCTCTCTTATTTATTTAATATAAAACTAATACACCTTACTTTTTATTGAAGCAATTAACGTGGCAATTGTCGTGTGTACGTCATTTTGGTTTCACAGTAATTGTGGTGAGTGAGAATTACAAACACTCCCATGACCCGACCGCACAGGTGTTGACGAATCGTCATTGGGTATGCATTCTGCAAAATGCAATCATCACTAACATCTAAAACATAAACATCCACATTTTAATAATCATGTGCAATTCACTATGGAATTTACCGGCACTTAACGAAATCCTACTTATTCTAGTACATAATAAAATAAGTTGTCCCTTGTTTCGCTGCTGCGAGAAATCATGCACAAATGAGAAGGAAAATGGGCTCCATGGTAAATTCAAATTCGTTTGCATTCCAATCATCATCATCACTCTCCAAAAAAACATTGGCCTCCTGCCAAATATTATTCAGTTGCCAAGATCTTCACAAAACTGATAATAACTACAAATCTGGATAATGATGTATTGGATGGTAACAAAACTCACCTCTTCCTTGCAAAGGTTCTCCTTCTTACGATCATACAAATAACATATCATTGGAGCTCATTTTAATAAATCTATAATCATGTGAATGATTAAATGATTTAATGTACAACACTTCTATTAGGCAACAGATTAACGAGATATTTATGTAACTTGATTAAAATAGTTACTTGACGTATATGTAAATTGATTAATGTATTGTATTTTCATGAATAAGAAACTTTATTAATTTAAATAGTGTCTCATGTTGTCATATATAATAACAACATTAAATGTATTTTATAATGTACTTATATTGAGTTAATATAATTTTTGTAATTATTCTTAATTAAATAAAATTATATTTAATGTTATGTGTAAACATTATTTTAAAATCTTATGTTAATTTTATAAAACTTGACATTATATTCTAAACACATAATAACATTTTATTACAGGTTAATCCTTTCAAATTTTATGTTAAAATTATAAATCATACATAATTTCAACTTCTGTTTTGATTTTTGTTTTTCTTTAAAAAAGGAAACAGCAACTAAAAATACAAATAGAAAACAACATCACACAAAAAACAGCAATTAAAAACATTAATAAAAATTAAAAAATAAAAGCTAAAAAGAGAAGTTGAACAAACGAGACCCAATCTACACAGATACCTAAAATGCAGACCTTCCGTCTGAATTCTTAATTTCTTACCATTGTACCCGAACGCTGCCACCGTTCCATCTCGGAAGTTTGTTGCTGAAAGCATTTTTCGTGTTTTTAATGTAATGACGTTAGTAGCCACATAACAATGACGATTCCTACTCAGGCCATTGTTTCAAGTAAAAGGTATAATTTATTTTATTATTTTTAAAAAATAATTTAATTTAATTTTTAAAATTTTGAAAGTGTCATTTTATTTCATAAGATTTGTAAAATAATGTAATTTACCTTTTAACATTATAAAATTATATATATTACTTTATAACATTTATAAAATAATATAATTTACTCTCTTAATACTAATTTAACTAAATTTTTATTAAATAAATATTAATTTATCAATATTTTATAAATAAACTATTAATTAAATATTTAAAAAGTAATTAATAAAATTTTAATAAAATTAATATTAAAAAAATAATTTATATTATTTTATACGTTAAAGAACAAAATATATCATTTTACACACGTGAAAAAACCAAACTAATAACTTTAAAAACATTAAGAGATAATTTAAATTTTTTAAAAAATATTAGTGACAAATTATCACCTTGCTCTAATGGTTAGACAGTTTCCCAGCATCAGACTTCATAAACGTTGACGGGATTCGCTATCATTCTACTCTATAAAGAACGAGAACCTGACCTACCTCAAATGGAGATAATGCGCAAAATCGAAGGAAAACCAATAGAAACAACATTTACCTTACCTAATCATTGGTTCATTCCCAAACAAAAACATTTTAACACGTTAGTGTTCGAAACTTAACAGTCAGTCCTCAGATATCATACACATCTGTATAGTCAGCTAATATCTGACATTACAACCCTTCCTACCAAAACCTCCTTAACAGAATCCTATGTAACCATCAGGACAGAAAAAAGGTGCCTTGTCATCAGAACATTAACATCAGATATTACATGAGATCACATGAAAATTGCTTACACTGGTTGCATGCCCCACTACTTTGTTAACTTGGTTTACAACGATACTTGAGCGGCTTATCCTAAATCTCTATTGCGTCTTTTCATTTTCCTGTAAAGCCTTATTGCTTAACCTCCTTTCTTTTGGGTCTTTTTTCTTTCTTTCTTTCTTTCTTTCTTTTTTTTTTTAATTTTTCAAAAAGTGATCTTTCCTTCGGGTTATATCCATGTAGGCGACAGTACTGAACATCATAAATATTAGCCAACTTGCCATCTTCAGCCGCACACTTGGGAATCTTTAATCAGGCAACCCATTCATTCACCAAGTTCAACTCAACTTCCGTCAAAACAGTTTTAGAAGAGCTATAGCTTCATGTCACCGACGGCAGAAAAACAGGAAATCTGGATGACTGACCTGACGCAGTCTCAACCAATTATCAGCAGCCTGCAACAGAGAATTTGCCAACTGGCATTCAAATCCCCCATTTGGTGTCCATAAAGACCCCTTGAACTTGTATGATGCAAGGCCAAAAACAGGCAAGGACATTTTTGGCACCCCACCCAACTCAACAGGATATCTTACAACTGGAGCCTGAGCACCTCGTACACCTGCCAAGAAAATCGAGATTATGACTATCAACAAAGCATCCCCGCAAGGATATAATTATATCCAATACAGACATGTAGAGTAATCACGTAACAATAGCCATCACAACTTAAATCACATTTAAGAAGCAAGATACATGAATTTTACAGGTCGATAAATAATCCCCATGGAGTTAGTATGCAGTCATTGAAAAAATAAAGGGAACACGATCAGCATAGAAGATAGAACTCACCTTTGTTGACAAACATAATGCATACTAATAAGAACAATACTACAATGACTTGCAAAAATAAAAGCATGCCCGTGGACACAAACAAACAGGATAAGAGCTTTTGTCTTTCAAAATAATTCCAGTCTTCAATTCACGACATTTTTGTGCCAAACAAAGGTAAACATTTTATGCCAATCAAAGGTAAAACTAATCAACAATAAAAACCTAAAAAAGAAAAAGGGAGTCGCACAAACAATTGGCTCAGTCATCTTATCAAGGGGAAAAACATTACAAGTAAAAAATTCATCATCTACAAAATTACAGAACCTACTGGGACAAATAAACAGAATCAGCAGATGTAGCGTACCTCCTAAAGGGGTATGAAGAGAATGATACGTCAAAAAGCAAGCATCCAAGTCTTTTAATGTTGGCCCAGTTGGTATTCTGTAGATCGGGTACCTATGAAATGCAAACAGAATACATGAATAATAATTGATAGCATGGCATCAGAATCATATGCAACCCGAAGACAAGTACCAGGCCACAGAAATCCAGCTAGATTCCAGTAAATCACAACTTCTTAGTGTCTTCAGCTCCGGGAAGCGGACAGCAAGATCTGATATCTGTTTACAAAGAAATAGGTCAGAAAATATGAAAATCTTATAAATAATACCAGTATGTCATGAACTTGACTACCATTAGAAAAACAATAACAACCTTATCGGTTAATGGTTCCCGACTGTAAGGGGGATCTCGTTCAAGGTACTCAAATAGCAAATGACCAGGAGAATTCTGAGATTCACTTTCATCACTAGAAGCATCCTCTAGAAGGGTTACGTGTTGGTCTCTCAAAGACAACCTATCCATTCTTATAGGACATTCATTTATAAAACGGCAATGATCCCATGGTTCAACAGAGCATTTCAATCTACTTTCCAGTTCACAATCACTGCTACCATCACTACTCGAATCCCTATAATCACTGTCACTGTCCTCACCTTGTCGCCTGTCATTATGGAGAATATCGGTTCAGGTTTGCATGTAACACACTACCAAATCTACAGCTTTAAAGCAAAGGAAAGAAAGAGAGCAACCATAGAGTTAAAATTATTCCACAAGAGTTGTCTCAATTAAAAGAGATGTATAGATATATATAAAGGGGGAGAAAGTACAAGAGAGAGAATCAGCTTGATTCCACAAGGAAAGTCAATACACGGTAACAAGAGTTACCCATACAAGCATTACTACTAAGCTTAACAAGAGCTGCTACTGTAAAGTACATACTGCATGAATGTCAATCAGGTTAGTATAGGATACACAAATCAGAATTAATATATTATAAACACAATATTGCAAACCAAGATTGCTAATTGATTGTCTTTTCATAATTCAGACTACTTGTAAAGTTGACTGGTCAACAAAACTCATGTAGCAACCTTAATACTCTAGTATTAAGGCCTTATTGAAAAGGGTATGAATTCATTTCATTCATGAAAGCAAAAGTGACGAGCACAGCCAACTTTTAAGGAAGCAGTAAGACTTCACGTATAATTCTATAACTTTACTTACAAACAAATGTGAGATTTCTAGTGCCAAATAAGCATCCCATAAAGCTAAGCAACTTCATATCTCATCCTAGTGTGACAATAGACAAGATATTATTGTCAATATTCACAATCACACAAATAAGACTGGATTGATCACCTTAAATTGAAAGACTAGTAACTAGGACACAGCATTAGTATGTGTCACACAAAATTAGATAGAGTAAGCTTTAGTAGCTTCAATCTACAAGGTATGCAAATTTACCCCTAGCAAAAACAAAAAAAATCTCTGTGGTTCCCCTACTAAGAGGCTCAGTTCTAGGACTAAACACTATAGTTTAACAGGGAAAAGGTTCACAAGCAGAAGGAATAAAACTCTTAAGGTGAAGAGACAATACCATATCCAGTTCAAATAGACTCCAATGAATAACCCTAGTTTAAATTTATTTCACCATGAGCGCTACGTGTGCTCAGGTACATATGGTATTGCTCGTCCCTTTTTTCTTTTTCTTATGGGTAATAGCAATAGCTCAAAATTGATCCCACTTGGTGGGAAAGGAGCACATTACCATCCAAGCTATAGGTCATGGCAGCATATATCGTATTCAGCACCCACAATAGTCACATGTGAGCTCAGGCATATGCTGAATGCAACTATCACAAGCACCCTGAGTATTACAAATCAACAACCAGAACTGTGCATGATTTCAATCTGAACGCCATAAGTGTTCACGCTTATATCGGACAAGAAAAAACATAGATGATTGGCAATTGAGCAAAGATTACTTCTCATTTTGGCATGACTATTTTGAATAGCACAACTAATAATAGCACTGTGTCTCCATAAACCACATGTTACCCATCCCAAGACTTAAAAATCAATATTTCGTTTACGCTAATATTTTGAAAAAGAAGTTGGGCCATTGGAACAAAGGCAATTGAAGACCAGAGTGATTAATGTGTTCATGCCTTCCTGTAACCTCTTTACACATAGAAAGAAGTAAGCCAAAAGAGGGCATGCATGATCAAATTCCAAGAGCAGAAGAACACTAAATACAACTTTGTCACATCTAAATATAATACCAGATATTACCCCTACAAAAATAAATAAATGCAAATGCTTCTTGAAGGAATTGTTTCAAGAAATGAATAACTACACTAAAAAGCCAGCTTAGCTTCCTTTCTTAAAGCCTTGCCTAGTTTGTAAGGAACTTGAACAAAGCTTTTTCTAATGCTTACAGGATACAAAGTGCTTGAGAATAGTTGAGACTTCCCACATGGAGTCATAACAAGCTACCATCTGGCAGTTTTCAGCTTCAACATTTTACTTGCAACAGAAACTTCAATGCACAGGTTTCCACTTATGTACATAAAATAAATAGGCTCACAAAGGCGTAAACTGCAGCAAGTGATGCAGATCCAAACAAATAGGAACATGATGAGATCAGAAGTAGCTTTGTTCAAAAAACTAATTGTACCCAAGTCAAGCAATAAAGAGGAATAAAAGTGACCAATCTAAATTATAACACGTGAAGCATATTGGTTGACTAATCAAAAACATTGCATTAAAATTTTCTTAAAATATTAATGAATAAAACATGCCATTGTTGAATATTACTCACCTTGGATCACCACGTTTATTCATAGATTCACCATATATCTGGATACCAGACAGATATGGAACATAATACTGAATAACACTATCACAATCATTCAAAATCAGAGGTACTCCAGCACCATAAGCACTCCATTCCCTAAATGACTCCCATAAATCACCAAGTAGGAAATATGGTTGAAATTCCACGTCACAAGTCCTCCAGCCACGCATTGTTGTCTGACATCAAAATGTATTACATTATAAAATACTATAGCTAAAAAAGAACCAAATACAAAGTTTGAACAACAGTACAACTGCTAAAGGCCCTACAAGGTGACCATAAATCATCACGGATAATGATTTAGAAAGGTTATATAATAATACACAGTGAAACATAAGTACATATGAGATTTAGAAAGCTTATATAAAGATTGATAGCCTCAAAATGAAGTTAATTAACCACTTCAAAGCCTGATAATCAGGTTTCACTAATATCACTAGGTTGTGACGTTTCAACAATCTTGAAACTTGTGTTTTACCATTCTGTTGCTCAATTTTTTTGGAAACTACTCTAGGGTTTGCAACATTTGACAGCACCACTACACATCCACACCCACCATCATAGGCACAGTTTAATACATACCAGTAACATTTACCACGATTCTGATACCCCTGATATAGAAAAGTGAAGGAATTTAGAAAAATCATGTTCAATATACCGCTGTTGGCTTTCCAAAGTTAAAAAGAGAGTCAACGTCATGGTTAAACTGACCGATCTTTGGTGACAAAAACATTTTATGTTTGGTTTCCATGAAGTAGAAGTCCATAAAAAACTTGAAGATTTATCATTTAATCATTTACAAACAATTTATTCTTTTTCTCTTCCAATTATTCAAACCCCAAACAGGGTTTCAACCGTTCCAAATCGTCCTACATATCGTAAAACAATCAAAATCAAGTGAAAATTCCAACATCATTAAAAACTACTATATAAATACGTACCGGTCCTTTTCACAGGGTTTCTCAGCGAGCAAACACGGACTACCATAACTAAGATTCTAAACAGACAAAAAATCAAAAAGGGTAACGGCGAAATGAGCAGAATGGAACGGAACCGGTCAAACCTTTGACAGGTACTGAGCAGGAACAGACGGCGTTATGGACTCCAAAAACCGGTCCAAATTACTCAACGGCATTAAGCCCGTCAGTGGTTCAAAAGCCGGCATCGCAGCAAACGGTTTAGGCAAGTCATCGAACCCGGCCTGGTTCTCCGGTTCACGAAAGAACGCCGGTTTGTCCTTTACAGAAGAAGGCGATGTGGTCGTCGCCGTAACATCGCTCTGAGCTCTCCGACGTTGATCGTTTTGTTGATTGTGGTGGGCCCTTCGGGCCTTGCCGGGGCAGTAAAATCGATTCTCTCCACGGCCGCGCGTGAACTGCACTCCCGCCCCCAACATTTGCAGCAATCACCACCTCCGATACACAAACAAACCCAAAACCGATCGCACACCGCAGAAGAAGCAACTAAAATAAATGAAAAACTTGGAAAGCTTTTATAATAAAATCGGATCGGAGCTGTTGAAACCTGGCCGGAGATTGAAGATGGTGGGGAAGTTGGTGGATGACTAATGGATCTAATAGAGACGGGTGAGGGGTAAAATGGTAAACTTGAGTGAGAGAAAATGAATTTGAAAGACAAAGAAAGCTTTGAAAGGACGAAGAGAAAAGAGAGAGAGAATGGTAAGAAAGGGAGTGGACGGACGGGTTGAGACGTTATAGAGGATGGAATTCAAAACATTTTTTTTTTAAGAGAAAAAACTATTTTGTTCCATTCTATTCTATAAATTCATGGGCATTTTTTAATCTATCTTTTGTTTAACTATTTATTGTTATTAATATTTATTAATTAAATTGAAAAAAAGTAGCCAATGGCGGCAGGTGGGGAGAGGATCCCATATTTGACAAATGGAGCTGAGGTCATGGCCATAATCCCAATCGAGATTTTTTGTGGGCAGAGAATTTATTAGACATATTTATTCAAAAAGGATTTGAACCTTTTTTCTTTACTACTATTATTGAAATATCTAATGCCGTGTGTTTAATTCCGGACTAGTATTGGTGATATTAGTCAAAAATTAGTATGAAATTTAAGTTTATTATATCGAATTTAAATATCAATTGTTATTAAAAATATTAGTTGGTATAGAAAAAATAAGAATAATTTTTTAAAAAGAAATATCTTATATTTTATTTTTAAAAAATTTAAAATTAAGTTAAAATTTATATATTATTTTGTAAATTTTTAAATTTTTAAATTTAATTTATAATTTTAAAATGTTATTTAAAATAATGCTATATTGATTGATATGATACAATATCATTTTAAAAATAAATCTGATACTAATATCGATACAATATTTAATATATTAATATAATGCTTTTAACTCATTCGCCATCAAGACAAGTGGTTACTGTTTAATTTTTACAAAATTTAGTTCAAACTTTATAATTATCAACTTAATATTTATCTTAAATATTCATTAAAATAATTAGCATAGTTTTTAAATATTTAATAGATTGTCAAATTTAAGGAAGTTTGCACGGTCGCATTCTATTATTTGGCGTCTCTTAATTTTAATTCTTTGATTGGTTATTTAGTAAAATATCATTTTGTTTCATTTGAAAAACTTGTTTTAAAATTTTTTGTTATGCAATTTTATATAAGCTACCAAACATCACCGTGAAAAAAAAAAGAAAAAAAGAATAAGAGAAAATAATAATAAATAATCGACATAAATTTTAAATACATACAAAAAAAAAAAGGAATCCTAAATAAAAAAATTTAGATCATATTTAGTTGAATTGAAATTTTTAATTTTTTATTGTGATTATTGTATTTTTTATTAATTATTGTATTTTTTATTTTTATATTATATTAGTATATTTTTATATTAATTTTTATATTTTAAAAAATTAAAAATTAAAATGAAATTAAACGGACGGAATAGTTTTATTATGATTGTACCGGAGGGTCTGGGTGTTGACTAGTTGGGAGAGTGACTGCTGATTAGTCACATTTTAACAGGCCCCGCGTGATAAAGAACAGCTGAACACGTGTATGGTTGATTTAAATGAATAAAGCAGCTTATGGATTTGTCTTTTTTATTTTCTTATCCTCCGTTCTATTTTCTTTTCTGAGATGATATTTGATAAGAAACGTCAGCCACTCTCTCTCTCTCTCTCTCTCTCTTGATTTTCTTGGAGGAGCCCAGCCACGTAATTGGTCGGAGGCGTAAGCGTCCCGCCCGGATTTAAACTGTATCACAATTGAAAAGGGCATTTAAAGTGTTCTTTTCTTTAATGTATAAAGAAAAGGAGAAAAGACGGATTAATGCGATAATTGTGTTTGTATTAGCCGTTCCTGTGCGTAGCGGTACTACTAGGACAGTTATATATATATATATATATATAATTTCACTTGATTTTGCAACGAGTTAATCGTTGCCAAACTATTGTCAGGTTTCCAAGTAAAAATTACTATTTAATATTAATTTTTTAAATTAAAATTTAATATTTAAAAAAATTAAAATTTTATAAAATATTAAAAAATTCTGAATATTTTAAAATATTATGATCTAACTTAAATATACATACAAATGTTAAAATTGATATAATATTTTTTTTACCCAAGTTATTATAGAGACATCTTTAGGAATGTCAGAAAACAAAAAAGATAATCGAATTTGTTCTTGTTGTCTTCCATTTTATAACATTTCAAACTCCAATTTGAGAATATTCTTGACAAGTATGAACAAATTTCTCATCATTAAATACTCGGTGTGAATGTAGATTTTTATTGTTTTCATATAATTAAAAAAATTTTATTTATTCCCTTTTCTAAATAATATTAAAGAAATTATATGTCGCTGGTGCTATTTTTACCTATATTTAAAAAAATCCTTGTGTCTCACCATAACTTTATAAGATTATTAAATGCCATATATTAGAAAGGGGGCCATCGATATTGGAGATTCCGCTTTGCAGATTATTTGCACCGGCTGATTCTTCAATTTTGGTGAACTATAAACAGTGTTGGACTTCTTGACAAATGATAATTGCTTCATTTATTTATTATTAATGAAAATAGGTTTCCTTAAAAAAAGCGCTTAGCTTGAAAAGATGTATTAATTAAAAAGTCTCATAAGAAAACACTACCATTTGAGAAAAGAAAGAAAATGAAAATGAAAATGGGACACCAGAACGATAATCAACTGTGGTCCACAGGCCAAATTGATTGACCGGGACAGACATAAGCCAAACGTCACAACTTATCCAACAATATCTTATCGTAAATAGGTATTCGTGGATTGAAGATAGAAAGCTTCTATCTCTGGGCCAGTCTTGGCATTTCAAACCACTAACTTCCAATACATTCCAAGTTGAATAATGTGCACAAGTAACTTCCAGTGGTCTATATTTCATAGTCATCCACACATGTCACAGCGTTTGCTAACTTACAGAACCTTTTTAGGTTTAAATTATATCAAAACCAAAATGAAGAATATAGTTAATGATATTACCATTTCAATTTGATAAGAACCATGATTACGAGTATTGGGAATTAAAATCACGGTTGTAATATTGATGATAATAACTACAAGTTTCGAACTTAAGTTAGGCTGCAACTAGATATTCATTTTCGCAAGTCGGAGGAGTTATAAATTAGATGAAACGCAGTAATCCTGCTTAAGAAAAAAAGGAAACGGGAAATGCAACGCGACAACTAGAAGGGGGGAGAAAAAAAAAAAGATGAGAGATTATCAAAATGCAGGCTGTTACGAGGATGACCCAAGGCCTAACTAAGCAAAATCATGCGAATCAAAAAAAAATATATATATATATATATATATATAATTATCAGCTATCAACTAGTAATTACCGTGAAAAAACTAGTTAAAAGCCAAGATCCAAATTTATGAACACCAACTCGTCTTATTAGAAGACGTTGAAGAATATCGAAGTCACAATAATGGCTACGGCAAACAAGAGAACAATGAACAGGTCCACGCTTTGACAAAGGAATTACATATTCAACTAGATTTCAAGTTTTTAAATTAATTAAATTGAAAGTGCCATCACATGCACGTTCACGCCAATTTCGCAGTAGAAAAATAGAAACAGAAATTAAAAAAATAAAGTTTTTAAGTTTTAAAAATAAAATTTATAAACAGATTTTTTATATTGTATAATCAATATAATTTATTGATTAATAATATATTTTTAAGATATATAAAAATATTTTAGTCTAAAAATTTTAATTAATTTCATATTTAATTATTTTTATTAAATTATTTTTATCATAAATCTTAATTAAACATATTTTTATTTTTCGTTTTTTATTACAAATGTCAACTAAATATATTTTTTGTTTTTCTTTATAAAAAATAAAAACACAAAACTAAGAAATAGATACACAAAACATTAATAAAAAAAAGAAGTAATATTAAACGGCCTTATAATTTTTTTAATATATTAAAAGTAAAAATTTAAATATTTATTTAAAATTATATTAATTGACTTTTATACCTTTAAATAAAATTAAAATAGATAAAAAGACCAAAAATTAAAAAATTTAATTCAAAAAGCATGTGAATCTTATATGGGCCCTTTTAAATAGTAGCTCTATTACTGCAACTATGTAGTTGCTACAATTTAGAGCTCGTTTGGTATTATTGTTGGTTGTATTTTTTAGTTATAATTTTTTATTTTTGTATTAATTTTTGTGTATTTTGTGTATTTTTACTGTTTTTTCAATTTCTGTATTGTATTAATATGTTATTTTTTCGATTTCTATACTATTTTTTTTCGATTTCTGTGTTTAGAAGAACAAAAAACTAAAATCAAAGGAAAAAATGAAACAAAACAAGGCTAATTAACCATTTGCTTATCCTCTCTCTTTTTTTTTTTCAAGGATAAACTAGTTGGCCTGTCGCCCTATGGCAAGTAATATATTAAATATCGTATTAGTACCGGTACTAGATTTGAGTTTAAAATGATACTGTACAGATACCGGTCAATATCAGCACTGTTTCTGATAATTCTTTAAAATTATAAATCAGTCTCTAAATTTTATAAAATTTTCAGAATAATCTATTTATATATTATGTTATATATTTTAAATTTGACTTTAATTCTATATAAAAATAAAAATAATATAAATTTAACATAATAACAACTATATATTTATTCCTATTAATTATAAATATCAAATAATAAGAATATAAAATATTTCTATACAAGATTCATTCAATTCATATATAAAATTAAATTAATGGAATAAAAATATCAAATAATAGCAATAAAACTATAATCATAAGTATTTGAATATATTTATATAAATGTATTTAATTAATAATATATAATAAGAATAAAATATAAAATCAATGTCAAGAAACATAACAAAGCAAAAGTGATATTTGAAATAAAAATATTTGTAGTTATTTATATTTCATATGATAAGTTTAATTACATATTATAATTAATTAATTGTTAGTTACAAATAATTAATTATTAATTACAACTAATTACATTTTATAAGACATAAATATTAAAAACCTAAAATTTAAGAACCATTTCAAAAGTTGTCATCTTTACTCCTTTTTATTATTACTCGTTACTAACACCAACCCAATCTCTCCTCTCACCCCATCAGTTGTTTTGGCTTTATCTAAGTTTTTTTTTTCAACTTTAACTTTTTAGTCTGCTTATGTTTCTACTTTAACACTATTTGCTTAATGATTCACTTAGTTCTGTTTGTTTCTCCCATGTTTCTTGATTTAATTTTATTGGGTTTTACGGATGAAAGTCGGGTTCTTCAAGACTTAAGAGCTTTTGGATTATCTAGGGAGAAGATGAGGAGGGTTGGCATCAGATGGGAGCTTGGCATCGCAAGGGGGCAAAACTGGACGGCTGGTGGTGTCGCTCTAGGGAGAAGATAAAAGCGATGGCATGTGGAGGAGTTGGTTATTGGCGTCGAGCTCAGTGAAGATGATCTAGTTGCTGGCGTTGCGGTGGCATGAGAGAGGTAGTGTCACGGCATCATGAGAGGCGACGAGCATGAAAATGGCAGTAACAGGTGGCGAGGCGGTGATGGGGGGCGACTGTCTTCTTTTTTTTGTCTAATATTCTGAAAATTTAAATTTCGATCTCCGGTACCATACCGTAGACCAATTATCGGCCGATACTGACCGGAACAGTCGATACCAACTAGTATGCTATAACGAAATGGAACCATGCAATTCCATTCCGTTTCTAGCCCAGTATGCAATGTTCCGACCGGTACTATCCTGAACGGAACTGATCTAAACACCTTGGTGGCCACCCTTTATTACTTGACTTTAAGAGTCTGTTTGGAAACCATTTCGTTCGCACTTTTTTGGCCCTTATCTGTCATTTGGATCATGCGAATCTTGAACAAAAGTCTACGAAATATTTGAATTAGTACTTAAACTATCAAAATTATCAGGAGTATATCCTTTTCTACCTGGAGGCATATTAGGAGGATTATTATCATAATTATTAATATCATGAGAAACAGATAAATCTTGAAAAACTAACATTTTTCTTCTTATCTTGTCAAAACTATCAATCATATCATGTAACAATATTACAGAATTCATTTGCAAATAAATTTTATATTCCACATTCATTTGTCCTAAACAGAGAGTTAATAAAAGCTATCAAGCGTATATATAATTGCCTGTTAGTTATTATAAGAAACATTTTTACCAACCGATCAGGTTCCTCTTCTTTAAAGTTGATTAGTTATAACCAAATTACAGCTAAGACAACATTTATTAGAATTGTAATAGACTTTATTCAACTTAAATTAATTCACATATTGGTTAGCAAATAATTTTTGCATGTGTAATTTGTTATTTTTGGGTAATATCACGTAGATTGGAAAGGGGAATAAAAAATAGAAACCCACATGTTAATTTTTGGAAATATCGAAAATAGTAATAAAACATTGAAATCCATTAGAGTAAATAACAAAAGAATAATTCGAAAAATCCATTAGCCATCGTTATGGGTAATCATGGTTGTAAGGCCCAGTAAAGAATAGAATTGCACGGAACTCTCACGTCCTCCCAACTCCATTTGAACCATGAAATGCGCTCACCTCTTGCACAGCACCTCCCTCTGTCCTTGTGTGTCGGTTCTCAAAAGCTGAAACTGTATTCAAGGCTCATAGTTCATAATCCTCCATTTCCCGCCTAAACCAAATGCTTTGTTCTTCCCCTCTGCTTCGACTCCCTCGTTCATTTCACTTAACCCAGTTCCCACACCAAGCTTCCCTTTCCAAACCGCTCTTCAAAGTCCTTCGTTTTCTCCCAAAATCATTTCTTTACCCACTTGTTGTCAAAAGGCTTTGCGGGTATCGACCAGCTATTAGTTCTTCGGTTTTATCTTTGCCTGAAGATGGGTTTGACGTGGAATTAGGGCGCCTCTTGGCGCTATTGCCTGAAGCAATGAGAATCAGGGTTAGCGAACATCCTGAGCTAAGTGACTTGGTTGAGGTGGTTATGGATTTGGGTCGAAAGCCGCTGGCGAGGTTTCCATCTGGGGACTTTGTTTTGTCGGATTGTCCAATTACTCTTGAGGACCTCGAGCACGCTACTTCACAGGTGGGAAATTTTGTTGGCTTTCTGCACATCGCCAGCTATTCAATAAAATGCGTTCTCGATTTCTGTTTTTTTACAAGATATTAGTTAGTGATTTGTTGCTCATAAGTTGCAATGTATTATGAAAGTTATCAATCAACTGATATGAAGAGTTTGTTTTACTTGGTGATGGTCCAACTTGGAAGCACTTTGTGCCAAAGGTCATTTTGCCATTTATACACCTACTATCGATTGACTTAGAGTTGAAGCCTGAACGGGTTGATAACTTTTTATTCAATTGTTTTACAATCTAGCCAAAAACTAGAGTTCCCAGGATTCGTTTGGTTTAACTTTGTGTTTTTGTTTTCTGTTTTTATTTTTGTGTAATTTTTATTGGTTTTTTTTTATTTTTTTAAAATTTCAGTGCGATTTTTTTTTGTTTTTGTATTGTATTTGTATGCAATTTTTTTCGATTTTCGTATTTAGAAAAACAGAAATAGGAATCAAAATTTGAATCCTAACAAAACATCCCCTTAGCTTTTGGATATTGATTCAGATGTTTGTTTGGCTCGTTAACATGGGGTAATTTAACAAAAATTCTTGAAATTTTACAAACTATAGTCCTTAGTTTAAACAACTGAGCTGTAAAGGTAATCAAGAATGAAGAAGGGAGTGACTTTAGGTATTATGTCAATGAACATGTTTAAACTCAGGCAGACAAGGTAACATATTTTAGACTCACATGTCATACAAATAAAACCTTAGATGATAAGTGTGTCTTAAATGTTTCATTTAACAGATTGCTGACTTCATTTTTACTGCTAAAAAAGACGTATTTCATATTATTAAAAGTGGAGATGTGTTGTTTTCCTTCTCTGGTTTATGACCATGTTATTAGATTGCTAATATATAGTATTCCTCTGTTTTGCTTTATCATTCATAGGTAGATATGGAGCCTATATCATTTGGAAATCAAAAAGAGATGAATGAAAAATAATTTTAGTTTGTCATTTTCAATATTTCAAGGAATGTTATCATTAACAAGATTGAATACAAGAATGTAACTTGAATTTTCTTCATCTTAGTTTTAATTTTATCATGCATGGTTGGACTCATCTAGATGACAAAACATCTAACATTTATAGGATACGAGTTAAGTACACTAGGATCCCTTGCAGTACCATCTTTAAAAATGACTATTGTGTTGTTACAAAAAAAATTAGCTTTGTTGTTATTTAGATTGCAATCCAATTTTCTATTTTTCTCAACAATAACTTAAGTCTAGAATCTAGATTTTTTTTTAAAATCTTTTGCTAAGCAATAGATTTTTAAAATTTTGTAAAAACTAAAAGAAGGAATTTTTACTCTTTGAATTATCAAAGTAGAGAGATTTTTAGTGTTGAACGGAGGTTCCAATTAATGGTTTTGATGAAGACAAAAAATGATTATTATGAATAGTTTACATTGTTGCTATAATCACAAAGATAGGCATTTGGATGATGTGCAAGAGCACATTTTGGAGCCAAGGGAATTTGCATTTTGAAGTTAAAGCATGAAGAAAATGAGAATTTTAGAGCAAGCATTGACGTAAAGAGCACAAATGAAGTAGGTGATCAAGACCACGGTAGTTGAAGTTGAATATGTTTATATTTGTAATTTTATTTGTAAATCTTATTTGATTCTTTTAATGTTCTTAAGGACTCTCTATGCATGTGTGCATTGCATTTTTCTCTTAGTGTTTGCATATTCAATTTCATATTAGTTTTTTGTCTATAGTGTTCTATAATTAAGAGAAAATTTGGGAAAATTTTTAAAGAAGCCCTCTTGATGCATTAATATGTTTTGGAAAATTTTTTGAGTGTGTTTGATTCTAATCGAATTGAAAAGAATGGCTTTGAGAAGTTTGAAAATTGTTTGAAAAGTTTATGTATTTCATATACTTTGAAAAAATGCATAAATTTTCATAGGCTAAGATATATTCTGTTTTTGAGTTCAATTGAAAGGTCATAATGTTTAAAATCACATTGGAGAACTTGTAGAACTTGGTGGAGTTAAGTATTTTCTACAAGAATGATTCTGGAAAGTTTAGAAAACTTCGAAAAAGGTTTGGAAATTTTGGAAAAGTTGATAATGTGCATAAAGTTTCATGGATCAAGACACATTGAGTTTTTGATTTCAATTAAAAAGTCTTGATCACCTAAATTTTTGTGGAAAACCTTTTAATTGTGGTTGAATTTGTTTTTGGTGTAAAGGAATTAGTTTTGGGATGTTTTTGTGATGGTTTGAAAGACCTAAAAAATCTGGAAAATAGATTTCTAGATGGAATAGTCAATCAACCAGTGCAGAAACAGGACAGATTGGTTGACCAATCAATCCAAGTGGTTGATCAGTCGGGGCTAACAGCGGGTAAGGGCTGGTTCTTTCTTACTTCCAATGGCTTTTTGAGTTAGTCTAACGAATATGAAATGTGTTAACGTATTTTTTAGCTTAGGAAGCCTGTAAAGACGTGGTTAAGATTTTTAAGGTTTTTGATAAATTGATTGATTTTTGGCTGGTTGGAGAAGTGTTGAGGTAAGCACTAAGAGTTGAAAGAGCATTTTGTTGCATTCATTATGTTTTAGTGAGCCCTAGTACATTGTTTTGATCAAGCAAGTTATTGAGATTGTCTATACTTAAGTTGGGGGGTTCAATTATTGATTTTTGGGGATTGAAATTGTTTTGGGTTATTCTTTACTCTTTTAAAAGGAAGATTGTTAGGTTATTTTTAACTCTTGTAAAGTAAGATAGTTGTGGTTTTTTCTTCACTTTGAAGAAAGATTTTGTAAAGTTTTTCTTTACCTTATAAGAAGATTGTTTGTAAGGATTTCCTTTCATTTTAAGAAGATTGTTTATAATGAAATTTTCAACAAGTAGTTGGAGAGTGGACGTAGGCTAAAAGTTGTAGCCGAACCACTACAAAAGTCAATTTGCATTTCTCTTTCTTATACTCTTTACTTTATTGTGTTTGGGATTGAATTTAAATCTCATTGAATTACGTCGACATCGTCATCATTATTCTATTTCAAATTGTGGTTAGGGATTTCATCCATCATGAAAATCAATTTAGTTTTTAACTTTAGAATTTTTAAACACTTAATTCACTTCCTCTTAAGTGCCACTAGGGCTAACATTTAGAATGAAATTACAAATATACAATGGTTAACATCCTTTAGCACTAGATTGTAAGATCAATGCAATTTTCTTTTTCTATCAAGATTAAGATTGTTCATAACTTTTCGTATTTGAAATTTGAAAATCCTATTCAATTAAATGAGCGGGGAATATGGTGTTTTGAAGAACTAGGGATGTATGTTTCCTTAGTAGAAAAGTCTTCCCTTTCTCACATATCAATATCTAATTTACTTACGACAATATAAAATGGAATTCCCTTGAATGACAACTTTGTTCTTTGATTCCACAAGAACTCCCTAAGGCAATTTTACACGATTGCACTTTGATTGTAGTAAAGGAAGGCAAAGAGTAAAATGATAGAAGAGTTAAAGCAATAGTTTTAAGCTCTCTGACGTTGTATAGTTAGTAGGTAGTATATGTCATTGAATGATAAGATGGATCTCAGGTATGTAACGGCTACTTAAACTGTTACTAGTCATTGGGCTAACTAACTTTCGTAGCTGAAACCGTTTGCTTCTCTCTTTGTACTTTTTTTTTTTTATGATTCCTATTTCTTGATTCGATTAATGTATCAAGGGTTTATGTCTAATTAAATGCTCGATTCTTGCTATTAGTTTTTTTTTGCACCAATTTGGTATTAGAACATTTGATCATTGGACAATGGCATTGTGGAGGATACAGCAATGGCTGAAGGAACTAGAGTTGGAGATGTTAAATGGTTATAAGAGAACATAAAAAGTCAATTTAGAGAAATGTATCTAAAATACAAGCCTACTACTATGTAATTAAAAAAATGGATGCTTTAATTGCGTTAATAGGCAAATCAACTGAGAGGTGTTGTAGATGATGACTCCAAACAAAATAACGATGGCCATTTTAGAAATGGATAGTTGGCCCTTATGCATTTCAACAAGGTGGTGTTTCCACAGATTGGTGGAATTGAGATGATACACCCGCTAAGCCAAAGGTGAGGATTGTACTTGTGCATTTGATGGGTGGCATCAACTAGTTGGGGCGAATATCTATTGGTGTTGGAACAATGATTTATGGAGGCAACATTTGATGATCCGATTAGGGAACTAAAAAATTTAAAACAATCTGGAATTGTTCCCAATTTGATCTTCATTTACATAAATTGATAATTCTCAAGCTTTATTTGGTTAGTTTGTTCTTGAAAGGTCTTAGGAAGGAGATTGAATATCTTGGTAAGTTGCTAAAGGCTAGGAACTTGCAACGAGCCTATGATCTTGCAAAGAAGCAAGAATTGGTATCAGTTCACTGTTATGGTACAAACATAATAGTAGGTTTGGGAACTCTTCAAAATGTTTTTGGAGGCGATGAAGGCCAATTGTGGTTAAAGAATTAAATGGGGGTATTAGTTAATCCTCACAATGTTGCTATAGTAATTGGAAAAACACTCCTTATGTAGAATAAGGGAATTAAGACAACTAATAGGAAAGAGATGGAGGAAACGAGGGTAAAGGTTTGAGCTTTTGTGAGAAATGGTTTGTGCCAAGCTGGAAATGTAAAAAGAAGTTGTTCCACATGTATATAGTGGAGGATGAGGAATAGAAGATGAGGAGGCAAAAAAGGAAGAAGGTGGTGCTATTGAGTAACCTACAATCTTTCTACAAACTATGTCAAGAGTATCCCATTGCAAAATATTAATAAATGCAGATTATAGGAGCGTGTGAGGGAAAGCCATTACATATTCTTATAGATGGGGAAAGTACACACAACATTGTAGATGAGGTAGTGGGAAAGGGAGATTATATAGTTGTATAGTGGGGGAATTGAACCCATAGGATAACAGTGGGTATGGTATGCAACTTAAATGTCATAGAAAGTGTAGGGAATTTAAATGGGGCATGAAGGGTGATATGGAGGATGCAAAAGTCAACATTATTATTTAGGAAAATATTATCATTTTAAAGTTTTATTTAAATAGAAAAATAAATTAGAAGGATTTTATCTTATTTGGAAAAAAATATTTTTTCAAAAGTTTTGTTTTAATAGGACACTAAATTAGAGGGGATTTTATCTTATTTAAGTTCCTAATATCTCCACTATTGTAACACATATTTAAAGGCCTATTTCTATTAAATAAAGCAAGTGGAGAAATATTATCAGAAAACCTAAAGAGAGTTTGTCAAGGATAGCTCTCTCCTTATCTTCATACAACATAGGTAAATATAGGAAGTGAGTGGTCACGAGTAAGGAAAGAAGAGAGGACTTTTCCGTGAGTCAACCTGTGACTAGATTTTACGCAAAAACCACCTATATCAAAGAGTTATCAATTTGTGACTGAAACATTGATGATTTATTTAGGGGTCTAGATATGGTAGCAGGAATACAACTCATCAATAAATGATGTTATTTGTAATTACAAGAAAGGAACTATGGCTTTCAAATTGCAAGGAACGTGGATTGAGTTATAGAGTGGGGAAAAAGGAGAGTTAGATTTATGAGGAGAAAAGAAAGACATTGTTGGAGGCAATTAAATTTACCTATCAATTTCTTTTATTACATGTGATGCTACTGCTCATTGGATGTTGACATTACAATGTTCTCTAATGTCAAAGAAGCTAGTGCAGTGAGGGTTGTTTGACTCATGAGCAAGAGAGGGTAGTTTACTATTGAATGAGTTTAGAGATGTGTTTGTTAAAGCTAGGAGTTTATCTATAGTTAGAGCACATGATCGTAGAGTTGTGCTCAAAGATGGAATAGACGAGGTGGATGTGAGAGACCATATAGGTGTTTAGGCTTACAAAATGATGTTTTAGAGGAGATTGTGGAAGACATGTTATAGCAAGGTATCATACAATAAAGCGTGAGTCGTTTTTCAGCTGGTATGGTATTAGTAAAGAAAAAGGATAATTTATGAAGGCTTTGTATTGATTATAGAACTCTAAATTAGAAGAAAATCAAAGATATGTTTCTCATTCCTTTGATTAAAGAGCTATTGGATGAATTGAGTGGTATGAATTGGTTTTCAAAATTGGACTTAAGATCTGATTACCATTAGATTAAAATGAGGAAGGAGGTTGTTTCAAAGACAAACTCTTAGAGTTCATGAAGGTCATTATGAGTTATTAATGATGCCTTTTAGATTCACAAATTCCTTATCTACTTTTCGAAGTCTTATGAATCACATTTGAGGAAATGTTGTTCTTTGATGATATTTTGATCTACGACAAAACATTTGATTAGCATTTGGAACACCTAAAGGAAGACTAGTTGGTGTTATGGGAGCATATTCATTTGCCAAGGCAAGCAAATGCAACTTTTGGGACAAATAAAATGGAATACTTTGGTGATGTTATCATTGTTGAAGGAGTTTCTACAAATATGTGGGAAATTGAAGCTATTAGGAGATGGCCAATACCTAAGAATCTTAAACAGTTGAGAGGGTTTAGCAGGATATTACAAAAAGGTTCATTAAAAGGTGTGGGTCAATCAGTAAAACTTTAATAGCATTCCTCAAGAGAGGTGCTTTCAAATGAATTGAAGAAGCCAAAGATGCTTTCTGGGATGTGAGAATAGCTTTCGTGTCAGCACTCATTTTGTCTCTTCTTGATTTCAACAAGATGGTTATGGTGGAGGTTGATGCTCATAGAATGGGAGTGGGAACATTGTTGATGCAGGATGGTTGTCTAGTAGTGTATGTCAGTAAATCATTATCTATATACGAGGAGTTAATGGCATTGGTAATGGCCATTGAACAGTGGTCTCATTATCTAATTGGGAGACATTTCATTGTACAAATAATAGGTCACAGGAGTCTAAAATTCTTGCTGGAGCAAAAATTGACCACTCTATTCCAACAAAAATGGTTTCCTAAACTACTTGGTTTGGACTTTGAAATCAACTGTAAGAAAGGACGTGAAAAACATGGCTATTGATGCATTGTCGAGGATGGGAAATGTTGAACTATATATGTTGTCTGCTTGGAGTATGAACATTGAATTATTGCAGGAAGTGAAAAATGGCTGGAATTTTCCCACAATTCATGACTTGTTAAAAAAAATTAGAGGGAAAGCAACTGAGCAATTGATCTTATAGTTGGTGTGTGGAGTTGTTGAGTTGGAAGTGGAGGTTAGTCCAACAGTGGGACCTTCAGGATTTCTCTTCGAAAAGCATTTAGAAAGATGTAATAGAGTTCATAAGGAGGGGTGTGATATGTCAATGGTGCAATTACGAAACTATAGCTACCCCAAGGTTGTTGCAATTGGTTAATATTCCTCAACAATTTTGTGTTGAAATCAGCATGGATTTCATTGAAGCATTACCAAAATGAGAAAGGAAATTAGTCGTAATGATTGTTGTAGATAGATCGAGTAAATATGCTCGCCTTACATTTTCAAGTCACCCTTATTCAGCCTTGAATGTGGCTCAAAGATTTATGGAGTATGTTTACAATCCACATGGAATACCCTAGATTTTTATCAGTGACAAGGATCTGGTGTTCACTAACATATTTTATTAGGAGCTCATCAGAATACAGGGGTTAAATTGCACACTTCAACAACTTACCATCCTCAATCTGATGGCCAGACAAAGGTAGTAAATAGAACAGTTGAAACACATCTGCAATGCATGTGTAGTGATGAGCCTCAACAATGATTAAGTGGCTGCCTTTAGTTGAGTGGTGGTACAATATCACCTTTCATTCAGCCATACCAACATCTCCATTTGAATCTTTGGATGGTTATTCATCACAATTGCATGTACCCTATTTTGTTGGAGACTCTAAACCCTTAACAGGAGATCGAACCTTGGTAGATAGATAGTCAACACTGCGATTGATTTGTTTTCACATGACTCAAGCTTAAAGTAGGATGAAGCAAGTGTCAGATAAGAGAGGAATTGACAAGAAATTTCTGATGGGAGAAATGGTGTTTATTAAGCTGCATCCATATTGCCAACAGAGTGTACATAGGAGAATTTCACATAAATTAACACCATTATTCTTTGGTCCTTCCAAAATTGGGAGCAATATAAGATCTCTAGCTTATACATTGGAATTGTCTGAAGGTTTTTGAATTCATCAAACAT
>JAOXYD010000134.1:6809557-6826014 GCA_028565735.1 Pinacopodium congolense
GAGTACACGATCGTTGACTAATCTTCCGTTTCAGTTTAAACAGTACTATACGAAATAAATTATGAATTCACAAACTGATAATTCCTAGTCACTTTTCTGTCCCTGAACCTTGCCAAACAGCTGTACTTTATTCTTAAGATGGATCGAGAAAGTAAAGTTCTTGAAACATTTTCTCAAGGGCACAACTAAATGGACGGGCCAAATTACTATCATACCCTTTTACATACAATACAAAACATCTCATGTTAAAAAGAGAGGGCATATTATTCGTCCCCAAGCTACTTTTGTGTTGGTCTTATTAGGAACCAGTGCATTATTGGAACTGAGAAAGATTCTGCCTCTTGGTCTCATTCAAGCTTGTTTCCCGCCAAGAATAAACCAACCATAAACTCAAGATGACAGGAATTTCGGCAGAAAGCTTGAAGAGATGTCTCATTGACTGTTTCGTGAGTAGAACAGTCATCACCACTCCCATAAAGTTGACGGGATGATTAAATATTTATACATAATTTAATGTATTAAATACAGGATTAAGACCAGAGGTTTCTACTTTCAGAAATTGACAATATATCAGACATGTTGATGCGCCTCTTTCACATTTCGCATGGGATCCCATGGACTAAGTTGCTTGTAATTCTGTAGTTTTACTTTATCGTCCATAGGAGAATGAATTTACGTCTGTATTCCGAAATCTATTTTCCACATTCCTAGATTAGGTCATCATAATTCATAAACAATGTCTTTCAAGAAGACAATCATTATAGGACAAGGCTGGCATTTAAAATATAGGAAAGCCTGTTTAGAGCAAATGGAAACGCGTGGACTTGACTTGCGTCTTCATTGTTATCTGGCCAAAAGCTTGACTGAAGCAGAAACATCCAACATATGGCTAGGAAGATAGGAGAGGGTCAGTGCAGTATAAAAGTTAATTCTAGTCCGAGGCTGATAAAGTATACCTGAGTTTCATACAACGACTCAATACATCTCCTATGCTTCTTGAGCGTCTTTTCATTCATCTATCCCTGTACATGGAAGTACAGAAAAGTTATGGTCTCAAACTGTTATTGCTTGTTGGGATTCCTCTTGTGGGCAGCAACTTCTTGGTATCAGCAGAAGAATCAAGATACGAAGCCTGCAAGCCGAAGAACTGTGGCAGTGGTCCGAATATAAGCTACCCTTTCTATATTCATGGAAACAGGACTAAGTCCTGTGGTTACCCAGGTTTTAAAATTCGTTGTGAGGAGGGTAGGCCAATTTATAGGACCTCTGCTGCTGACTATGTGATTCAGAACATAAGTTATGAAGACCACTCATTTTGGCTGGTCAACGTGGAAGTTCTTAACACCACTTGCCCCACCCCGCTTCAAAATTACTCCTTTGATCGGTCCTCCCTTGATTTCGGCCCCTATCATGCTGATATCTTCTTTTTCTATAACTGCAGTAGCTTGTTTTCTGCCAATTACACAAGTTCTGTGGTTAATTGCAGCTCTAGTCCCACAAATAAGACCATTGTTTCATTAGTCCCTACAGATGAGAGCTTGGATTGGACTAGAACAGCCTGTGACTTCCTAGTTGCTGCACCTGTTCATTTGAATCAATGGGAGATCAATCAAACAATTTTAAACATTGACTACGTAAAATTGCTGAAAGACGGTTTTTCACTTAAGTGGCTTGGATTTGGTGGCAAATGTGATAAATGCCAGAGAAGTGGTGGCCGTTGTGGATTTGAAGAAGTTAATACTGTTTGCTACTGTCCTGACGGATCCATTTCAACATACTGCAATGATGGTGAGGATTACAACTATTCTCTTACACGGAGTGAGTCTTAAATAATTCTTTCAGCAAATAGTTCCCTTTATTTTAGATTCACCTTGCATGCTCGTCTTCCCTTCTAAAAAGATATCTTAATTATTAGCAGCAGATAAACTGCATAAATACCTCTTTGCAACTCTATAGGCCAATTGTGGTGTGAATAAGTTGTTTATCTAACCCATTCTAGTAAGCTCAGTCCATTTCAGTTTATCTAGATTACTAACAACCTCAGCAAGTGAAAAGTGTTTGAATTTTTTGTGTAATTTTATTGTTTAATAATTTCCCCAAATATTTTCCCTACACTCCAGTCGGCACTGATATATGCACAATGCAATCTGCTTATTATCTGTATGTTCAGTGAGGTCCAAGTTTGTTCCACATTTGTACTTATAAAATTTCAAAGCCAATGCCTAGAATAAGAAGGCTAGCCATAGCTTAGTTCTTTGGCTAGACGCTTTCAATAGAACAGATAAGTTCCAAGATGGAGAATAATTACCACGGGCAAAGAAATGGCTTATAGTCGCCAGTCGGATATACATTGCTCATGTCTTTCTTGCGCATTGTCCACTCCATCTGTCACACTCCATGGAACTATCTGTACCAGAATTACCTGCTTTGCAAGGAGGATATTGTAAGTATTGGGGTGAAATTGTCATAAGAAATGAAAGGAATCTGCAGTCTCATACAGTTCGCTTTCTTAGTCAGAACCAACGACCTTTCCATGCCTGGAATCTGTTCTATTTCGTATACTACAGAAGGGTAGGATAATTAGGAACATGGGAGGGAAGATGGCCAACAAGAACCATTGAGTTTATGGACCAATCAAGACCTTGAATTTGATTTGTAGGCATACCACAATTTTGTTCACTTGTGAATACTTTCTCCTCAGCCCAGTTCATCTCAGCCACGAATAGCCCAGTTATGTCTTTATTGGAAGTCTAAACCTTCTCCTGATTCATCAACGATAAGTATACAGATCATGAGGGTAAATTTTGATCACTTAGAAGTTGCTTTTTATGACCTTGTCACAAGTCAATTCTTTCGTAGGCACCCATGTTGTTTGCTGTTCCTCTGGAACCAATTTCGTCATCCCCACAAAACCATAACTTAATTTTCCAAAGCTCCAGCATCACACAATCTGTTTCATGAAGAAGTCTTATGGAAGCAATTGAATTTCCATCAACGTGCAAGCTTTAATAATAGGACATTCTCTAGCTCTCCTTTAATTTCATTTCAGTATGATTCCAAATCTAGCTATATTCATATGTGACACCATTTTAGTACTGCTCCACCACAAGAATTTGATTGCAAAATCTGCATAAACTTAACCTTCTATTGTCACCAAATGCACATCTCAATGTGCATCTATTGTGCTTCCCTGGATTAGGAAGCCAAATGCTCAGTGATCCATTTTCATTGCTGTCAGCAAACTTTTCACTTGAAGTGTATGCGTGTCCTGTCTGTAAAAGGTGACATTACAAAGATGAGCAATCTGAGATCGGCGGTAAAGGAAATTCTACTATGTTAGTGCGAATTGGAGTACATAGAGAAATGGCATGTATGCTTACAGCTGTCAAATGTGCAATTATACCCTTTTCTTATTTTCTGCTATATCTATGATGTATATCCTCATCCCCATAGAATTAGATCCTGAGTTGGATCAGTTTCTTGGATGCCCTTTAAGGGTTAGATTCTATTGCAATGAAAGGATGCCAGGAAGTAGTTTTTAGTTTTAACATTCTTCGTGCATTACTTTATCATGATTACAGTGTGTTACATATTTTACTGTTGAGATTTTAACACCATGGTGTAATTATGTTGCAGAACATGACAAGCTGAAATTGAAGCTGGGATTAGGTAATTCCACAATGCGACATTCTTTGCGTTGTGTTTATTTTGTATGAAATCTTAAAAACTTTTGTGTTGATAAATGATTTCAACCTAGTTTTTAGTTAAAAATGTAAGCTAATAAGACTACTGTTTCAGGCATAGGCATAGGAGGCTTACTCATATTGATATTGATCTATGCTGTGTGGCATCAACGCAAAAGAAGCCAAGATTCTTCTAAATTCTTGCCCAGAAACTCCTTTTCTGGTACCTCCTCAATGAAAGACCCAGAAGAGGAGTACTTTGGTATCCCCATCTTCTGCTACACTGAACTTAGAGAAGCCACCAAGTATTTTAGCAGCGAAAACGAACTAGGAGATGGGGGTTTTGGGACTGTATATTATGGTAAGATTTTAATGTTGGTTTGATCTAATCTGATATTACTGCAAATGTCAGCTGCTTTGTTTAATGAGTGAGCTTCATCTAATTGAAATAGGCAAGCTACCAGATGGAAGGGAAGTTGCAGTTAAGCGCTTATATGAGCACAATTATAGAAGGGTAGAGCAATTCATGAATGAGGTCCAAATCCTGACACGTATGCGGCACAAAAATCTTGTCTCCCTTTATGGCTGCACTTCACGTCACAGTCGAGAACTCCTCCTTGTCTATGAGTTTATTTCTAATGGAACAGTTGCTGATCATCTTCATGGTGAAATAGCAAAGTCCTCTCCATTGACATGGCCTATTCGATTGAGCATTGCGATTGAAACTGCTTCTGCTTTGGCTTACCTTCATGCCTCTGGCATCATACACCGTGATGTCAAAACTAACAACATTCTCCTTGATGACTATTTCTGTGTGAAGGTAGCAGATTTTGGTCTCTCCAGGTTGTTCCCAAAGGATGTAACCCATGTCTCAACAGTCCCGCAAGGAAGTCCAGGCTATGTAGATCCAGAGTATCACAAGTGTTACCAGCTTACTGATAAAAGTGATGTTTATAGCTTTGGAGTTGTCCTGATTGAGCTCATATCCTCGATGCCTGCTGTTGATATAACTAGGGACCATGATGAGATTAATCTTTCTAACTTAGCAGTGACTAAAATTCAGGAAAGGGCACATCATGAGCTGATTGATCCCTGCCTAGGGTGTGAATCAGATGAAAATGTGAAAAGAATGGCAACTGCAGTTGCAGAGTTGGCTTTTCAATGTCTGCAACAGAAGAAAGAAATGAGACCTTCCATGGACAAGGTGTTGGAAGAACTAAAGAGAATTGAAGTTGGTGAGTCCAGAGAGAACCAACAGGAAATGCAAGACAAAAGCAATGTGTTGAAGGACGTAATACAAACATCTTCACCACCAGATAGCCATCAGGATGCTCTTCTGAAAGAGGCCAAGCCACCTTCACCAAAGTCTGTAACTGATAATTGGCATAGTACTTGTTCTACATCAACAACTGGCAGTAGCTAAACTTATCCTCAAGTGGCTTGATTTTAAGCTAAGCCCTGGCTTTGTAATTATTGTTTTATAATTAGATGGAAAGGAGCGAAACATAAAGCTAATTTCTCTCATTTCGTCTTCCGTCTTTGCTAAGGAAACACAAGATAGGGAAAGGAAATTGTGTACTCATATTCACGCCCTTGACGACCTAGCTTTCTGAAATTTTAAGTACTTGAGAAAAGTAAAAATTACTAGTTCTATTTTGGTTGAAACACAAAGTGATAACAAAATTTCCAGGAAACCATAGAGAAAATTATGGACTTATAGTCTTTGCAATATTAAAATTTGGAAAGTCTTTGACAGATTTCTGATTTCTTTTATATACGAAGATTGATACAAGGTGCGAACTATTACTTCTAATTATTAGTTACACACTTCTTATGTAGATATTAGGTCAAAACATTGGATATCTACTCGAAGCAAAGCTACTTGTAGAAAGATACCCTTGAAAAACAACAGGAAACCCTTCTCCAAAAGTGAATAACAAGAACGTAGGAACCGAAGCAAAAAGAAGATTGGTAGGCTGGAGAGACAAGTGGACGGCAACTTACATTCTGACGTTTTCTTAACATGTAGAAAGTCTTAGTTAAATATCAAAGAAATGTTTAGTATGATTGTTGGTTTTAATTTTTTTTGTATTTGTATTGATATATATATATATATATATATTTTTGTATTATTTTTTAATTTTTGTACTATATTAATATGTTATTATTTTGGATTTTTGTGTTGATTTTTTTTTCAATTTTTACATTTTAAAAAATAAAAAATAAAAACAAAAAATGAAATGGAAACCATGAAGCATACAATGAAGTCAGATGTCTTTGTGCCATTTCTCTATGCTATTGATAGAAGACGTGCCATTTTCTCATGTTAAAGAGAAGTTTGATAGAGATGATTCTTCTACCAACTCTAGAGAGAATCAAAGAAGAGAAGAAAGAGAAAATTAGAATGTTAGTTACCGTTCATCATGAGTTTGTTATGATTTTCATATGAATATGTAGTTTTGGTCATAACAAACTTTTTTCATTTTAATATTTTTATTTTGGGTTAAATTAATAAGTTAACAAGTGAAAAATCAAGTTTAATGGAAGGGTACAGTGAGCAAAGGAGTTCATGTAATCAGTTGAGCATTCAAAGAATGAAGGAAAAAAAACAGTAAAGTGGAGCATATATCTAATTCAAGTAAAGAATTAACAATAAGGATGACTAAAATACATCAAAATTTAAGCAAATTATCATAATCCTTGTGAAATTTTATTTTGGTCATTTTAATTAATTGGGAACTCAATCCTTACATAATCATTTGCATTTAGGGCATATTATATATTCTTTATCATAATCAAAAGAAAATTTATGAACGTTTTAAAGAAAATTATTTTAATGTGTTAAGATATTTTTTAAGAACTTTTGAAATGGTTTGAATTATTTTTTTTAATCTTTGAAAAAACTTAAGAAACTTTGAAAAAAAAAAACTTATTTGAAAAAGTTTGATCAACTAATATGGCAATTTAGGCAATTATTATTAACATTTTGAATAGATTAGTTAATTAGTGTTCAGTATGGTTGATTAGTATCTTTTGAAAATATGTTTTGTATCAATGTGTTAGAATGATTAATCAACACTAATGTTATTAGTATTTGTAACAATTATTTTTATTTTCAATAATTATTTTGGTTGTTTTTAATTATAAATGGATCACATATGAGTTACGAAAATGAGAATAGATATATTAGAGTTGTTAAGAGCTTAGAAAGGCTAGAGAGTGCATTTGTTAAATAAAATATATTGACATTTTATTCATTATTCTGAACAAGACAAAGAGTTTTTCAATTGTATAATTCTTGCAATTGGGGAAATAGGTTGGATCACACTTTATGGAGGCCCCTCTTAATCTTGAACAAAATTCATGGAGAGTTACTTTTTATTCATAATAAAATAAGATATTTGTAAGGGTTTATCTTTATCAATGACAAAAGAGATGTTATATGGAGTTTTTTTTTCTTTTGTTCACCTATTAAAGGAAGAAGATAGTGAATTCTTAAATGAAAGTTCAAGAATGGACGCAAGTCTATAGTTGTTTAACTGAACCATAATTAATTGACTTTGGCTCTTTTTCCTTACTTTCTTTTGTTATTCATGTATCTATTTTATTATTGTTTTAAATTAAATTTACTATAATTATTTATTAGAGTAAGCAATTAATTCATTAGTTTAAAAAAAACGCAAAAAAATAACATACATCTTATGTGCCATTTGGGAAATAATAATTGTTGCCATAACATGTCTCATTCATTACTTATAGATTTTTAACAAAATTTGAGTAAAATTCAATATAACACAATTTGATTCACATTTTAACCAAGATAGTTAATACATAGGTAAACCCATTTTTTTCAAAGCCGATAATTATATATATTGGAAAATATGATAAATATTGTTTTTTTAGCCAAATGGGTTGATCTTTGTTGAATTATAGATAATGCTCCTTGTGTCCCAATAAGAACAACAATTATAGACAAAATGGAAACTAAAGAACTGAAGAATAGAAGTAGGTAGGGTAACAATGATAAGAGACTCATTATATTAACTAGAAAATTCATGTATATATTATTTTGTACTCTTGGTAAAAATGAATTTAATAAGATGTCTATGTGAAATCAACCATAAAATATGACATACACATAAAATCACACATGAGAGCTCTACTCGAGTAAAAGAAAGCAAAGTAAGCTTATTAGTGCCTTAATGTGAGCTTATTTCACATGGAGAAAATAAGTTAATTTCTAATATGTATACTCACTTCTTTTATATCGTTAATGCTCAGCCATATAAAAAGTAAAAGATATGAGCATCTTAACATTGTAATAACTAATTGGATTATTTTCCACTTATAAGATGCAAATAAATAAATTGCATGAAGAGGAAGTAACTCTAATGAGAAGAGTTGTGGTGTTTAAAGTCTCGAAGGATGAGAAAATTGATGATGCAAACATCTTCACAAGTGAGAGTACTAAGGATGATATAAAACTCATTCTAAAGAAACTTAAGAAGTTCTTAAAGGAAAAAAGGGGATAAACAATTAATACAAGAAGTAGAAACCCTTAAAATCTTATGGGATGACACTACTAGCTCGAAGAGTAAGGAATTAAAAAATACGATGGCACATATGTGCTTTATGACCAATAATACGGAGGTATCCTCTTACTTAATTTTTGTGACAATAATGATGATTGTGATATTGATATCTCATATGATGAATTAGTTAAATTCCTAGAGGCTATATGATTTAAAAAGGAAGAAAATATGTTTAAAATATAAACTTTAAATCTTTTAGATGAATGCATAATTGAGAATGAGAAATTAAAATTGTAAATTCTAAAAGTGTTATCGTGGCTAATGATATTAAGCATAATTCTAAGGAGAAAAATGACCAAAACACTCATTGTCTACATTCATTATAGGCATATTGCATATATTTGCTTATAATCAAGGGAAATTCAAGAGCTTTTTAAAGAAAACCATGTTAATGTATTATAATACTTTTGGTAAATTTTGAAATAGTTTTAAGTCAATTTTTATTAAAATGAGTGTGTTTTGATATTTGATAGTATTTGAGAAGTTTTGAAAAAACTTATTTAAGGAAGTTTGATTGATCAATATAGGGATTCAAGTGACTAAAATGTTATGATTTTGGATAGATTGATCGATCAGTATATTAGTGTGGTCACCTTTAAAAACATATGAGTTTATGACTATATTGGTTTATTAATGTGTCATAATATTCAACCAATGCTATTTTTACTAGCCTTTATAATGGATAATTTTGTTTTTAGTGACTATTGTGAGTTGTTTGGAGTATAAATAAATTTTATATGAGTTATAGTAAGGAGTTAGGTATATTAGAGAGTCGTTAAAAGTCTTGAGAGACTAGAGAGTACATACGTGCATTACATGACATATATCATGCCTTTATTCATTAGTATAGGTAAGAAAGGGAAGTTTGAGTAGTACAATTCTCGTAATTAGGAAATAGTTTAGGGTACACTTTGTAGGATTTCTTTTTGACCTTGAATAAGAATTATAAAGAGTTGCTCTTCACTCAGGATAAAACAAGATGTTTTCACCAATTTAAGAAAGAAAATAATGAATTTTTTTGTGGACCTTACGAAGTTGATATAGGTCATCTGGTTGAACCACTACAAATTGAATTTGATTATCATTCCATACTTTCTTTTATTATTGTTGCATCTTATGTTTTATAAGAAGTTGATGTAATCATTTATTAAAGTAAGTAATAATTTAGTTAGAAATAGGGAAAAAAAAGTGAACACACTCAATTCACCCCACTTGTATATCATTTGAGACTGACAAGTATAACCATTGGAGAAGATATACAACTATAACCCCTAAAAGTAAACCCAATGGCCCCTATAACTTCCACCCATATGGCTAGACGTAACAATGCTTTTATTTAGAAGAATGATACCATATTGTATTAGCATTAATATTACATTATTAGTTTTTGGTAATGATCCTCCCATCGATTTTAATGCTTAACATCTTTCTTTTCTTCCAAGAAAAAAATGCGGAATATTGCACAATAATTCCCACGGAGCATTAGAAAAATCCTCTCTCGACTATTGAATCAATACTTGAGTAGTAGGCTTATTTAGTCTCTTTACTAAATGGCCTCTATAATTGATAAATGTCTTTTATGCATATTTACAGGTTCTATTAGTGGGACAATAATAGTTGGATGATTGAAGCAATATATTTTTTTCATCTTCAAATCATGGAAAACATTGTGAATTAAAGTATGTTATGGAAACTCCCATTTGTAGGCTAATTTTCCAATTTTATCATTCTCTTAAAATTCCATAAAACAATGTCAATAGCTTTGGTTTCCTTTTTTCCCTTTGTCAAAATCCTCTAGCTATATAGTTGTAATTTAGCATACATTTGAATGCCATCTTAATACTCTTTTCCTTCTTATTATGATAGTTATTATTGTATCCTCTTCTCAACTTTTTAAAGGTCAGATAATGTTGGGTAAATTGAATATTTTTATATTGTGTTCTTGGATCTTTTTATCCATTTTCAAGCATAATTTTGTTTCCTATTAATGAGTTTAATTTAGTGAAATTTTAGGTAAACTTTAAGTTTAAGGAGTTAAGTGCAAAGAAGGATGTTTTTCATAAAGAAGTCAGAAGTCAAACATTGAGTAAAACAATATCGTTATACTCCTACAAAAGATGTTGTTGTACTTTTGATGGATGGAAAAGAAAGACAGAATATAAATAGTTAGGAAAAATGATATTGTTTTACCCCCATGCTTAGGTTTTGTTTTATTCCTTTGTAATAAACAAAACTTTTTAATATAATGGTGGTGTTTTATTATTTTTAAAGTTTTACTCTTGAAATTATGTGAAATGAAGGTTATTTTGATTGTAAAATGATGAAATACCCTAAGACAAAATATTACGGTTTCATGACCTAACAGTTGTCACACAATAGATAAACTTACTTAGTTAAGTTTTTGTTCTAATAAGTTTTCTTTTCTCTAAAGTTCTTTAAAAGACACTGAGTGGTTTATATTGAGTAATTCTATAGTAGATTCAAGTGGACTTAAAGAGTAAGGGAGTCAATTTGGGATTTCTTTTTTTTATATAATTTTTTTACCTTTTCTTTTCTTTTTTTATTGTAAACCTTTATTTTATAAATAAAAATGAGTTTTCTATTTATATTCTTATGTTTATTAATGATTATATATGGCTAAATTGTTTTAGTTAGGGTTAGGGTATTAGATAGGTTTTAATCTTATTCCATGTGTTTTTGTGTGGTGGATGATTTATATTTAATTAAGTGCTTCATTCATCTTTCTTAGCTTGATCATCTAAATTAGATTCAATAGATGATTAGGGAATTCATGACCACTGGCTCTTAGTTGTTGGATCATTAGTCAAATAATCCATCTGGATCAGTAAATGGCCAAACTCTATCTTTTTGGTGAGGGCTTTTAGACCTAATTCATAAAATTTAAGCTTATAGTACTTATTCCTTTTATTATATTTTGTTTACATGACCAAATGAATATATTATAATTAAGAGAGATAGGATATTTCTATGACCATTATTTTTATTTTTATTTTATAAAGTTATCCTAAATTTATTTAAACATTTAAAATTTCCTAAACTTGATTAATCCATTGAACCCCAAAACGTTAACTTGATTGATTTAGGAAAAACTCTTTCTTATAAGCTCCTGTCTAGATTGAATAGTTAGTTAGCTTTTTTATTTAAGTTTTCATAAATTTTACATTAAGGATTTTCTAGACAATTAAATACTTTTGACTTACTACTTGATATAGATCCTTGTGGGACAACATTTAGATTTACTATCATTTATTACTTTTGACATAGTACATTTGCCTCCAATTCTATCTTAAGAAAGTTATTAATATGAAACTTCATCATTTATATGGTTACTTTAGTTTATGTCAACACTTAGCCCCTTAAAATAAGGTATACACAAAGGAGGGAAATAACTATAGAACGTTTCAAATGATGATTTTTTATAGGTTGAATGGTGTGTGATATTTGACCACCACTTAGTTAGAGAAAGTCATTGAGACCATTTTGCAGGATAGTCTCTAATCATGTCTTAGATACGTCTCGATAACCTAGTTCAATATTTTAGCCTATCCTTCTATTTTTAGGTGATATGTTAAGCCTAACATCTTGTAACTTATAGAATTATTGCTAGGAGGTTATGAAAGCATAGTTTCGATCATTTATAATATTTTTAGCTACTTTATGTAATTTGAACAAATTATTTAAGAATATTTGAGCTATGAGTTTACTTAATACAAGTGTTTGATAGCCGTGAAATGAGGGCGCTTACTAAGTCATACACCATCACTAAAATGACTAAATTTACATTTGGAATTAGAAATGCCTATATAAAATCTATATTAATATTAGTCTAGCATTGTTTGGGAATCCATATAGGTTGTAGTGGCTGTGTAAAGACTTTTGTTTCATATTGATTATATTGGAAAACTTGATATTGTCTAAAACATTTTTAACATTCCTTCACATCCCGTTCCAATAGAATAACATTTGGAGTTTTAAAAGTAGTTAAATCACCTAAATGACCTCCTATAGGGCTCTTGTGTGACAATGTAATTAACCTGGACCTTAAAATGGTGTCATAACCTATCACTATACTTCCTTTTCATAATATTATTATTGACATATTGAGATGTTTCTCAGCATAATTTACCAAAGAATTATGTTTTTGAATTTATATTTATTTGAATTTTAAAAGATTTTGTTTATCTATTCAATTGTTACTCCTTAAATCTAGGAGTTTTAGTATTTAAATAAGTTATTAGTAGTAGATAAGATAAATTGTTAGTAGTTAAGATATTATTGTATAAATCTATTTATGGAGATTCCTTTTTTTGTATTTAATCACATCAAAGTAATGAATTTAAGTATGTTGAATATGATCTACTTCTGAGCTTCCTACAAATGCTTTTCCTTTATGTTTTGACATTTTTCTATAAATAATATCATAACCATCTTCTTAAGGGCTATAAGTGTTTTGAAAAATTGATTCTATAAGCTTATAAACTTAAGGATTGAACACTTATAAGTTATTTTTATAGTTTGTAAGAATAATTTCAGGTGGCATCAAGTTTTGTTTGTTTCTTCTCCTATTCCTCCTATTTTCATAAGAGAAAAATACCAGGTCTAGGTGGTGAAAATGAAATATTATTTTAAAGCTCACAATTTATGGTAAATAATAGAAACGAGAAGGGATCATCCTCTGTTATAGCCAAATCCAACCAATTAGAGCCAAATCCATCTTTGGCTTAAATTAAGAAATGTACTATAGAACTAGCAAAGGAACTGAAGGATTTTTTGTGTATTCATGCAACTTTGTCAAATTCTATCTTCATAAGAATTTTCACTCGTGGTACTACAAAGTGGCATGGGATAAATTGAAAAAGGAATTTGAAGGTAGTGATAGGGTCAAGATAGTTAAGCTATTAACTCTTAAAATAGAGTTTGAAATGTTGAGAATGAAGGATGAGGAGATGATAACACAAAGTTTATGCATGTTATGAATCAAACAAGAATACGTGGTGAGCCACTCGAAGATTCAAATATGGAGGAAAACATGTTAATTAGCTTACTAGATAGATTTAAGTCCAAAATTTTAGTAATTTAAGAGTATTATAACTTTAACATTTTATCAATTGCATAATTAATAAATAACCTATAAGCACAAGAATAAAGGACTTCCATGAGAATTGAAAAGCACATAGATTGAGCACTCTTGATGAAGCATAATTACACAAAAATTCGAGTCAAATGGCAAGAAATTTAATAGAGATAAGAATAATTTAGTCATATAATAAGCATTCCATCTCTCTATGAAAGAAAATATTTTCTCTTATTTATCGATGATCTCATAAGGTTGGTTTGGATATATTTTATGAGCAACAAATCTCAAATATCCTCTATATTAAAAAAATTTAGGGCCTTTATAGAGAACCAAAGTGGGTACACATCAAGGCCCCAAAGTTAGATCATGGCGTAAAGTATAAGTCTAATGAATTTAAGAGATGTTTTGAAAACATGGGTATTAATCATCAATTGATAGTGGCTTACACTCCACAATAAAATGAAGTAACAAAAATGAAAAATAAGACTATGGTAGAGATAGCCAAGTTTATGGTTATTAAGAAAAATTTACCTAAGAATTTTTGGATTAAAGTTGTGAGTATAACAATCTATCTTCTAAACAGACTCATAACACATTTTATAGAGGGGATGATTCCTTATAAATCTTAGTTTGGCACAAAAACATCAGTTAAGCATATAAAATTATTTGGTTTAGTGTGTATGTTCACATACTAGCTGTGATAATAAGCAAGTTGGATAAAAAAGCAAGTTAGGTTATGTAGCTTAATTTAAGAGATATAAAGTTTATAACTTAAAGTTAGAGAAAATGATGGTTAGTAGAGATGTTGAAATAGATGAATGGGTTTTCTGGAACTAAGAGAAGAAATTGGTTAAAAAAGAAACCTACAATTTTGTCTCAAGAATCAAATTCAAGACTAGAAAATTGATCTTTCCATTGTGAATGAGATTTAGAGTTAGATTCTCTAGTTTTAAAAACTAAGTCTCTCTTTGAGATTTATGAAAGGTACGGCATGGCTATTTTAGAATCGATGATTTCACTGAAGCTTTTAAGCACGAAGAATGGCATAATTCAATGAATGAGGAGATTGCAATAACTGAAAAAAAAAATCAAACTTAAGAGCTCACCACCAAGTCTAAAGGGTAGAATGTCATTGGTGTCAAATGGGTTTATAAAAATAAATTAAACCTAGATGACTCAATTTTCAAGCACAAGGCTAGATTGATAGTAAATAGATTTATACGAGCTACTAGAATGGGCTATGGTGATACATTTTCACAAATAGCATATTATGACACTATTAGAATGCTGAGGGCATTTAATACCAAAAATGGATGGAGTGTGTTTCATTTGGATGTTAAGTCTAGCTTCCTAATCGGCATTCTTAAAGAGGAGATTTATAAGCATTAGCCTCAAGTATTTGAAGATGAAGGTTATAAAGAGAAAGTGTATAGGTTAAAGATGCCTTGCATGGATTAAAGTAGGGCCTAGGGCCCAATATGCAAGAATTAACTCTTACTTGATCTAACAAGGATTTAAAAGGAGTGATAATGAAGCTACATTGTATGTTAAACGTATACAAAATGGTGAAAATTGATTTTGTTCTTGTGTGTAGATGAGACGCTGGTTATAAAAAGTAATTTTCAACTTCTAAAAAGCTTTAAGAAAGAAATGCAACACGAGTTTAAGATGTATAATTTTGGGTTGATGAATTACTTCTTAGGAATGGAGGTTTATTAGATGGAGAAAAGCATTTTTCTCACTCTAAGAAAATATGCTTGGGACATTCTTAAGAAATTCAGGTTAGAGAATATTAAACTAGTTGCAACACCACTTATCTAAAATGAAAAACTAATAGTGGATGATGGAGAAGACAAGGTGGATTCTAGTGTATACAGAAGCATGATTAGAAGCCTACTTTATTTGAATGCTAAATGATCTTATATTATGTTTCTAGCTAGCTTATTGTCTAGGTTTATGCATTTACCAAGCCAAGCTCACCTTAATGCTACCAGAAGGGTGAAGGTGTATCTAACTTTGGTTTTTGGATTAAAAAGAAAACAAATGGAAAGTTGCAAGGGTATGTTGATAATGATAAGGTTCGAAGTATATAGGATTATGAAAGCACTTCTAAATATGTTTTCTTATTTGGATCTGATCCATTTTCACAAAACCTAAAGAAATAGGAAGTGCTGGCTTAGTCCATTGCTAAGTTCGAATATATATTTGCTGCTACAATAGCAAATCAACCTATTTGGCTTAGAACATTAATGGTTAATTTTAGGGAAGAGCAATTTGAGCCTACTTTGGTTATGTATCATAAAAAAAATATGTCATTTCTATTGCAAATAATCCTATTTAACATGACTGAAAAAAAGCATATTAAAGTCAAATTTCATTTTAATAGAGAAGTAAAAATGAATCATAAGATTAAGTTGCTGCATCGTAAGACTGAGCTGCAAATCGCAAATATTCTTACTAAGATAATTCCCAAAATCATATTTAAAGATTTAAGAAGTAAGCTTTCTATTTCAAAGAAAAGTGTAAGGCCCTAACATATGTCCTATAAGTATTATAGCATGTTTAAGGTGCATTAAGAAGTAAACATAACAAATAAATTAACATAATGGTACTTAATGTAAAAGATTTGGGTAAATGGGTAATTTGTTCATTTCGGTATGAACATACCTCTGTAATTTGGCCATATCTTGGTCTGTATACCTCCAAATTGGATAATTCTAATTGAAATTAATATAAATAATATATCTAAAACTTTTATGAAGGAACCAAAATTTTATTGTACTTCTAAGGTTTTTGAATTTTATCTTGAATTTGAGCCATGTCTATTGTCCCTGTTTTCTAATAACATGTAGTGTTTTGGGTATAATTCCCGGAATAATTAACCAAATTGAATTAAATTTATAACATTAGAAAATTAAGACATAGAGGAATAAAATTAATTAATAAGATTGTAGACCAATGTGGGAAGTAAAGGAAGAAGAAGGGCCAATATGAAATTTTTATAAAGTTAACACATGACTCATTGAATTAAGGCATATTTGACCAATAATAAAAAAGCATATGTGTGCGTCTTGAAAGTTCTAG
>JAOXYD010000134.1:6827792-6838571 GCA_028565735.1 Pinacopodium congolense
TTTTTATTTTAAAATTATATAAAATTTAATTATAATTATAATTATAATTTTTTATTTTTATTTTAAATATATAATTTAAATAATTTAAATAATTTTTATTTTTATAACTGGTATAATTCTAGTCGCTTATAATGAACTTAAAATACGATTTATAAAAAAAATGCATTTGTCACGACAAATAAATTAAGCACATCTACTAATGGTAAGTTACTATTTTATTTTAAAATATATGTTATTTTAGAAAATAATTTATACATTGCTAATATATAGTTTATTTAATTGTAATAAAAGATGATACAAATATTTTAGATGAAAGCACGGCTTACGACTCTTTATATAACGTCGAGAAATTTGAATTCATGATGAAGATGAGACATAACTTCATTCAGAAATACAATCTTAATCTTTACTGTTGCTTTAATTTCTTATATTAGATTCAATTTTATTTAAATTTATTATTATTATTAATTACACATTAATAAATATTGGTATTTTATTTCTATTTCAATCATACATTTAATTTTTATCATATATTTTTACTTATATGATATCTGATTCGATTTTGAAAACATTGGTAAAGCCAGTGGCAATTGCCAAACTCCAATACAATGAAATTCTAACATAAAATGATGTTGAAGTAAAGGTAATCAAACAAAAAATAGAGAAGAATGTTATACTAAACAAAAAGCAAAAAAATGATGGAGAAAATTTTGAGTTAGAAAAGAAGAAAAACCAAAAGAAAAATCTAGAGAATTAAGTAACTGATATGAATGAGTGGTATTGGAAGAGGGAAGGGGGGAGAGAGAGAGAGAAAGAGAGCATATGAGTAACTAAAGGGAAAACTGCATGGCCCGTGGCATATAGCCATCTATAATATATTATAATAATAATATAAAAATAATTAAAATAATATTTTTACTAATATTTTATTACAATTGACTACGACCGGCTATGAGACACCGACTTTATAGTCGGTGCCTTAACTACATAGTGGGTGTGATGATACAAAATTACAAATAAAGCATGGAAGAAGAAGATCTTTTATAAAACACAAACTCGTTACTTGGATTAGTTGAACAAAACCAATTGATTGATAAAACTAATTTTTAAATTGACTAATTGATTTTTAAATTTATAAGTTTTTAATTGAAACTAGATTGAATAATTAATCGATATTTGATAAACCACTTTAAATTGATTAGTCTGATTTGATTTTGTTGTAAATATACATAAATTTTACAAAAAGTTATTACTTCTGACTTACCTCTTTTTACACTACTTCAATATTTTTTAAACTCATTCATGTGAATATTGTTATAGGCGATTAAGATAATTTTCCTTCATTTAATTTGTAAATATGAAGGAAGTTCTTAAAAAAAGATCATTTTCATAATAAAATATAATTTATACTACATATTTTTATTATATTTATGATTTAATTGTATTATAAAACTTAAAATAATTTTATAATTTTGACTTTGGAAACATTAAAAAAAAAAGAAAGATTATTAGATGAGATCATCTCTCAATTTTCAAACACAATCTCCATCAAGGAAACCTGGGAGAGAGGTTGCAATCTAGCGCCTTATGAGCACAACTATAAAAGGTTTGAACAAGTCATGAATGAAATTGACATTCTATGATTGCGCAACAAAAATCTCATATGCTTTTATGGCTACTCTTCAGGGCGCATTGTCACCTCCTTGCCTATGAATACATTCACTGTGGCTGATCACATCCATGGAGATCAAGCCAACTCTGCTCCACTAAGTAAGTCAACTCCGTATGACGATTGCTATCGAAACGGCCAGTGCATTGGCCTGCCCTTCATGTTTGTGACACAATTCACTGAGTTGTTGACATAACCAGGCATGGTATCAGATAACTTACTGATAAACAAGATTCAAAGTTACAAATTCGACGAATTTATTGATTTGCGTATGACAAAAAGGTTAAATGGATGACAACTTTGTTTGCAGAGTTTAGAAGCAGCATTATCGCTGCTGGACGACTATGAATTAGCTTCACCACAGCTTAACAGATTCACAGTAACAAATGGATGATGATTATGAACTGCATTCTAATGTGGTTAGCTCAGGGAAGGAGGTGGATATGCCATTTGGTTGGTTTTCTGTTCATTTATTTGTTCAAATAAAAATATGTTCAGGGCACAACAAAGTCTGAGGCTTCTATGACCATGAACAGAGCTAAGATGGCATTAACAGAACAATAGGAATTGCCATGACTCTGGTGCTTAAAATTTTCAAAAAATTTTACCTCCGTTCCAGAACGTGATTAAAAGTAGTCCAAGAAAAAAAAGCTTTAATTTAAGTTAAAGCAAGAATAGATACAGTAATGCCCGCTATAACCCAAACCGAGTCAAAAGATAACAAAAGAATCTTTACTAGCCAAAGTTCCAATGGTCCTTCAAAATGACTTTTTGGTAGAACCTGGACATTTTGGTTTAGCTGATTTCGTGCAAGCTTCAAGAAATAGCTCATGCAACTGTTTAGACACCGTTTAGGGTAACTTGGGTTACTAATACCATGCAAATATAACTTGAAGGCATAAATGGACCCGTAGAATCAAAAGACCTCTGATAATGACTTTTCCAATACTCTTTATTAACAAGAAGAGAGGAAGAAGAAACATGGCGAGAGAGAGAGTTAGTGCGGTCATAAAGTTAACAGCTCATGGATTTAGAATTTACTTTGGGAACTTAACCCCGAGTTCTCTTTCACAATTTCCATTCAAAGCAAGCACCAAACTTTAAAGCTAACGATTTCCTAAAAAGAATCACCAAGAGAAGAGAAAGTGAAAGAAAGACCAAATCCACAATAAAACAGATCCTTTCCTCTCCGTTCCAAGCAAACCCAAGAAACTTGCTTTAAATACCGAGAAATCAAACAAAAAGACCTGACTCTGTGCTCTCTCACAAAATGGCTACGCTGCAAAAATTCAAGCTTCTCGCTACACAGTGCGGCGTCGCGCAGAGCCCCACGCGAAGCCCTAGAACAAGCCCGGTTGTCCACCTCCGTCGGCGGAAAACTACCCTCCGGATGCTCCTCAGCCGGAGCTCGTCTCGCCGGTCTCCTCCCCGCCAGTTCTACAATCCGCCACTGCCTAACGTCGCCGGTCCACCGTCGGAGAGAAAGCGAGATACTTTGAAGGACCTGTTCGTATCGTCACTGGCGTTGGAAGAAGGAGAAGAAAAGGATGAGCGGATGGTGATCGGAGAAGGTAAGTGTGAGGTGTTTAAGATGAAGGTTAACGGTTTGCTGGGTGAACCTGGTTCGCCTAGACCGGGTTGGATTGGTTTTAAACACCGGTCTATTTTGAGGAGAGCTTGGCGGCCGCTGCTTCCCGGTATTCCTGAAAATGAGAATTTCGAGTGATATTGAGCCGAATCGTTGCTGAGTTTTCTCAACTCTTGTAAAAATAATTAAAAACACCTAAATTTTTATGCTTTCTAGTTTTTTAAAAAATTTCCCAATATCAACAATCTACATTAATGGCTATTATGCTAATTAAATTAACAATCCCATAAATTATCCCGTCGAAATAACCTTTCACGTAATTTCTTGACATAGCACATGCTTTGGTTGCTAGTGAAAGAATGTTTATATGGGATTACAATCGGAAGAATTAAGATCCCATTCTTTACTTAATTGCAAACGTCTTTGTTCATAGCATCAAGCTTAAGCTTGCAAATGGGGTCCCATCTACCAACTACTATCTTTGCTCTTTAAAAAATTCCTCATCTGTATATAAATGTAGGTTACAGCACTATGCCTTTTTCTTGGCTGGGTGGTTCCGAACAGAGAGTTGAACCAACCAATAAAAATATAAAATTGGCATCTCAAAACTTACAAAATGTGGAGACTCATTCAAAGCTAATTTATTCCCGCATAACTAATGAAAATACAATCCAAAAATAAATGCTTACATTTGGAAGAAAAGAAAAGAAAATTGCTTTCTTCTGTTTTATTAAGCTCGACCTTTGCGTTGATGATTATCCCAAACAGGTTGGGTATGTTTCAAACAACAGTCAGCTTCTTGCCATGCCGCTATCCAGATGCTGTTCCAATAGGTATAGAGGAAAGTCTTTTATTTGATTGGTCCAAAAATAGTTCTGTTGTTTACCATCCCACTTCCACTTCCTCTTCCTCCTTGTTGAGGTTCCATATGGCCATCAGATTTAGGCTGCTCTTCTGAATGCTCCTTGTCCGGAGGTAGAACATGCTCCAGAAACCTAAGTATCATCTCGTAACTGGTAAACGTAATGACTGCAGCGGGGGTTGTTCTCATTAAATTAGTTGCACATCCGCGATAAAATCCTGGAAAACCATCTTTCAGGAACACCTTCTTAATGCAATCAACAACTCCTTCGTATTTGACACCATTTCTGTTTTGTCCTTGCTCTTGAAGCCTTGAACGCACAACCTAGTTTTGAAGTTAACACATCATAATCCCAAAATATGAATTGAGCTAGACAACTCTGCTGTATTTCATCAAGAAGATACCAGTCATCCAACAACATACCTCATGTGGGTAAGTCGATATAGAGGCAAGTACTTTTGCTACTGAAGAGGCAATGGCCACATTCCCAGGACTTAGCTTGTCAATAGTTGTATTTTCTAAGAAATTCAGAACAATAAGATCAATACAATTCAAATCCACATCTTGACTCAAGAAGTAATAACAATATCGTTTATAATATTACCTTTCATGGCAATGTAAGACTTTATCTTCTCATATGCTGGAAATTGAATGGCAACATGGCTTATCCCAGCCAAAGAAGGCAGTATGCCACTGTAGTAAACCAAGAGTGGTTACGAAACCCAAAAAAAGGGGGCAAATTTCTGTCATAGGAAATTGTAGCAGTGCAGCTTGGAAGAACCCATGCACATCTATGTGTTTAAGTTAATGTTCAATGCTTACCTGTATAACCCTCGTATGCCTTCTTCACATACAATCCTTTTCAAAGCTGAAGCTATGCTTTTGTAGGGAACCACTCCTGGTCTCATTCCTTGTGTCTTAAAAGAGATGGAATCTTCATTAACGTCAGTAACAGAACCAAAATGATTAAGACTTGCATCAGATGTAGCTGATGGAAAACCAGAATTGACGGAGTTATGTAAATAATATTTCTAAGCATGGACATCAGAAATGTCAAGAATGGGTCTATCAGAAAGGAATTCCAAAAATCTTAAGAAGCACTATAGCTTATTAGAAAATTTTCAGCACGATTTTATTTATTCAAACACCAGGCACCAATTCTTCTTGTAGTTATAGCATTCACCTCTGGCACATATGTGCTTAGATGCCACAATTGACAATAAACATGAAAAGGGGGTGATCACGAAGAAGTTATGAAAAGGTGTAGATACTAAATAACTAAATATTCAATAGCAATTTTAAAGCTCTTTATTTATTGAGTTTCCCTGATCTACAGGAATTCAGCAATATTTTATTGATCATAATTGAAGTTACATGCATATAATAAAGCACATGCCGCTATAAACAAAGCCATGCCAAGTCCTGTAGTATGATTTTACCTAAGTAGTTATTGTTGTCCATGCAGAGCATCATGCATCAGAACTCTTGCTAGTTAAAATTTTTTTAGCATTATATAGAGTCTAGAATGGAACCTGTACGTGCCATTCACCAAATAAATATAGTATTTGGTTAAGCATAGAATTAAAATTATTCTATCCAGACCTTAGACCCGAGGAAACTTCTTTCTGCTGATCTGACACAATTAATTCCAACACAGAATTCATCAGCAAAGGGCAAAGGGGTATTATGTAGTTGCATTACAGTTGTAATAGAAATTATGTACTGGCACTGCACCTGCTTTCAGATTCATAACTTTACGGAAAGAATCAAGATCAGCATTTCAGTTTAAACTGGATTAAGTTAAAAATTACACATTGGAAAATCCCATAGGTGCTAAACCCTGTTAGGTAGTAAAGCTGAAAAATAAAGTCATAAACACCTGATTGCAATTACTCATCCTCAGTATGGGCTAGTATATGATCATATTATGGGAACATTTCTTTGTCTCTATCATCTTTCTTCAGCCTTGCATTTTGAATATCAGTTATTCCGAAATTTTTAATTCATACTCTGACAAAATATATCAAATCTGGATCTCAAATCTCATATCATCAAGTGCATATAGCACTGGTTGATACAGAGTACTAAGCAACCAGTAGAAATTCAAATGACTTGGCAGACTATGGGTGGAAAGTTGTTCAAAAGTTCTTCATTAGCATACTTGATTTCGATTATAAGGAAACAATACTCACATTTTCAACTACACCAGAAAAATGTAAAAATGCAAGAACTAACAAATTACAAAATGGCCCTATGATGCAATCTCTTTCAAAAACTTGCAAAATTATTCCATTTCTGATCTTTTTGAAAAGAAGTAAGAAATTTTGGTAATTAATTATCCTAAATGAATTAGTATATAGAACTGAAAAGAGAAACATATATGTGGGACATGTAAAAGGAAACTTGTACATATTCCAGAAAACTAGGGATGTGACTCATTCTGTTCATGCCCCGTGACCACAGGGCTTGAATTTGTTGTTCACACATTCCCTTAGAACATAATTATAACAAAGTCAAGCTGAGTCTAACTACATTATTTGTTCATTAGAGCTATAACATACAACACTGAAAGCTATTGCAAGATTTAAAGCTACCCATGATCTACCCAGACAAACAGCATTGTTCTTCTGAACCAAACATGTCTTAGTAACACATTAGTTAGAAATATTAAGATACCAGTGACTTACTTGGAGTCTGGTCTTCACAACCCACAATGGATTTGTTGCAATTGCTGTGGCGGCTCCAGCACCTGCAGAAGCTACCATGTTTGCCCCAATGGGGAGTTGGTTGCTGCCATCCCCTGTCGTATGATGATGAAAATTCATTAAAACTTCTCGCAAATATAGAAATCTGACAAAATCTGAAACATCCGTAGTTCAGAGAAAATGCTAATTTTGCAAGTATCTAAGTGGACATGAAGAAGATGAGCATTATTCTCAAGTCATAGACATCACAAAAACCAACCATGTGAAAGGAGAAGGCCTTTAAGTTGCTCATAAACTGGGAAAAACACCTACAAATCAAATGAACACATTTATCACTAGGAGAAATATGAAGAGTGTAAGACATTACTTTGCTTTTCCTTTAAAAATGGAAAATATTCCAAGAATGTCCCACAGATCTAATGCGGACATAAATTATGCCCTGATAAGCAGTTGACCTTCCAAAAAGATTGCTACAGCATCTAGAGAAAATAAATTGTAATTAGCATTCTAAAGTTAAGAGCAGTTTCCAAATTTTCATCATTCTCCCCTCCAATGCTGCAGGTAATTTAAAGCTTCCACTAAAGAACTTTCCACACATGATTATAAAAGGTCCAGCTTCATCAATTACCAGCCCAAATCACACCAAATAAACACTGAAGAGATTCAACTGGTGGCTAGCTAATGAGCCTTAACATAAGATACAGAAGACTACAGCTGCCTGTTGAAATAGTTCGTAGACATACTAAAGATACCTTTCCCTTCTAAGGTGATCATTAAGGAGGGCAATGAGAATCAGATTTCCTCAAAACAAGAAATCCACATTTGGCAAACGAAGAGCAAGAGAGATAATGTTAGGTCAAACCAATCTAAAGGCAGGAAGGAAATATTTGAAGTCCTAGTAATAGAAATACTCGTGGCATGATTAATGCACCCGTAAGCCCAACATGTGTTTCAAGCACTTTTCAGGAGAGAACTAACAACAAAGGTAAACTTACAGCCCAGTTTGGAAGTAGAGCCAATATTGTAGGAGAGAGCCCACGATAAAGTCCCCTAAAACCTTCAGCCCTTACTATATTCTGCAGGCTTGTGATGATGACACTACCTGAGCTTTGACAAAAGAAATAAAACTTTTAAGAAAGAAGAAAATATGAGTACATCAAAGTAAGAAAGTTAAATGCACTATCCATTCACTATGAAAAAATATCATAATCAGGAGTTCATCTCTTGAATTAAATCTACGTTGCTCAATTATGTTTCATGCAAAGACAAAATTACAACTAATGATAATTGAACAGCAAATACAGGGAGAGAAAAGAATTATGGTGTATAGAAAGCGAAGGAAAGGAAGCACACTGGCAAGAGATGTGACTCAAGGATTCTTAATTCAAATGGAAGCTACTAACGAAACCAGCAATCATTGTGATAACTGAAAACAACATGCATTTTACCATGACAAAACCAAACCTCTTAACAAACAGTTCAAAGTCCATACTACTTAACCTGACCAGTTTTTAAGAGTTAGATCAATATTAAAGCAGCCCGTAAAACCAGTACCAAGAAATGCAACCGACTATATCAATCAAGTTCTAAATAAGGATCACATAAAAAGCATAACAATCAAAGGCACAGAATCAGCAACAACAGCGACCTGAACTAGTCCCTTCAGGCAGGCCATGCACTTGTAACCTCGTCTTGATTACATCCAATGGACAAACGAAAGTCGCTGCAATAGCACCTGCAAGTAGCACCACCAGAGAAATCATAAACCCAAAACCATTCTTCTTAAGAACTGAAAACCCAGGCAAAGAAGTTGAAGTAACAAACTAAGAGCTCTCCCGTAAAATGGGTTCAAAACCAGTACTTTATCGTTTCTATAGCAACTGAACTTAAGGTTCCGAAATTTTACAAGCTAACCTGCGGCGGCCCCGGCCCCGGCGTGGCATGCCAACTCTCGGGGGCTCCGATTATGGGATGATCCACCACTGTTATTCATCCTCAAAGAAGATCTTTACAGTTCCGAGAATTCTACTAACAGATGCAGTTATGCATGTAATGCAAAAGCACATCTTTGCCCCATAAATTTATACATTGCTTTCTTCACTATTGCATTGGGGAAGCGTCCAACGTTTTTGAAGGGGTTTGTTGAATAAGGAGAGTCAAGCTTTGGACCTAGACATCTCAGACAATCTGACTTGAAAAGGTCTAATTTTGGAATTTAAGAAAGCTTATGTCTTTAGTTTTCGCTTAACCTCTGGAGTAGTCGGATTGGAAACAGAATCAAATCCCAAAGGGAAGGGAAAATGGTTTTTTTCTAGTCGAATAAAAGGAAATGAAAAATGGGAATGAAATGAGAAAAAGGATAACTATAATGCTTTTTGGAGAAAGGAAAAGTTGTGGTGTCTTCTCTTTTCTTTTCTTTTCTTTTCTTTTTTCAGCTTTTCTGAAATAGTGTGTTTGCTTACGATTTTTGATGATTGAGAGGCTTAACCGGTTCGACGGCGTTTGTCAGCAAGTTAGCCCAAGTCATACTCCTTGCAAAGAATCTAATCATGTCTTTGCATTACACAAACTTGAAGGACCTGCAATAGCTTTCAGAGAAGGAGCTAAGGATTAGGCAGTTTGACGCTTTTACTCAACTTTGAAGGTTCTATATGGATAGGTCAGGTTAGGTTTGGTCATTTTGATCAATATTAATTTAGATTCAGGTAAAATTCACGTCGAATCATTTCAGATTCAGGTTATTTTGAACTAAAAAGTTTTTTAATTTAAGTTGGGTTAATTTGAGTTTGAGTCAATTTCAAGTCAGATTAATTTCAGATCGGGTGAAATTTGAATTGGGTCAAATTTAGGTAAGGTCAACGCGGGTTGACCCATCGGATTAAATGAAGTATCATATATATATGGATAAAAAAAATTTTGTTTGGCATTTCCCAAACTCTAAATTCTAAATAACAATATGTTTAATTAATTTTTAAAGATAATTATTCGTAATGCTTTTAATAATTAAAAATAAGAATTTTAATTTATTTGCTAAAAATTTTAAAATGAATCTCTTAACTTAAGTTAGTTTTTTTAATTTAAGAAAAAAAAACTTGTTTGCAAGGTTTTAATAAATTTATTTATATGAATATAATGGTTTATGTGACTAAATAAAAACTAAGTTGGTTAATTGAGAAGATTAAAAGGGAAAAGTAAGTGATTTAATTGTAGGATGGAAAATTTTAAGATGTGCTTCGTATGAACTTAAAAATATGTGGTTAATAAGTAATTATACCAAAAGAAACTTATAATTGAATGCAAGACATCCTAAATAAGGTCTTGTTATTTTAGTTTAATTTTAATCGTGCATTGTACATAATTTTTAAAAGTGGTATAAAATTTCATAACATAGTCATTGAATCATTTTTATTATTTATATGGTATAAAATTATTTTTTTTAATCTTATTTGAAATCTTATTCAATATTTAAATAGTTAAGAATTACTTTAGCCATTTGTTTGTATTTTTAAAATTAAAATTCGCTTAGTTCACTTAATTTTTTAATAAATTACTTGATGTATACAATAATTTATATTAGATAAATTATTTTTTATTAAAGCTATAATTAATGGCATTCTTAAGCTAATTGGTATTAATAAATTTAAGACTCATTTTCTCATTACACCTCAATAATTTTAAAGATTTTAAGAAAAATATCAATAAAATTTCTTGTTACATACCCATTTTTAATATCTCATATGATGAATCAACTTTAAAAAATGTCACACATAATACCAACGAGATGTTGACAAGTAAGTAGTATCAAACTCATATAATGAAGGCTCTTTTGTTATTTATGATAGTGTTTATAAAATTAAATTAAATTGATCGATTTAACTAGATTAAGCAATAAATGATCGGATGGTTCTTATTATTAACTCTTTATGTATTAATCGGTCAGTTCAATAATAAATCA
>JAOXYD010000134.1:6853511-6869147 GCA_028565735.1 Pinacopodium congolense
TCTCTTACACTCTCTCTCTCTCTCTCTCTCTCTCTCTCTCTCTCTCACACACACACACACACACACACACTCTCATAAAGGCCCTAAACTTTTAAATGAATGATGAATAATTAGTAATTTTTAATGGTCATTTTTATTAAATAAAAATTTTTATTCAAGAATGATTATGTTAATATAATTTAATATAATTTTTTAATATTTATAATATGACGAAATCTAATATTTATTAAATTACAAGTCACTTAACCTTTTCTCATTTGAATATAATAAAAATAATTTTAGAGAGAAGATTTAATTAAAACTACCACTTACTATAAATATTTAAATTAGCTTATGCTGCATGAAACTTGAAATGTTGAAATGTATAAAAACAAAAGAACAGATATAATAACTTTAAAAACTACCAAAAAGTATATATATATCAAAAGAAAAGATAGTGGCATTGTGAGAAATATTTATAAGTTTTCATCTAGATACTTGTTAAAATATATATTTATAATCATAATTATAAATATAGGCAATATAATAATATAAATACAAAATAAAAAATTTACATAAAAATGATAGAAAATAAAGTTTTTTTAACTATAATATAGCTTTTCCATTATAAACGTTCTAAAAATAAGCCAGCATACAAATTCTAGTATTCTTATGCATCAAGCATATTATTCATACAATTATTAGTTTGTTGAATATATAATTCTTAGTTTATTGAACATCTTCAAGGGCTAATGCTCATTCTATTAAATAATTGGTGGTTGTTAATATTACTTATATTATGGTTATTTGAGAAACCAATATGAAGAATTACAATGAGACTTGCATATAGATATGTATATAAATATACACAATCTTGGGTATCTGTTTGTGAAATATGATGTCATATGATACAATTTGAAATATGAACATATTTTGGTGATAAAATCAATCAAGATTGTAACTTTTCGCATTTATATGCATTGAAAAAAGATTAAAGTAATTATAACTATCTAGTTGCTAACCAGCTACCTGTACAATTAGTATAACTTATGCACATAACTCGAGTTAGTTAAAGCCTCTCACGGCTTAACTCAGTTAAGAATTACATTCCAATAATGCTTCTGTGGAGCTTGGGAGAACGGAGCAAACCCAACTTGCAACACACCTGTTGACAAAGGGTTCCAGTCAATGGCTTTGTAAACATGCTATTTTAGTAAAGCTAAAGACAAGTGCACTTATCGCTCAGTAGTAAAGCAAATGTAAGTTCTGGTGTTGATCCACGGGGGATATTGTAATTAGTGAATACCTATATAAATTATCTAGCCTAAAAAATTGTAAAGAGAATGATTTGTTTGACAAAGAGAATTCAACGAACTATTAAAAGTAAATTGATTAAACAAACTCATAAGGGATAATACTTAATAATGAAGTTAGGATTCAGGTAATTAATCCCTCTAGAATATGTACGTATTTATCTTTTATCTTTATTTACCTTAATTTTTATATTCATTAGACCATAGATTTCCTAATGTAAACCACATACTCTCTCGAGTTATGTGATCCTATTCAAGTTAATAAACTAGGAGAAAGTTATCTCTATCCTACTTTATTAATTAAATGCATTATCTTAGTCTATGAAACCTATTGTTTTGGCTAATCTCACACCTAATTTGGATATCTTATATAAGCTTATCTCTAGCACTCCATATAAGATGCATCATTTATGGAATGATCTAAAGTATGTAATGATCTCTAATCAAAAGTACACAAATCAAAGTATTGAAATCGATGTTTACATTTGCATAATATTTGATAAATAATGTCTTTAAAATCAATAAACAATACTAACATAAAATCTAAAAATTCAAAGTTAAATCAAGAACAAACAATACTACATCCTAGAGTTCATAAAAACCCAAATCCTAATGAAAAGTTTAGTTCCCAATCATCGTTTAAATTACAAAAACAATCAACAAAGAGAATGAGAAAGAAAAGCTCATGATGAATCAATGAATCAATCTTGCTTCTTAACTCCTTAATGATAGTTGATGTGAATTCCTATTATTTATCCTTTTAATCTTTGTGTTTGGAACCTTCTTCTCCTTCAAAATTGAATAAAATCCTTTAAAGATAGCTTAAGGCTTTAAAACTCTTCTCAAATGGCTCCTCCTTGTGTTTGGAGGTGAGAAGAAGACTTAAAATAACCCTATGGGTTATTCCTTATGTGGGTCATGTTAAACCTGTGGCTTGGATCCACGGCCATAATATCTTTACTAAGATATTATCAATCTTACTTCTTAACTCCTTAATGATGGTTTATGTAAATTCTTTGTCTTAATCCTTGAATCTTTACATTTGGAACCTTCTTCTCCTTTAAAATTGAGTAAAAACCATTTGGAAATGGTTTAAGGCTTCAAAATCCTTCTTTGGTAGCTCCTCCTTGTGCTTAAAAGTATGAAGAAGACTTAAAATAACCCTTGGAGGGTTATTCATTAAGTAGGCCATGTTAGACCCGCATCCATGGGTTTCCTCTCAAGTCATAAGTCTTTACAGCTTCTGCTTATCTTTACATTTCTATTCTAACTCCTTCTACACTCTTCTGATAGCCATAAAATTAATATGAAACTTCCTCACATGACATTCTTACAACCCAATCAACCCTATAACAATCTGAGTTCAAAAAATGCACCTAATGCTTCATCAAAGTCACTTGTACTAAAACTAGTGCTTGTTTGAACTTCTCTTATTTTTCTCTTGATGCATTCTTCATGGTATGTCATATGGCCTTAAAATTTGAATATGTCATATGACCTTAAAATTCAGTATAGAACTTTATAACATGATGTTCTAAGTCCTTAAATTAAATCCACAGCTCTTCTAGTTCCAGAAGTGTATTGAAATACTCACCAAATTCCTATAAAACATAAACAATCATTCAAAGTAACTTAAGTAACATCTTATTAAAAAAGAAACCAAACATGTACCTAAATCATATGAAATTAACCCTCAAACCTAAAATAATCATTATAAAAATATACCTAAAAAAAGTATAAATAAGGTGCTATCAACTTCCCTCATGAGTGTGATTAAGCTAATCTTCCTCTCGAACTTTGCTTTGAAAGATGACTGTGAAGTACTTTCGAATGTTAAGGTCCTAATATTAAGCCTTCCCTAGCTCCTTTAAAATTGAATTCGATATTTAAGAGCTCATCATGTAATATGTCATCTTCCAATACTCAAAAGCACTTCATTTTTTAAAATCTATAAACCCTATTTTGTACTTTTCTCTAAATGCAATTCTCATGGCCTTACTCCCTTATTGGTAATTTGATTCTCATTAGCCTACTTGCTTAACTTTAATATAGTCTCTACCTGAGACTTGCATTCCTCGAAAACAACTACAATTACTGCATTCCTCGAAAACAACTACAATTACTAAAATCTTTTAGAGGGAAAAATTTTACTTGCGGACAAAAGTACTTAACACCAATTGCTCTTAACCCCCTCCATCAACACTTGTAGAGGATTATTTTATTTTAAAGGATGGGTGGCAATGCCTTTTAAATACAAAGTTTCATTTTTGTTCTGCTTCTATTGAGTTCATTTTTAAATTATTAGAAAAAAGAAACGTCAATTTAAATAATATTAAATATGCATATACTCTTTAAAATTTGAAGAAGATTATTAAATAGTCCTTAAAGGTCACGATAATCATTCCAGCGATTGCTCCCTAATTTTCACATTTATTTTATGTATTTTGGTCTTAAAATTAATAAAAATCATATTATTCTTATTTATCAAGATAATTATAAAAATGCCTATAACATAAAACAAAATCAAGACAATTATTTATATAGCCAACTCTAAAACCATTTAATTACTAACCCAACACCTGTACAGGGTTTTTAACTCCCAAGTTATCCCTCGGACAATCTTCTTCTGCCACATGAGAGTTACCGTCATTGTATCAACAATTCTCGAATAAATAAAAACTTCAATAGTCTTACATATTATCTAATAATTTCTCCATGGATTAGTATTATCTATCAAGGTTACTATCTAATATCATTTTCATTGTTTTTCTAGGTTGTTAAAATATTTCTGTTATCTAGTAAGGAAGAATCATTTTTTATCATTAATTGCCGCGACTTTTTTTGTGTGTAAAGTTACGTTTTCTAAAATCTTTTCTAAAACATTTAATTGTCTAGTTCAAGTAATTTCTGAAAATTTAAGTTTATTAGAAATAAGACAATGCTTTATTCCTTGTCACGTAAATAAAGTTTAAATTATATTAGAGATTGATCTAGCCATAAAAATATTATTATCTTTTCGTATGTGAATATTCAAATTTTAATAAATATAAAAGATGAGAATTGTATATTTTTATGTTTTATTTTACGTAAAAAACATAAATTTGCTAAATTTGATATCTATTTAGGATAATCATTTTTTTAAAATTATGTTAAATCCATTTGTTATTACTCAGATTAAGTATTTCAAAACTTTAAAATTGTGAAGCTGAATATTTAGAATATTAATATTATGGAACTGATATAACTTTAGGTAATTTTTTTAAGTACATGCGATTTACAAATAATTATAGATTAATTAACATACATAAAGCAAATATCGTCACTAAAATTCAAAACAGTATTCTTCAAAATAAGGATGCTAAGGTAAGGAAATATTATGAAATCACATATCTTTAATTCAATTTTATTTACATAACAAAGAAGCGTAGATGAATTAAAAGTCAAAGGAAGGAAGGTGGGCTAAGATTAGGCGAAAGAACGAGCGTAGCGGTCCAATCATCTTAGACGAGCAAGGGAGGTATCTCCAAGGCTTTAGGGGATAGAGAAAAGCTTGTGAAGACACGGGCATGTCTCGTGCCACCCAACGATTTGCACACCTTGGAGACCTCCATTTCATGTGCTTCCTTCGTGCCTTCCCGTCTTCATCAATCAACGCCCTTCTCCTCTCATTTCTTACTTTTGTTCTCTCATTGGAGTAGGCATCACATTTCAAACTTAAAAGAATTCTTTAATATCATTGTTGATAAGTCCCATTAAAAGTCAGAAAATTTTAATTTACCAAAACAATTGTTAAACTATTATTGTTAAATTTTTAGTTTTGAACAATGAAATTGAATTTGATATACTACTTTTTCTAGAACAAATTAATAATTATAAAAGTTGATTAATTATTTAACATTCAAAAGTAAAAGTAAACCGTTTTAATAAAGATATTTGACATGTCCTCTAATTTTAAAACTATAAAACAATGCCATGATAATCGTAAAGACTAGAAGGAAAAAAACCTCTTTTCGTCCTCTTCTGTTACTCTTGGGGGATAAATGAGGATCATATTTAACGTATTAATTGGTTTTAAAATAGAATTTAAAGTTAAAACACGACTTTATAAAATGAATTTAGCAAGATAATCGCTTCAATTCAATTAATATGACACTGGGACCATCTATTATATTTCAAGATGGGGCGATTACATTTTTAATTATTATTACAAAATTATTTACAAAGCTGACGTGGAGAATGATTCTGTGGAGCAACTTACACGTGGGTCAACTGTGCTAACCTACTAAACAATTGCCTTGTCACTTCCTAATCTGACGTGTCATATTTTAATATTTTATACTAATTCATGCCACGTGTATTTCTAATGTCCATACTTATGCTTAAATGTACTTCCATTCTAATTATAATTCCTCACCGTAGAATAAAAATGCTGAGTTTAGGATAATTATGTGGAGAACAAGAATGACGTACTTCCTAGTAATCCATATGATTACCTGACGTGGTGGTCATGTGCCCAAATGGGCCAAATATGTACATGTATTTTTAGTTTTTTACCAAAAGAGAGAAGGGTGAAAATGTAAAACATTAGTGGCATTAAGTTGTTGGATATAGCAGCTACACAATCATCAGTTGACACGTAAGACGCTATATTGAAATCCCTCACACTTTCTCATTTTCACCGTATATGTTGAACCTTCTAGTCCTCTAGTTTTGTCTTCATGCCTCTTCTCTTCTTCTACTTATATAAAGTATTTAGAATTAGAAAGATTATATATAAAAGCTTTATCTTTTTTCAAGTTTATATAGTGAACAATTTCTCGTAGCTGAACGTAAAAAAGAAATATATATCTATATCTGATACATATAAACCAGAAGAAGCTGTGATGATGGAGATGGACATCTAACCAACTCACAGCATAGGAGCAATCTCTCTGAAGGCCTCAGGAATTACTAAAATCTCTCCCGTAATGGCGGCGCCATTTTCGGGTCTAGACGGCGGCGGTGCCGGGGGCGTGGCGGTGATGGCTGGTCCGCTGAACCCAATTGATCCTTCTACGCTGTCGAAGAACTGCGTCAGGAATTCGGCGCTCAAATCGCCAATCCTTATATTCCTCTTCTTCCACAAGGCTATTAGGTCCGAGCTCGACGGCCTCCACCGCGCCGCCATGACCTACGCCACTAGCGGTGGAGATTTTCGGCCCTTGTTGGATAGGTATCAGTTTTTTCGCGCTATTTATAAGCACCACTGCAATGCTGAGGACGAGGTAGGTCCCTGCTTCCTCTAGAGACTCCTTTCACTACAGAACTCTCTCTTCTTTTGGTGAATTTTGCGTTTTGGCTTCAACTGTTATTTGATTTCTTTTGCATATGTAGTTATTGTTATTTCCTTTCATTTTGTGTTTTAGTTCCGATTTCGCATTCATGAAAACTATTCAATTTCCTCAGTTAGTTGTTTCAGTAGAAGTTATTTTTAGTAATTGTAAATGTTTGCCCTGTATCTGATGCCATCTGATAATTTCCAATTGACTTGACAGCATAGATTGATAAGAAAAGTTTTTATCAAAAACCACTTTGGTAGAATCTGAATCTCATAAAGCATTTTGAGATGTGGGCTTCTAATTAGCTATAGTTATGGGATTGGTAAATGCTTACCTGCAAATATTTCTGGCTTTAAACTGATTAATATTTTGGAATACGGTTTTATTCTACTTAACTATGTGTATTTTTGGGCGTTGGTCTTTGGGCTAGTTGATCCAGTTAGTCCTCTCACCTTTCTTTAGAATATTGTTCTTTTTTCCCCAATTTACATGTAGTGACAAACTAAAATTTAGAAACTTTATGATAGACGAGTGAGGACTTTGCATAACGTTTATCAGAGAGAGAAGGGTAAAAATGCAGAGTAACATGATAAGTTTCCAGTCCCATATCTAATGCTGGAAGATGATGCCTCTGTTTCTTTTGATGGTTTTGGTCTTGCTCAATAATGGAATGTTTTCATTGTTCTTTTGATTTGTAGGTTATCTTTCCAGCTCTTGATATACGTGTAAAGAATGTGGCACGAACTTACTCCCTCGAACATGAGGGGGAAAGTTTTCTTTTTGATCAGTTGTTCGAGCTGATTAATTCTAACATGCAAAATGAAGAAAGCTATCGCAGGGAATTAGCCTCTCGCACTGGAGCCCTTCAGACATCTCTTAGCCAGCATATGCACAAGGAAGAAGAGCAGGTATTTGGTAGTTTCATCAATGACATATCTGTTATGTATGTTTAAATGGTGTAAAGTATTATCATCCTTATTTTTTCCCTTTATATGAGGTCCTACAGGTAATGTTTACTTCATTTTGCTTTGACTTCTTACAAGTTTAGGAGTTTGTCACTGAGGGATTTAATGTTGATTGTTGATATAGATTGTCATATCTGCAACAAATTGTTGCAACTTAGGTTGAAGTAGAATGCCAATGCTATGCTTTTTAGTTTGCTATCTAGTGTATGATACTTTGCATGTAACGTTGGCTAAATTGTTACAACATAATTGCTGAGTGCTGTAGGTATTCCCTTTGCTTATGGAGAAGTTTTCATTTGAAGAGCAAGCCTCCTTGGTGTGGCAGTTCTTGTGCAGCATTCCTGTTAACATGATGGCAGAGTTCCTTCCTTGGCTTTCTTCCTCTATTTCATCTGATGAAGATCAAGATATGCGCAAGTGCTTGTGCAAAATTATCCCAGAAGAAAAACTTATTCAGCAGGTGAGGGTGCTTTTGTAGATATTTGCTTTCTGAATGTTCTTTCATAGTAAAGAAGGTAGCGAACTTAAATTGTTCTGTTGTTGCAGGTAATATTCACATGGATGGAAGGGACAAAATTGTCAGATAGGTGTAAGAGTTATGGAGGCAATTCTAAGGCTCATTATCAAGATTTTGGGATATCATCCTTTCTTTGTGGAGGCAACAAGACGAGTTGTGCATGTGACTCATTGTGTGACTCATCAAAGGCAGTCAAAAGGAAATTAATGGAGCTAAGTTGTGATGTCACAAATTCTACCGTGTCCCATCCTATAGATGAAATTTTACTGTGGCATAATGCAATAAAAAGAGAGTTGAGAGATATAGCTGAAGCAGCTCGGAAGATACAGCATTCTGGAGATTCTTCTGATCTTTCTGCACTCAACAGGCGCCTACAATTCATTGCTGAAGTTTGCATTTTTCACAGGTAGGTTTATCTCCAATTCTATTTTCGAGTGAAGTTGATTTCCTCAAAAGTAGACTTCTCCTTTATATTGACCATAGGCTCTTAAGTGGTCCATTTGGTAAGTGTATTGATTTATTTGAATTTCTAAAATTATTGTCCACAGCATATTTTCCTGAAAAGTATGATATTTGAGCTTCCTTACTCCTTTCAGCTTTGTGCTTGCTTTTGCAGAATTACCAAAAAACATATTGCATTGTTTATTAGGCTGTATCTTGTAAAAATGACGGGGGTTTATCTCTTTGACTGCAGTATTGCTGAGGACAAAGTTATATTCCCTGCTGTAGATGCAGAGATCTCTTTTGTCCAGGAGCATTTAGAAGAAGAAATTCAATTTGACAAGCTTAGGTGCCTTATAGAAAGTGTACAAAGTGCTGGAGCCAATGTATCTGTCACTGAGTTTTACACGAACTTGTGCTTGCAAGCAGATCAGATCATGGATACCATCCAGAAGCACTTTGAAAACGAAGAAGTTCAGGTTAACATGTTGCCACTTCTTCATTGCATAAAACTTTTCATTCTCATAGCATGTGTTTTTCCATTTCCTACTTCAGACACAGGTTGGATTAGGTATTTTGCAATTTATGTTCAAGTTTGTTTATGCTTTCACTCTTCATGATCCTCTGCTGACTATGACCTGTAGGTTCTCCCTCTTGCTCGAAGACATTTTAATACCAAAAGACAGCGAGAACTTCTTTATGAAAGCTTATGTGTGATGCCCTTGAAGTTGATCGAGTGTGTTTTGCCCTGGTTGGTAGGATCACTTAATGATGAGCAAGCAACATCTTTTCTCCAAAATATCTGCATGGCAGGTTTGTTGTTAATCTGTAACCATATTTTTCACTAGTATTTTATGGCGAATATTGTCTGTTCTGTGCCATTTCTTACCACCAATTCCTGTAATTCCTAACTTGAATTATAATCTGATGCAGCTCCTGCATCAGACACAGCATTAGTTACGCTTTTTTCTGGATGGGCATGCAAAGGTCGTTCCAGGAATGTTTGTTTATCTACAAATGCCATTGGTTGTTGTCCAGCAAGAGTTCTACTTGAAAATGAGGGAGATAGTGGGCAACCTTCCAGGGTATGCAGTGCTATATCATCTGCTGATGATAAACTGTCCCCCACTGAAGCAGATGACTGTACCAGACCACTTAAGCGTGGAAACATAGTTCCTCAGAAAGAAAGTCATACTTACTGCTCTACAGGAAATGGAAACCTGGAAAAACTATCATGTAGCAATCAGTCTTGCTGTGTTCCAGGGTTAGGAGTGAACAGTGGCAATCTGGGAATTAGCTCTCTTGCTGCAGCAAAATCATTGCGCTCCTCTTTGAGTCCTGCTCCCTCCCTGAACTCTAGTCTTTTTAACTGGGAGATGGATTCTAGTCCTGCTGATGTTGGTTATGCATCCCGGCCCATAGACAACATTTTCAAATTTCATAAGGCCATCCGTAAAGATGTGGAATATTTGGACATTGAGTCTGGAAAACTAACTGATTGCAATGAAACTTTGCTTAGGCAGTTTAGTGGTCGATTTCGTCTGTTATGGGGTTTATATAGGGCTCATAGTAATGCAGAAGATGATATAGTTTTCCCTGCCCTAGAATCTAAAGAGACACTTCATAATGTTAGCCATTCTTACACTCTAGACCACCTACAAGAGGAAAAATTATTTGAATATATATCATCTGCACTTTCTGAGCTTACACATATTCATGAATGCTTGAAGAGTACAGTTGTTCCTGATGCTTTATCAAATAATCACAAAGACCTGTCTCATTGTGAAGATGCTGTTAGAAAGTATAATGAGCTTGCAACAACACTTCAGAGCATGTGCAAATCCTTGAGAGTAACCCTGGATCAACATGTTTACCGTGAAGAACTCGAGTTGTGGCCATTATTTGAGAGGCATTTTTCTGTAGAGGAACAGGATAAAATTGTTGGTCGAATAATTGGTACTACTGGTGCAGAGGTGCTTCAGTCGATGCTTCCTTGGGTGACATCTGTTCTTACACAGGAGGAACAAAATAGGATGATGGATACATGGAAGCAGGCTACAAAAAACACAATGTTCAGTGAGTGGCTTAATGAATGGTGGGAAGGAACTTCTGCTGCAAGTCCACATGCAACAACATCAGACAGTTGCATATCTCTAGGTCTTTTTCAAATCTTTATTTGCTGTTACCAGTTCATTCTATCACATTATATATATATGTATATATATATATATATATATATCAATTAGGATTGCAAATCTCAGAATGATTATTGAGATGCTAGTCAACCCGTCTTCTTGTTTAGGTACTGATCTATATGAGAGCCTGGATACCAATGATCAAACATTTAAGCCTGGATGGAAAGATATCTTTCGGATGAATCAAAATGAGCTTGAAGCAGAGATAAGAAAAGTTTCTCGTGATTCAACTCTTGATCCAAGAAGAAAGGCTTACCTAATTCAAAATCTTATGACCAGGTTTGTTTTATTGTTTTACTAGGTCTGAAGTTTCCTAATGTTGCTTTTCTGCTTCTCTGATTAATATATTGGTTGTATTAGTCGCTGGATAGCTGCTCAGCAGAAGTCTCCTCAAGCACAACATGGTGAGAATTCAAGTGGTGAAGACTTACTTGGATGTTCTCCTTCATTCCGGGATCCAGAGAAAAAAGTATTTGGATGTGAGCACTATAAACGAAATTGCAAACTTCGGGCTGCTTGCTGTGGAAAATTATTTACTTGCCGGTTTTGTCATGATAAAGTCAGTGACCACTCTATGGATCGGTAATGGTTTCTATTGGTGAATTTCTTGTTTTATCTTAAACTGGTGAAGTTAATGAGGCTGATTAGTAATTAATTCTATATGCAGGAAAGCTACATCTGAAATGATGTGTATGCGCTGCCTGAAAATTCAGGCTGTTGGACCAGCTTGCTCGACACCTTCTTGTGGTGGGTTCTCTATGGCAAATTATTATTGTAGCATCTGCAAGTTTTTTGATGATGAAAGGTATGCAATCTTTCATTGAACTCCTCCTTTATGGGGTGTGGGTGCGTGTTTATGGCATGTTATCTTGATTGGAATTGATTCTTCTTGTTAATGTGTTATATTCATGTTTGCATGATCCCCTGAAATAAAGTTATAAGCTTAAGGTGCTGTAATCAACCAGAATGGAGCAGTTATTCCACAACGACTAGATCCAGTTACCTTTAGTTATTTTGTATGTTTATAACTGTACTATATTGCCTGTCAATTGTATTCCTTACATCTCTTGGTATAATTTCAGGACTGTTTATCATTGCCCTTTCTGCAATTTATGCCGACTTGGGAAGGGTCTTGGCGTTGACTTCTTTCATTGCATGAAGTGCAATTGTTGCCTTGCAATGAAATTAGTTGACCACAAATGTCGAGAAAAAGGTCTTGAAACGAATTGTCCCATTTGTTGTGATTTTTTGTTCACATCAAGTGCAAGTGTCAGAGCTCTTCCTTGTGGCCATTTCATGCATTCAAGTTGCTTTCAGGTCAATCCTCTACTGGGTCTTGACTTGGCTGTTGGAACGATTCAATTGAACACTGATTGGGCACTGACTCTCATTTCACTTTTATTTGTGGCAGGCATACACTTGCAGTCATTACACCTGCCCAATTTGTAGTAAATCTCTGGGAGATATGTCGGTAAGATCAATATGAACTGGCTTTTTAAGTTTTCCTGTGTGCTATTATGATTGCTGTTCATGGAAATAATCTTCTGATTTGGTTAAGGCCTTTTCATGAGGCTGGCTTTGATACTTTTCGCACTTATCTCCCTAGATGAAATACATTTTGACAGCATCATATACTTGGATAGTATTTGCAAATTTAATTTCTTTTTATTTGAATTGAGTTTCTTCCTTTTCCTTCTGAATGGTCGGACCTGTATCAAGCATACCTGTATTTCCAAACGGCTTTACTATCATAATCTGAGGATATTGAACTGCTGAGAACAATGTAAAGTTTGCCAGAAACTGAATCATTGCATTTTGAATGTTTATTGCCGGAAGAAGGAGAGGAATGAAGCCTAATTAACTAATTAACTGAATGGTATTGGAAGACCGTGAGCTAATCAGTGAATTAAAGTTCTCCACTTTTGCCAATGTAATTAAGATACATGTGTGTTTGCAGCTGAATCTTTTTCTATTTGTTAATTTTGGTGGTATGTTTAATCCATTATCATCTGATGTGCTGCCAGTAAACCAAGAAACTTATTTCTCGGTTGCTCGGTCTTTTTACCATTCGACCTTTTCTGCTCAGGTTTACTTTGGGATGCTTGATGCGCTGTTGGCTTCTGAAGAGCTTCCAGAAGAATACAGGGATCGCTGCCAGGTAACTCATCCAAAATTATTCTAGTATATTGGTCGTGTAAGAATTGAAACTAATTGCGGTTTTTCAGGATATATTATGCAATGACTGTGACAAGAAGGGAACGGCACCCTTCCATTGGCTTTATCATAAGTGCAACTTTTGTGGATCCTACAACACAAGGGTTATTAAGGTTGATACAACGAATTCAACTTGCTCAACTTCAAACTCGTAATTATATGGGGGAGTGGCATTTTACGGTGGATATCAACTTGTATATACTTCCCTGCCACTTCTTTTGTAAATCAAATGCAACAATTGTAACAAAATTTTTGCACAGCCTCTGCCATTGCCACCAGTGTGAGGCTCCTGGCTTCCAGGATTTTTGGTTCTTGTTATCTTATGCAAAATTGAGCACAAGAGAATATCTTGGAGATGTACAGAAATGTGTCAAATTGCAATTACTAAATTAAAGTTCAACTTATATGGAATGTGATTATGTTAATATGAATCGAATATAATCAATTTTAAAACAAAGGCGAGTGCATAAATTAAAGAGGTAAATGTAGAAGGGTATACAATAATTTATAGAGTTTGGTCAACTCACTTGCGACACTAGATATTAGAGTTTTATATATATCAAATTTTTTTTCAGATGGGGAGTAATTTTCACAATCACAATTGAAATTAAATATTTGAACTTTTAAAGACAATCCTCTCAAATATCACTTTTTTAGGTTTAAATTAAGATCTTGTTTAGTTTGGTTTCAGTTTTTGATTTTTGTAAAAAATAGAGAAATTAAAAAAATAGCATAGAAACTAATAAAAATAACATACTAATATATCACAAAAATTAAAAAAAAAAACACCGAAATTAAAAAAAAATTCAATATGAAAATACAAAAATTACAACGAACAATCCAATTAAACGTGTCAAACATACACAATTTAATAAATGCTTGATCAAAATTAATTTCAAACTTATTTAATATTAATAAATAACTCAAATCTTTTTTATTATTGGTGAAGAGCAATATGTTAACATTTTTTTTAATAGCAAAGAGGCCTTTCATCATAAGCAATAATCAACACAATCAAATTCCCAAAGACAGAACACAAATTACAACTGTAAACGTGTTTTTGTTAAATCTCGTTTAATAAAAATGATTTTGGAACTTTCAAAAATGAAAAATTAAGATAGCAATCCTCTTGAAACTTTAATAGACTAGAAAAAAAAAAAGAATTGAAACAACAAAAACAAATATATAGCCTTAAAGAACAAGATTAAATAGAAGGATCACAAAAGCTGTCAATATAATGTTATTTCGATTTGAGTTTATTAAATACATGATTTCAGTTTAATAAATACATGATTCTAACCTTCTAAGGACACAAAATCAACACAATAAACCTTCTAGAAGCTAAGTAAATCAATGAACATATTGAAATAATAAAAATGACACTAGCGCTTAAAGACTGAGATTGAACAATATAAACTAAAGAAACTCATGAAACTTGAAGCTTATGAACACACACACACATATATCTAGATTGTGAGCTTATGGAGTCATTGGATGGGTTTTGTAGCTGCTAGGAATAAAAAATAGTTGAAAAAACCAACAAAAAAAAAAAAAAAACTAGTCGTTACGCTTGCAATTGACGCAATGATCAACTAGTCAAGCACATTGGTCGATCAGCGTAGTTGGCATAGCAGTGAATTAGTCAAGCACACTGGTCAATTGGTTGTTGTTGTAGTAGTATACAACACTTGAAAGATCCATTAAGACCTACTCTAATTCATTTGTTTCAATCTCAATTCAATCCAAATAAGTTGTAAATCATTTCTTAACTTACTTTGAATATCAAGACATAAAAACTAAGTTCTAAAACACAAATTGTCTTAATTTATGACCAATTTTGCACATTTTAAAAAGTTTTAGTTTTAAACAAATTCAAAACCAATCTAAAGCATTTTAGATTTCTTTATTTTGCTTAAAAAATATTGCACACAAGTTTTAAAATACATTTCAAGGCTATTTAAATTTCCTCAATATTTTAATTCACTTCAATCACAAAATTAGCTTTAATTATAAAAAATTTTCTTTATAAACATTTGGAACATTTTCATAAACCTTTCAAAGCATCCAAAAAAATCAAAATTTTCATATAAACAACTTCACTTAAACAAATTCAAACATATTCACACAACTTCAATTAACTCAAAATAAGCTTCAAAACATACTGACATATTAAGAAGAATTCTTTTTAAAAATTTTACTTAATTTCCTTTTAATTATAAAACTTTATACCTATATTTCATTTTAAATCAATTTTTAATACAGAAATTTTATAAAAAAATTGAACATAAACTAAAGCTTTGACTAAAACTTCTAAATGCAAATATTTATACAAATATGATATGTAAAAGTGAACCTTTTTCAAGTATTAATTAAGATTATGTTAAGAGTATATACCAAGAGACATTCCTAGATTTAATCAAACTTGATCTTCTTCTTTTCTTTTTTTTTTTGGTCTTTACTTTAATACTTCAATGCTTGCTCCCTTTTCATTTTCTTTATGAATGCTCTTCCACTTTATACTCCGACACATGTTCTTGTATATTTTACATTAATCTATCTTTCTAAATGTATTAAAACTAACATATTAGTAGTAAATATGTTTTATCATTATCAAAACACGTAATTGAAATATCTCTTGATTTAACAATCTTTCCTTTTTTTTATGATGAAAAGACTAGGTGATATTAGAAAAAT
>JAOXYD010000134.1:6869247-6879346 GCA_028565735.1 Pinacopodium congolense
ATAATAACAATAATATTAATAATATTAAAATTAGGAAGAAGAAGAAGAAGTAGAAGAAAAAGAAGAAGAAGAAGAAGAAGAAAAATAATAAAAAATTTAATATAATTAATAATAATGATAATAATAAGTAAAAAATTAATATAATTAATATAATAATAATAATAAGGATGTTTTGGTCTTTTTATTTGTTATTCCTTTATCATTCCAAGTTTATATTTTCAAACCAAACACTAACATAAAAATTCTTTAGCAGTAAACCAAACAAAGTAATACTAATTACATTATATTCCTCATCTTTTGTATTCCTAAAGAATAGCTATTCTATTCCTTATATATTCCAATCTTTAAACCAAACATGTCATCAAAGAATCTACCAAACTGTTTATCTGATTTTTACGTTTAAGCATTTGAAGATAAGGGATCTTTATTTTTACTGGATTTATGATAGGATCAGTAAATAACCTCTGACGATCTTCCTTTGTAATTGGTTCTTCCTTTTTCTCTTTTCTTGTCTAATGCCTCTCTCTTTCTTCAGTCTCCTTAGCTTCCTTATCCTTTTAACTCTCCTCAGATCCCTTAAGTTGTTTACGACCTTTCAATGAGATTGTTTGGCATGCTCCTTTGGATTAGCTTTAAGGGTACTAAGCAATGCACCCAGAGTCCTTTCCTTTAGTAAAATTGCTATTTAACTCATCTAATTTTCTAGAATTCTAATGGAGGCTTCTTAGTTTTGTATCCTAACCTTTGAATTGGAGATGTACTTAGTGAGTAGCTCTTTAAGAGTAGATTTTTCTAGCAACATAGAAGTGAAAGCCTTAAACTTTGGAGGTGGTGCTCTTTGAACATTAGAAAGTTATGACTGTATCACCTGATTGTTGCTCCACAAAAGGTTAGGATGATTCTTCTATTCTGAATTGTACGTATTAGAGTACGAATCCACTCTTGTCCATTATAGTTATCAATATAATAGGTCTCTTCTTGCCTTTGTATAAATGGGTTCCCAACCTAACAATTAAAAGATAGGTGAGAATCTCCATCATAATACTCATAACTAGCATAATTCCTCATCGATGAACTCACACCTCCTTTAATACTGTGCATTAGACTACAACTTCTTTATTAAAACCCTCATTTGATCTAATAATGCCACTAAATTTTCTATTACTTAAGCATTAGTAGACCTTGGATGCCTCTCTAGATGATATTGAAAATTGTTAATGGTCATCTCCTCAATCAACCTAAAGGCCTACTTTAGCATCTTTCTCATCAAGTTCCTCCCTATTACTGCATCTATGGTGTTTATAATCGAATGTGTAATTCTTGTATAGAAAATGTCAACCTATTACTATATAGAGAACCCATGACTAGGAAACCTCACTAACATATCTCTAAATTGCTCTCATGCTTCATATAGATTTTATTCTCGTATTGAGTGAAGAAAGTGATCTTTGTCTTCATCTTGACAATATTTGTAAGAGGAAAGAACTTGGTCAAAAATAACTTCATCAACTTATTTCATGTAGTAATTAACTCTGACTGTAATATAGCTAACCATGCTCTTACTTTGTCCCTAAGAGAAAATGGAAATAGCCTCAATTTTACTACATCCTCTAATATGACATTATTCTTAAGCAAATCACAGATATCAAAAAATGTCTCTAGATGGGTGTTTGGATGCTCCAACTATATTCCTCTAAACTAAGATGCCTTGACGATAGATATAATGCTGTAAGGAATCTGAAAATTAGTTGTTGTGACCATTGGCCTCACAATGCTGGTAATGAGTTGTTCCCCATAGTAAGATCTATTATAGTCAATTTACTGCTTTTGTCATGATGATACATAATCTCTTCCTCACGATGTTCTATGTGTTATAAAGTGTGTTTCTCCTTCAAATTGCTCTTTTCTAATCACTTCCTTTTTTATCTTGCTACTTTGAGTCAATCTAACTTCCTTGTGCAACTTGCGAGTAGTTTTTTCAATCTTAGTATCTAGTAGTAAACTCTCGGGCTTTTGACCACGAATGAGCATAAACAAAATAAAAACAAGCTAAAAAGGGAGCAATGAAAAGCAACTAAAAGTTGGAAATAAAACATGCCAAAAATGAAATACCTAAATAGTTAACTAAGTCCTTGTTTAGTTGGATTTTTGTTTTTAGTTTTAGTTTCTTGTTTTTTTAAACACAAAAACTAAAAAAAAATAGCACAGAAATTCAAAAAAATAACGCACTAATTCAGCACAAAAACTGAAACAATAGTACAAAAACTGAAAAAACACATAAAAATCAATACAAAAACACAAATTTCATAACCAACAACTTAACTAAATATGACCTAAAGCAAGTAAAAAAATAAAATAAGAAAATCAACACCTTCTAAACCTAACATCTAATAATTAGGTCATGGCAATAGCGCTAAAAACTTATTGCGGTTTCTAAAAAAGCAAAATCAATATGATTTTAACCTAGAACAAATCATAGGCAAGTCAACAAGTAATATAAATAGCAAGTGTACTGAGTATCTTATTCCACAAGGACCGGATTGTAAACACTAAGTTAAATAACGTTAAATTACCCTGACGATGGAGTTTTAATTGATAAAAATTTAAAAACTAAACAAATAACAAAATATGTAAAATACAAACTATTACTAAATTACGATTAAGACTTTACCAAAAGATGACAATTGGATAAGGCTTCGAATTTTAATTGATTAATACCTTAAGACTAATGGTAGTAGATTGAGTTAGGATTTACTTCAATAAAACAAGATATAACCAATGTCCATAGAAACTTCTTTTCTTTTTTTAACTCAAGTAACCTATATGATTCATAAATAACTTGGAATAAAAGACATGAATTGAAAAAAAAACTGAAATTTAAATTTGTTAAGTCTAGGAATCCTCACACAAGTCTCTAAAGTTGGTCTACATTTAGGTTCAAGTGTATTAACTAATTGATTTTTCGATAATTAAGTACTAATGATTATGGATTTTGTAATTACCTAAGACTTTACTCTAGATGATCAAGTTAAATTAGAGAAAATAAGCATTTAGTTAGGGTAAAAGAGCAAGTTAAGTTTATAACAAACATATCTATTAAATGAATTAACAATATGGAGTTATTATAAATGTTTTAAAAAACAAAACAAAAGACCAACAAGAAGATGGATATTCCCTGAAAATTTCTGAATGTTTTTGCCATTTGAACACCCCCAAAAACACAAATTGAAATATAATAAAAGCTGGATAGAAAAATAAAAGAAAAAGCTAACTATATTAATATTTGATGCGAATCTATTATAAAAATTATGTAAGAATGATGTAAATAAAACTTTATATAGTCCTCCAGGTGGTTGTTAGGGTTTAGAAACATTAGGAGTAATTTGATCAAATTTGTCCTCAAACATCATAAATACAATGAGTCAGTGACTAAAACGACGGTTTAATAAATGCATAATGGTATCGTTAAAGTACCACCATTTTATTCTCAAAAAAGGATTTAAATATCAATTTTTCAAGACTTAAACGATGCCATTTAATGTTTTTAGCACTCATCCCTTAACTTTTGTTCTGCACTTTTCTTATTCGTTTTTACTCCAATTTGCCCAAAATCTAATCCATAAACTTCAAGAATATCACAAACTTGAAAGTTAATAAAAAAAAAACTTACAAATAATGCAATTTATGCATTAAATGATAAAAATATAATATATCATGCTTTAAATTTAATGTAATCTACCCATTAACAATAGTATATCTTGTAAATACTGGTGACATATTATATATTAAATGGTAGTATGTTATATATTGAACTTTGATATATTAAATTATGGCGCGCTATGTTTTACTATATTTATAAATAGGTAGTAATTAATTTGAGTTATTTTACTATTAATAGATAAATTTATATTATTTTATTGATATTTACATTTTCATGTTTTTATTTATATTAAAAATAGAAATTAGAATTTAACATATAATGTCAATTTGTTTTACTAATAAATAATAATATGTTAATATATCATATATTATTAATAACTAATAGTATTTTTATTACTTAAACATAATAAAAAATTAAGTCTTTCATTAAAATTTTGGATTGAAAGACCTTAAAATTTAAGTAATTATCAATTTAATTCTTAAAATTTGAAAACTGTCAACGTAAATCTTGAATGAGTTATGTGTTAAATGGAGTGTTGTTTTAAGAGTCTTCGTCAACCTAATCAAATAAATGAGAATTGACAGATGAAATTATACAAAAACTCATAGATAATTTTGATAATTTTTAAAATTTGAGTATTAAATTGATAAATACTAAAATTAAAGGACTTTCTAATGTAATTAACCTAAAATTTTTAAATTAAGTTAAAAGAATATTTTATTTTATAATTTTTAATTAAAAAGGATTTCTAAATTATTATTTTCATACTTAATCATTTGATTTATTAAATAGGTTAAATATAATTATTCTTTTAATAGTATGTTTAGTTGGAATGTTGATTGTGGTTTTTAATTATGATTTTTGTGTTTTTATATTAGATTTTTATTTTTTTGTTTTTATATATTTTTAATTTCTTTACTATATTAGTGGGTTGTTTTTATTAGGTCATATTTAGATTAGCTTTTATTTTTTGTTTTGGTTTCCTATTTTTCGGAATATACAAATTGTTTAAAAAACTAATACAGTATAGAAATCGAAAAAGAAAATACAACAACCAATATAAAAATACAATAATTATAATAAAAAATTATGACCCATAATTTAACTAAATATCCTCTTAATTTCTGTACTTTTTTTTTCGATTTCTGTATTTAAGAAAGTAAGAAGCGAAAATTAAAAACAAAACAAGACTTAAATTTTTAATTATAAAATTAGAAATGAACGAGTAATTTTCTAAAGAATAAGAGCTTTTATTATATTATAGCTGTCACCATTGCTACGTAAGAAACAACCATTATTTTTCTCTTTTTGAATTCTCTGTTTGTGTTTCACTATTTAGATCTTGACGACTTTTAGTTCTGGGATTTCTTCGTTTTCTGTTTTTACATTTTTTTAAATTTTCGATTTTGGCTCTCGGTTTTCCCGAAAAAACAAAAGAGAGCGATCCAAGAAATTGCTTGCAAGTTGCGTGTAAATCAGCTTAGTGTTAATCATTTTTCATCTATTGTATAATCTTGTGCTCCATTTTGGTTCAATTCTGAATTTTATTTGCATATGTATTCAGAGTTACTTCGGATTCAAGGTCATAGAGAGAGAAAGAAGAAGAATTTGTTGAAAAGAATTTTTAGAGAGAGGGAAGAAGAAGAATTTGTGAAAAAGGAAACATTTTTAGAGAGATAGAGGGGCTTTTGTATAGAGCCGGAGATGGCGTCCAAAAAAGCTGAAAGTACGTCAGCTCCAGCAATTCGTAGAGACCCATATGAGGTTTTGTCTGTGTCCAGAGATTCTACTGATCAGGAGATTAAAACGGCTTACAGAAAGCTTGCACTTAAGTAAGTTCTCGTTTATATTGTCCCTTGTATTATTCTAGGGAACGAAGATTTGTTTGAATTTGGGTGGAGGTTTGGAATGTGGCAGGTAGGAGCGACTCTTTGAGTTAATGGGCACTTCTCATTGGGCTTACTAGCTGTTTAAGATTATTTTGTTTGCAGAATTCGGGTAGCTGGGTTTGGTTAATTAGACTGCCATGAACTGTTATGAAGTTGGATATTTGATCATTGGATGGGCAGTGGAATTTTGAAAATGTGCTTTATTTTTTTATCCTTAATATGGCTGAGCGCAGTTCACCACAATGGGACAAACTTTTCTGATGGCTTGGTATTGCTTAAATTTCAGATACAAAAACGTTCTGAGAAAGTTGCCTTTGTGAAAGGGAACTTAAACATATGAATTTCTGATAAATGGATAAAAAATTTAGAAATGATTTAAGGTTATTTAGATGGATAGTGAGTACTGATGTTGTCTTGCTCCTTCTAGGAGTCAGTTGTGTTTAAACTAACTTGGAATTAGTTGTTATCAAATTATTTCAAATGAAAAATCCAAAAGGTGCATTTGTTCTGTTATTGCAATCCTGTTTTTTTCCACGGAAATGTCTCCACTATATTCTATATTCAATTTCGTAGTACCATCAGCGGATAGCAATTAATGATGTGGTCATCATGGTTGGTGACGAAGCAAATATGAATTCAGTGAGCGTCCCTTGATTATATTTTGACAGAATACAAAGGTTGAGAACAGGGAAGCAGGGAAGGAAAAATGTAGTTGGTAGGCTATCTTTATTTCTTAGTGATAAGGAAAAGAAAAGAAAAACTGGTTAGGAAAAAAATGCAAACGTTGGATTTTGCCTGCATTTTTCATCAATGGAAAAAAAGGTGTGGTTTACTAGCAGGGATGACCAGTTTGCAAGGTTTTTCCTTCCCTCTAAAAGAATTAGTTGACCCCTTTCTTCTTTATTGCTTCGCATTCCTGCATTGCGTGCATTTTGTAGTTTGACCTAAGAAATTGACCTACTTGTAACAAATTCTCATCACGTGCTGTCAGAAGTCCCCCTGTTCAGATTGTGAAGCAATAATTCATTATAATGGCACCAAATGCATAATAATTTGCCAACTGGGATGCATGCTGCAGTTACAGTTATTGCAGTGATACTAGTTGTTTTCTTCCTATTTTTGGTGATGATACATTGAAATAAAAAGGGAAGTTTATTAATACAATTTCAGAGGTAGGTCCTCTTATATTATTGACTGTTATTAGTGTAAATAGTAACTTGCAAATGTTACACTCTTGAAGTGGAAAATGTTCTCTTTGCTGTTTGAGGCTATTTGACATTTTTCTTTTTATAACAGTCATTTGTTATCTCAGTTGCACTGGTTGTAATTTTTTGTACTTGACCTTTATATTCTTGTGAACTGTTGGTAGGTACCATCCAGACAAGAATGTCAACAATCCTGAAGCCTCAGAGCTTTTCAAGGAGGTTGCATATTCTTATAGTATACTATCAGATCCAGAGAAAAGGAGGCAATATGATAGTGCAGGATTTGAGGTACTTCACCATATCCTTTTTATTCTCTGGTCATTTTGCAGTTTAATGTGGTGAAGTGCTAAATGATTTGTATATAAAGGGATAAGCATATTTTCAGTCCTCCACCTTTAACAATTTTTTCCATTCAGTCCAATTTCGAGTTTGGACTTAAATCAGTCCTTCCGTCAGTTTACTTTGATGGAAAGCTGAAATGGACAGGAAAAAATGGCCACATAAGCATCACCAAAATGATGTCGATTTGGTTTAATGATTTACCAACCAAAACGATGTTGTTTTATTAAATATGTTACAACAAATGTACCCTAATTCCCTTTTCCCTTTCGTTTCCCCTCTTCGTCTCTATGTTTTGTGTCATAGCCAATCAAAGTTCTTCTCCCACTGCATTTTTCTTCTTTTTTTTTTTTGAAACCAAAAGTGTCGTTTTATTAAATATGTTACAACAAATGTACCCTAATACCCTTTTCCCTTTCGTTTGCCCTCTTCGTCTTTGTGTTTTGCGTCATAGCCAATCAAAGTTCTTCTTCTCCCACTGCATTTTTCTTTTTTTTTTTTTGCTGGGTTTTGCCGTTGAATCCATTCTTTATCAATTAACTGATTCGGGTTTACCACTATATATACATAATATTAGGACCCCTAACCTCCAAGCTAAAAAATGTACAAGCATAACACAGGTTTGTTAGAAGTATGAAAAAATCATGTTGTACTCAAGATTTTCCTTCTCAAGATTTCTACAAAAACAATCAAAATTTCACAGCCAATGGCCCTTATCAGATGAGATTCAATAGGCTTATAGATTTTTTCTACAATCAAGCTCCACTTGGAGGTTTTGGACTTGGTAGTTTGTGTCTAGAGCGAGAGCAACCTTATGGACTGGCAATGAGTCTTGGATTGTCGTACCTGTATTATTGGCACCAGCACTGAGATTTGCAAACGCTGCCCGTACAATAAAGGAGCAATCATATGGCATGACAATTGCCTTTTGAAATACTCTAATGAGGACTTCATTGGCAAATTAGACAACGAAAACAAGTTCTACTTGTTAAACGTGCAAAACATAATTGATGGACTGGCGTTTAATCAAAAGGTGAAGGTATTACTCCCCCAACTTGGAAGTGAAGCTTCTATTTCGAGATGGAGAGAAGAAGAAGGGATGGGCAAACCAACAGCAACCCAGAAACAAAAAAAAGAAGAAAAAATGTTGTGGGAGAAGAACTTTGATCGGCTATGCACAAAACACAGAGACAAAGAGGGGAAATCAAAGGGAAAAGTGAATTAGGGTTCATTTGCTGTAACATATTTAATAAAACGATGTCGTTTTCATTTAATAAATCATTGAACCAAAACGACGTCATTTTGGTGGTGTTTCTGTGGCTGTTTTTTCCTGTCCGTGTCAGCTTTCCATTGAAGTAAACTGACGGAATGACTGATTTAAGTCTAAACGCAAAATTGGAGGACTGAAATAGAAAAGTATAAAGGTTTAGGATTGAATTGGAAAAATTGTTAAAGGTAGAAGACTGAAAATATGCTTATCCTGTATATAAATGATACCAGACCCTGCATCCATTTAAGTGATGCTTTCTAATATTCTAATCCTATTACATCTTTCTGGCATCAAGTGAAATTGCATTGAATTTGATCAACCAGATTTTAAAAGATTGATATGTCATAATTGTAAAGATCAGGGGAAAACTCAACAATTTCTCATAGCTGTTTAATGCTTTGAGCTGAAATTGTCATTATATCTCTGTTCAAAATGCATAAATTTTCAATGGTTAGGATCAATCTGGTAGCATAAAGACAATATTGAAGTTATTCCAACTTTTGATCCTATTTCTGCTACTTTTAGAATTCCAGTTCGGCATACACGTGTGAATTTTTTGAATCATATGAAGTTAATCTGGAACTCAGCAGCACTAAAATCCACTTTATTTATACTCAATCTGACTAATGCTATAGGAATCTAATTTGTTCATCTTCGCCAGACTAGTGACTTTGTATCAAGTCTTGCTTTTTCTCATGTTTGTATGTGAGTTTTTTTTTTTTCCTCCTATAGACTAACGTAAAATGTCAATCAGGCCCTTGATGCTGAAAGCATGGATATGGAAATTGATTTATCTAATCTGGGAACTGTTAATACAGTGTTTGCTGCATTATTCAGGTGATTCTGAGTCAAAATTTGAGGCTTGTGTTGTGTTCAGCTATTTTAATGTCTCTTACCTTAATTTTTCACAGCAAGCTTGGTGTCCCCATCAAAACCACAATTTCTGCTAGCGTGCTTGAAGAAGCATTGAATGGAACTGTTACTGTGAGACCTCTTCCTATTGGAACATCAGTCAGTGGAAAGGTGCCTAGTCTTTTTACTAAATGTTAGTAGCCATTGTCTTTCATAGCAACTATTCTTGCTTATTTTATGTTTCCATGTAGGTGGAGAAGCAGTGTGCCCATTTTTTTGGTGTCACAATAAATGAGCAACAAGCTGAATCAGGGATCATTGTGAGAGTAACTTCGGCTGCACAAAGCAAATTTAAGGTTCCATTTTGTAGTGGGATGAGTGCGTTGTGTGTTTAGTTTCTTCTTTAGTATTGTTAAAGCTTTGTGTTGGATTGGTGTAACTTTCAGCTACTGTATTTTGAACAAGATGCGAATGGTGGTTATGGATTGGCCTTACAGGTATTCTTTGTTTTCCTTTAAAATTTTCAATTCTCTTTTTGAGTTTGTGAACTTTAATTTTCCGTTCTTTGAGCTTTCATTTCTACTTTTCATTTTCAATTTAATCTTTTTTCCATTTTTCTTTCTATCTTGTGTTCTTTTCATGTAATTGTTTAAATAGATCATTGGTTTACATTTGTCCTGCTATTTCACTTTTGCAATGTGGCAGTTATGTATGTCATGATAATTGACAAGGTTGGATGGAAAGGACCCTTATAATTGAATAAATTACATAGACAGAGAAGAGGGAAAAATGATTAAGAGAAAAGTAGTGTGATGCAAAAGAGTTTAAAGTTTATAAAAGAAATAAAAGAGGACAAGTTATTCAACCACATGCTTTAATATGG
>JAOXYD010000134.1:6879446-6890788 GCA_028565735.1 Pinacopodium congolense
TTAAACTCAAATAAATCATCAAACATCAAATCCATAGCTCCTTTAAACATTTGGTAATTTTCAGAATTTTTCAGAAGTAATTAAAAATCGTTTTCAAAGTGTTTAAGCCTAAATATCCAATTTTTAGCCATTTCCAATTTTCAATCAATTTCTTTAGATTTTCCTAAATAATTGTAATCGAATCAACCTGGTAATTAAGTAATCAATTCCTCATGGGATCGACACTCGAAGTTTTAAATTTTACTCCACTTTATTATTTTTGCGATAGGTGCACTTGCCTAAAAAATACATTGGTTTTAAAAGTAAAAAAAAATCATTTCAAACACCGCCAAATTTTAAGTCACCTCAAGTTCTAAAATTCTACTTAATAGGCCATCAAAATCACCTTCACAATATCCAAATCTAAAATCATGTTTCCTAGAAAACCAACAAACAAATTGCATCAAACTATCCCTCAAATAAGCTCAAAATCCACTCTTGAACACGAGACAAAATAAAGAAACACTTAAACACTTCAAAGATCATGCAAAGATGCAAAAGATGAAATAAAATAAAGTTAAAAGACACAAAGAAACACTTACAACGCCTAAAAATAACCTAGAAACATAAACCTAAAAGCACACTTATCAAGTTTTAGGTCTTGCCTTTGTTTTGAGCCTTTCAGTGGCTGTCTGTTCTGACGTTTGCAGGGCCGTACTATCCATTATTGGTGAAGGAGTTCTTCACTAATATTAAGGAAAAGAATGCAAAAGACCTAATAGCCATTCGATCTTCAGTGCGAGTTATTCCTATTGAGATCACTCGTTCATTTCTTGCCGAATTTTTAGGAGTATCAGATATAGGAGAACTTTATGTTTATAGGGTGGACAGAATTCAAGAGGATTCAATTCCTTCTGATCCCTCATTATTAATAGATACCACTCGAGCTCATCTAGGTTTGGTTAGTCCACCTAATCACAAAGGCTATCCTACTACTCAGACGTCTATTAAAGATCATATCGATGTAGCTATTTTCAATGCCAATGTCCTTCCTCAAGCTAGTGGTTTTAATGAGCTTAGGTTTGATGATACTTATCTTCTGTATAAACTACTCTATGGATTAGGAGGCATTAAGGGATTGCCTTTAGCTAGATTTATTTTTCAGAGCATGAGAAATGTAGTTTGACATGCTCGCTCGATGAAAAGCTTTTGCTTTCCTTGTTTACTTATGTAGATTTTTTAGATAACAAGTGTCTCTTTTGAGGGTGAGTTAGCAGCACATCCCATCAACCTTGTTTCATATTCCCTTATCAAGCTTTGGTCATACTATAGAGTTGGTGGCAAGTGGAGGAACACTCTTTTGAGGCCTTTACAGGCAGGTGAACGTATAGATAATGTCAATATTCTAGCCCCTACTCCTATTCCTGCTCTTGAGGAGGGTTTAGGTAAGGCTTCATTTAAAGCCATGCCAAGTATTCACAAGCCTCATGTAAACACTTCTATTCCAACTTATGTTCCTCCTGTGTCTCCTTCTAATCTGTCCTTTGGTGATGTGATGACTGTTCTTACGAGGATGCAGAGTAGTATTTCTTTTGGTTTTACATCTATACACTCTTCGATGGCTGGGATGGATTCTCACATAAATCATTTTTAGCAGCAACTTGATCTGATTAAGTAGCATCTTCAAGCACGTCAACCGATAAATGGAACATTTGCTTTTGTTATTTCTTTTCTATGTTTCTTTTCAGTTGTATTTCGTTTCTCTCAGTTGTATTTTGGTTAACTTCTTTTGTATTTTAGGCTCCTTTGATGTAATTAGACTCCATTGATGTATTTTGATGAGTTATCTATTTATGGAGCATGTTTGCCTCTATTTGTGTCACTTATGTTTTCTCTCTCTATTTATCTCTTTTTGTTGTAGCAAGTTCATATATGATGTCAATATCCACTTCAACAGAGCTTTAAAGGATCGTTTGACTTTATTTTGGGTGTTTTCCTTCCTTATCCCTTATTTGTGTGCTTTATTATTTACTTTTATGAACATTGAGGACAATGTTCAATTTAAGTGTGGGTAAGCGAATGGAAGATCAAATTTATGATTTTATTTATCCTAAAGTTTATTATTTTAGCATCTTTTTCAAAGTAATTTATAATTTGGGGCAATCTTTTTCGATCTTGATGCCTTTTGTTGACATTTTTCCTTTTGAATTTGATCATTTTGATATTTTGAGATGTTATATTATCAATTAATAATGTTTATTAACAATAAACTTTGATGGTTTCATATTTTGGATTATGGATATTTGATAAGCATTATGAGTTTCCATATATAAAATGCATGTCCCTACAGCTTTTTGTGACCTCTTTTAGCATTTTTATTATCTTGTTTGAATTCAAAATCAAAATCAATGTAAAAAATCAATGCAAAATTTTTGAAAAATCAAAATAATGAAAAAATGAAAAAAAATGTGCTTAAAAAGTGAAAGGTGAGCAATGTTTATTCACTCTGCTAGCTTCAAACCAATTAGCTGAAGTTAAAGAGTGACATTAGTAGCCAATTGATGTGAGGTGATTTAATTGAGTAACCGGGGATGTTCACGACAAAATATTCATTTTCGCATAAAAGATTAAATGAACTCTCAATTAAGCCTTAAAAGCTCACTTATATGCTTAAATTGGTACTTAATGGCTAAAAGATGTGAATTTGCTTAAAATATGAGTCATTTTGCTTTGTGTATATCCATTTTATGCATGGTAATCATTTGATGCAAGTTAGGATGAAGTTTGAAAGAATATGAAGACATCTTGGAAATCATTTGATGCATGTTAATTTACATGTTTGATCAATCATATAACATCTTAATGATTTGTTTGATGATTGGATGATTAAGAAAAGGTGCCAATGATTGGGTTTGATAGGTTGAGCAATTTTTCCTATGCTTATAGGCTATTTTAAGATTGATGGTTTAGTGATTTGCTTAAGGACAAGCAAAATATAAGTGTGGAGAAGTTGATAAATTCTTACTTTAATTAGAATTTCATTATTTTTTAATGTAATTAATCCCCAGTTTTGATGTTATTTGGATTAATTTATGTCTTAAATTGTTCTATTTGCATATTAACATCAAATTGAAGTAGAAATCCAAGAGAAGAATAAAAAATGAGCTAGAACAAGAAGCAAGAGGTGGCGCATTGCAACCTATGTTTTACTCCTCCAGCCTCACGTTTTAGTTAATTTTGGGAGTCAAATGATGGTAGCTAAATAATGTCATTGTGATGTTCTTCAAGCATTGTTTAAGTAGCTATTGAGATATTTTCAGCTGTAAATTAAGGAGCCACTTGCTGCAACTTATCCATTTGCTTCCCACTTGTAGAGGACAGAAATATGAAACCAACAATCCCAATTTCGTGCAAGTTAACACAAATTAGAGCTCTCAATTTAAAGATTTATCTTATATTTTTCATCTTTTCTTCTCTAGGTTAGGTTTTTCCTTTGTTCTTTCTTTTCCATATTTTTTATTGGGGTTTTCAGGTTGTATTTAGGATCTCTAAGGGTTTCTAAAAGTTCTTGAAGGCTGTCTATCTATTTGGAGAATCATTTGGTTCAATCTAAGCCTTTAATTACACGTTTTCATACTCCTTCTTCCATATTTATGCAAGAACTTGTGTTTAATGCTTGAATCTATAATTTCTTATGGTTTTTAATGTTTTAATCTATTCTCTGGCTTAGGACAGGCTCTTTAATGGATTGATTGAGCCTTCATAATATGACTGAATGTCCATCTTTGTTTATTTTAAGATCATAATGCTTATTTTGAGTTGGTCACTTGAAATATGATATAAGATAGTTAAAGATTCGATAATCTCTACTTTAATCATTGAAAAATTCAGTAAACAACATAGTTTATTTTAGGGATCCGAGAAATCTACCTTGGTTATCATGAGGGCACTAATCTTGAATAGCAATTTAGAATTAGAAGTACTTAAAATTTAAGCCTAATGCCTATTAATGGATTAAATTACCAAATATCAATTTGGGATGGTTAGATACAAGGCATTGACTTAACCATAACTTCGTCTTGATTTAGTAAAGGCTCTAGATTAGTTAATTCAATCCAATTTATAACTCAATTAATCATTTCAAGCTTAATCCTAAGCTAAGTAGTCACTTAAGTAATCCTTAAGCAATTGAAAATCCATAACATTGCTAAGAAAGCTTTTAGGTATTTTTAGTTTAAGTGAGTCAACTAACCCTTTTCAATTTGAAGCTCTTGAGTTCTTTAGATAATTTTAATTCAATTGCTTTATTAGTCATACAATCAGTTCTCTGTGGGTTTGACATTCTGGAGTATTAAATGTGCTCCACTTTATTACTTGCGATCGATACACTGTCGTTAAGTTGATTTGGATTTAGATTGAAATTGTATGTGAAGTAATTGATTAATTAAGGATAATTAGTGGTACCAAATCAACACCAGCACTCCTCTATTAAGGTTCAAATCTTCATATAGTCAAAAAAATTTAGTTTTTAAAAAAAATTGATGAACAACCACCTTTATTAATTAAACTTAATAAATAAATTTTCTTAAATTTTAAATTTGTCAAATTAATTATTAATTCCAATATAATTGAAATAAAATTGACCTTAATTTTAGAAATTTAAATTAGAAATTAATTTGATTATGAATTTAAATCTTTTTATAAAAGTTAATTAAAATTTGGAAATTCAGAAATTTTAAATTATGTTTGGAATTAGAGTTTACTTAATGCAAATATGGACCACACTATTCTACATGTAGAATAACTATATTTAGTTTCAAGAATACCTTAATCCAAAAACTAAACAAGTCATGCAAGTTACTTAGGAAACTCCTTGAACATCTTGCCCAATTTTGAATACTAGCTCAACCTTCCTCAAATACTTTTGAAGAGGTTTTTTATCAAACACCTTGCAGAAACTAACAAATATGAAAGATAGTAAAGAACACACAAGAATGTGGAGAACTTAAAGAATGCTCTTATTAGTTAAAAATGAATATAACATATGAAGTGAATATACATGTGAGAATATTAGCTTATTTATAATCCTCTACCTCTTAATAGAAGGCTAGGATTGTTTCAATCTAACGGTTTATAATGATCTATACAAATATCCCACAAATCATTCCACTAATTAAAAAGATGATTGTGCTATCTAAAGAAATTTGGCAACACCAGAATGTGTCTTATAGAGAATCTTCTAGAGAAATTTAAGGTTAACTGATCAAAACATCTTGATGTGGAAAACAATCAATGCATGACATTCTCTCCCACTCAAATTGATGATATCCTCATCACATTAGCCTTGAACACTTGATATGTTATTTCATATTTTCCTTCCTCAACCTTTATTTGTTTGGTATGAATGATGGATCACCTTTGGTATTATATGTCCATCTCTAAGCTTGAATCAGTGTGTCCTCCCTCGACTTACCAATTCTCTTGAACTCATGATTTGTAGGTTATGTTCCATTTTCTCCTCAATGTGATATACTAAAAGAACAGTTAAACTTGTGAGGGCTTCTCTTTTTGCTTTAAAACCATGAGCATCCACCTCTAAGGTTGCTCTAATCAACTTGCACTTTATTACTAAGTCACACCTTACCACAAAAGCTTTCCAACTTACTTGCTTTAGTATGGACTTCATTCAATTAAGGAAATGACCTCTTACTATACTGTTTGTCTTCTCTACAAACTTGGAGTCTTTACCACTTAACTACTTGTATTGCCTCATTTCTTCAGACTTAAAAGGCAAAGTGCCTTACACCATTTTGGTCTCATGATTCACTTCTCTCTTTAGTGAAATTTTTGGCAACTTGGGTAGCTTTACCTTCACCCCGTTAGAATATTGTATGGCCAAAATGCATTGGATTAGAAGGTTAGTCTCTCTTGATAATGATATCATACGAATCTTATTTTCCTTCAAGATACACATGGTGTTGGAAAATGGAATTGGTATCATGCCTTAATGCTATCAGTAAACTTTATACTAAGCACTACAAGATAAGCATCCATAAAAACAACTAAAAGGTTAATATGGCTACACCACTCACCTAGACATACCTTGACTCCTCAAACACTCCTATGTATAGATGTTATATTTGATTTCATAGCCTTGATCTACCCTTACTCCTCGATATATTTGATGTTCAATTACTTAGCTTCTTCCACTCAAATGAAGTTGTTGGTAGCTTCTATATCCACTAAGGCCTTTATCACTTGGCTACTAACTCTAGTTTCCACGAACAAATGATCCATCTTCTCAGATTTAGGCATCTCTATCTTAATGTTGATGGCATTAAAAAGTGTTAAGGATCCAATCCTTACTTCTTTAGGTTATGTCTTCTTATTTTCTTTTACTAAGGCAATGATCTTTCCTTTCTTTAGGTAATCCCTAACCTGTGTGGTCCATCACAAAAGAAACAATTAGGTGTGAACTTTTTCTCACCTTGGTCTTTATTGGTGGTCTTATCTTTCTTAAATTCTCCATGTTTTTTTAATCCCTCCTTGCCTTTATGGTTATCTCTCCCACTCTTCCCCTTGTCACCCTCATCTTTATGGGATCAAAGCTTACTGAAAATTTTAAATTCAATGAAGGATTTTGCAATTGAAATGGAACTTACAAGTCATGAACTCCATGACGTTATATCTCTATTTTCACCTAATTTTTTATATCATCCTTTAATGCAAAGAATGCCTCCTTGTCATAGTACTCTAAGATCTCTAATAATACTTCGAAAAACTCCTTCATGCAATCCCAAATGCTTCTATTTTGTTGGAGGTGTCTTAACTTTGCTCTAGCTTACTTTTCAGCATTTTTTAGATAGAACAACCTCTTGAGTTCTCTTTTGAACTCATCCTTTATGTTAATGGTGTAAGTTCCCCTCTTGATATCTCTATATCTTCTTGTCGTATGAATTATTTGATACAATAATATAATACAAATATTCTCAAAATTTCGACTAGATGCAATCTAAAATTTCATGATTTCTAATGACTAAAGGAATTTATAACTAATCTAATATATTTATGAAATTTTCAACACATCATAAACAAATTTGGTAGGCAACATAAGTAAGTATGGCAATATCAACTCCAAATTATGGACCAGTAACACTCCAAGATAATATGGTTACATAAATAAAAATGATGTCACCACTGGAAGAAAAAGAAGAAAATAACTTTTTAAATAATTTCTTCAAAGTCAAGGTCAATTTAAATATGATATAATTAATTCATAATCTAATAAAGTATAAATAATAAATCTTAGTTTATTATAAAAAAAATTCTTAAAACTTTCTTGAATTTGTGAAAATTACTATAATGGCAATTCTAATAATATTCACACAAACAAATTGACAGAATTCTATAAGTAGTGTACAGATAAGATTAGGGAGTCTATGTCTATTTATAATAAAGTTTAGACTTTTAATAATTGATTGAAATATAATTTTAATTTTAATAAAAATTACAATTAAATTTAATTAAGCATCAATTAAGTTTCAATAAAATGTAATACCTATTATTATTATTTAATTATTTATCAAATAATTTATATATATCTCTAAAATTTCTAAAATGTTATAATTAAATTCAACTTAATTAAATTACTTTTTTTCTCTTTTCAATTATTCTTGTGCATAACTTATTAGGTCCTTAAATATGGTATTAATTGATATAAATTATAACGACATTCAATTTATTTTTAATTTCCTTATTAAACATTCTGTATCTATAGGTTAAAATTGGCATCTACTAACACTTCATAACCACTCAAATATTAGAATTATTAAAATAGATTGAATTTTTTTTTTAGGTTTGACTCATCTTTTCCTGCATAATTATCTAGTATAATTAAATCCTTTCATTGTTTGGTATTCTGATTATACATAGAGTCTAAAAATCAAAGATTGTTCTATGGGAAATTCAATTATCTAACGTTAGTAATAGATTCATTTAATAGCATTTAAAAAATATGTATGAGATAAAAATATTTGTAATTGATTATATCACAACTAGACAATTAATAAATTCACTGTCTTACACGAACTAACAATATTTATATAAAATGATATAGGTATTGACCAACTATTAAAAGAGAAGAGTAATGTGATTCCTCTATATCTTATTCATATTTGTAATAGTACTTGTTAATACTACTCCACAACATATGGGAAACATTTTTTAGTAATTAAATTTCTATTCTCATGAGCCACGAAGCGACTTGAACTCTCTTCCTCAAAATTCCTAATTTTGAGTGAAGATCCAACTTGTTGTAAAGTTATCGTGCTTTAGAAGGGGAGAAACTGTACTATAATCGTAAGTAACTGCCGCCGTAATCACTATACCACCTCCGGCCGCTCTTCAATTACTAACTAGTTTTGCAGAAATGGTCAATTTTGAACGTCAATTTGCAAGCACTTTGTTGTTCTCCTAATAAATCAAAAACTATTGGTTAACCATAAAGATAAAGATAGGTCATCGAAAGAAAAACAAAAAGTACTCGTCGAGAAAAAAATGTTATTATTATTATTAAATGCTAGTTAAGATGAGTTTCCCAAGTCCTTGTTATTTAGCTTTTTAATTTAAATGTTCCTTGCAAGCTTCCCTATCATTGCGAGGGTAACTAATCATCTAATCAAGAATTGAAGATCCCAAAAGATAGGCCTTGCTGCTAAAGTGGTGGTTAAAGCTAAAACCATTAAGAACCAACAGAATAAACCACTCGATAAGTCAGCAAAGTATAATTTATGTAATCACTTATTTGTATCAAATGTTTTATCTCGAATCAATACATTACAAAAAGACCAAAAGCCAAGGACCCTTTATGACCATTTAGAAGCATATCTGTATGTGTAGTTTAGACACCAACTAATAGCCAAAGGGAGTCCCCATCACAGCCTCAAAAAAGTACACCAAAAAGAGCCACAGTCCATGTTAAAGGATTTTAAATGATGAAAAGAAAACATAACATGGGATTGCCATGAAATGAGTTATATCTTGTTTATCTGTCTCCCAAGCCCTTACCTTTTTCGACACGCATGTTCACAGGAGTCACCATCCTCGAGTTCTATATATTTTTTTTAATGTATTTTTCACTTCTCCATGACAATCATGTTAAGCCATACCATTTTCTACAGATCTTATCATTATTTCCTCCTTGGCATTTTCTATCAATTTACAGGCATTATTGCTCACATGCCGATCCCATCAACCAAAACATTATAGACAGCTATAAACATCTGTACCATGAAAAGCTCCAGTTGTAAATGTAACTAACCCAATATCATCATCTCTTTTTCTTCTTAACCTTACCGTTACAAAACAGTGACCGAAGACCGAAAAGATTTGCAGTTCCTCTGGAAATGTAAGGAGGAGTTATGTTAATAATAGGATTAATCCTAATACCGTTGCCATAGGACTTACACTTCCTCAATGGAGGATTCTTTGGTGATGAATTGTAAGGATAAAACGTACCAGAACTGGAATTAGAAAGCTTTCTACTTGGAAGAGATGGTTGTTTCTGCAACTTTGGTTTCTGTGTTTCTTTTGATACACTCGATTGTTTAGGAGGCTTTTGAGCCGACCCCGTAGAGTTGCTCCTTGACAGAAACTGTAGCGACCGTATAAGACCTTTGCTTCCAGGACGGTCAAAATTCAAACTACTGCTTCTCTTGAACTGCCAAAATGATTTTGGAGCAGGTTTTTCTTCTGGATCGAGACTCATTGACAAGAATTCTTTCAATAACTTCTTTTCTGTTGCCTCAGTACTTTTTTGCTGGGGTCCTGAAGTTGGCATTTGCTTTGGTTGGTCATTCTTGTCTTTCGTAATGTTAAAGCCTTTCTTGATTTCCAAGGGACGGATCTTTCCATTGGCGAAGAGCTCATCTGCAGAAGATAGTTCTTGGACGAAACTGCTGGCAATGCAGAAATCGAAGTCTGAGTCCAGCAGAAACGAATCTAATCGACCTTGATGTTCTTGAATAGATATAGAATCTGTTGTTGGGTTGAGATCATGAGAAAAAGAGATTCTTGGACTAATTCCCGCACTTGAAATCTCTGGACAGACATCTACAGCCATGAACAAAGATTGAAAAACAGTTGCAACCAAAAACAAGAAAAAAAAAAAAACCCCCCTTGCGAGCTCTAGTCGTCAAACTCAAGAAAGCGGGAAAATTTTCTCACATGTTCAACAAGAAGAATGGTATTAAATACCCGCTGGTTCAGAGCCAACCAAAAACAAAGTGAAAGGAAAAAGGATTAAAGGACGAAGGGATTAGAAGTACTGGATTGAGAAGTCAGAAACAGCAGCTTTTACCTTTTGCTTTTTTGTCTAAGCTGCTGCAATCAGAGGATTAGAGTATGATAACAATATCAACTGTGAAGGATTGAAACATAGCAGCAATATGATGCTCTACCCTTGGAAGCTATCAAAGCAAAAAGGAAAAGAGAAAGAATAAAGGGCAACAAAGCAGGATTCAAGCACCGAAAGGCTACAAAAGAAGCACCCTAGGATGGTTTCCAATGAAACTTTTTAAATTTAGGCGCTGCCCATTACCTCCCCAATTGAGAGTGACAATTTGAGAATGAGACTTTCAGAATGTATGCAGTAGAAAACTACTATAAGATCAACATGCATATATACATTTATATTCTATCTCTCTCTCTCTGTATGTATATTGAGAGATTTAGCAAGTATACAACAGATGACGACAACAAAAATTCTGGCGGCACCCGTCTGTTTGTCATGGATTAGTTATAGTCTTTTGTCCGAATCGTTGCCAATATTGGTTTAGGATATAATTTAAGTTGATTGTATTGCTTCAGATCTACAGATTAAGTACTCAAATTCACTACCATTCTTTTTGGAATCTAATAATGAAGAAAATGAAGCCATCATCTGCATACTGTTGGACACATAAGGGCTCATAATTGAGAGGCTAACCAATCGCATTTCATGCTCGGCGGGTCCATCTGAGAAATAATTGACTCGGCCGAAACATGAAAAAGCCCTTTAACAGAGGGTGTTGTTGGAAGTAATGGGTTATAATTACGATCAAACTTCATATGTTTGACATGTACTAGAACACACCTTTGTACATAGCGATATAAACTATGGAAAATTGATAATAATGCCTGATTAATGCCATTGCAAGTGGGGGCAAGCCAAATTTTATAGAGACATAAACGTGACATGTCCTTGAAATCAACAAAAATACAAGGAGACTGATATTTCCGGGGGAGCTCTCATCCAGCACCGACAACAACTTATTGTCATGAAAAGAAATGTAAGTTTGGACTCTATGTATTGCTCCCAGGTCACT
>JAOXYD010000134.1:6895828-6913363 GCA_028565735.1 Pinacopodium congolense
AGAGTTTCTATATTTAAAATTTAATATATTACAGATTTTATTTGTGACTTTGATCACTAATTTTCATAAATGTGAACATCAATGCATTTAATTGGGGCTATTTTAAATGGTTCATGCTAGTCCTATGTGGCCAAGTTGCAGTGAAGCTCATCTCCTTTAATGTGTATATATATAGATAGATAGATAGTAGACATCTTATCATATGGACTTTCACAGTTGGATATATCTAATGGGAGTTCTTAGTTGATTGTTGATTCAGGCCTCTGAAGCAAACTCTTTTCCATCTCTAGTAATTTAAAATCACTTCCTAGGATCATAGTTGATACCTTTATTGTTGTTGGGTGTTGGTTGTCTGTCAAATATTGAAAATGATCCAATCATTGTGGGATGTATCTGCAATTCAATATGTTATGGAAAACAGCAAAAATTGACTAAACTTCGTTCTGGTGGAATAATGACAAAAAAGGTGTGTCAGATGTTTTGCTTTTGACTTAAGCTTTGACCTTTGTCATTTTCAGGTATGATGATACAAATCCTGAAGCTGAAAAAAGAGAATATATTGATCACATTGAAGAGATTGTGGAGTGGATGGGTTGGAAACCATTCAAGGTAGAGTACCATTACCTTTTTGGGTGGGCTGCATGTTTTGAATATCTGATGACATGGTTTGTCTGTTGAACCTTAACAGATTACATATACTAGTGACTACTTCCAAGATCTTTATGATTTAGCAGTTGAGCTAATACGGAGGGGTCATGCTTATGTTGACCACCAGGTTGGTTGCACTAGAACTGGAGTAATTTTTGTTCATGTTTTTTAGTTTTTCCAATCATTGAAACACCAAACAAAGAGAAGGAAAAAAGACAAGTTCTTTCACTCATCTACTTCTTCAGTTAGGGGTTGATTTCTTGCAATAACTTTTGTTTCTAGTATTCTGCTATTTGCAAATTCCAATAAAGTTGTATAAAAAATGGCTATTCTCATGGTATCATTAATTTGACTGAGCATGAGTAGCATTGAATATGCCCATTTGTTTGAAATTGAATTTGAAGCAATACTGTTCTAAGTTGTGTTCCAGACACCTGAGGAGATTAAAGAGTATCGAGAAAAGAAGATGAACACTCCCTGGAGGGATAGACCTACTGCAGAATCCTTAAAGCTGTTTGATGAAATGAAACAAGGCATGATTGAAGAAGGCAAAGCAACACTAAGAATGAAGCAAGACATGCAGAGTGATAACTTCAATATGTATGACCTAATCGCTTACAGGATCAAGGTAAACTGCAATTTGATATATGTTCATGATCTCTGTGGGTGGTCTTTTATAACATTTTTACTATTTTGAATTGTTTTGTTCAGTTTACTCCTCATCCACATTCAGGAGATAAGTGGTGTATCTATCCAAGTTATGATTATGCTCACTGCATAGTGGATTCTCTGGAGAACATTACACATTCGGTACAGTGGCAACTGCGCTGCCCTTCTTTTCTCCCAGGCTATTTGTTCTTCTTTTGTTTATTACTGAAGGACAAGATTCAGGGCTTTCATTTGTTAGCTTTACTTGTTAGAAGCTTTCATTTAAGAACAAGAAGTTATTTTGTGTTTGATACAATTTTTTTGTTCATTCCTTTGAAAACCCTCTTCTTGTTTATATAATGTGGTTTTTTTAATAATAGCTATTTGCTTGTTTATATGTGTGTTGGAGTGTCATTTCAATTCTTAGGAATCATGGTTTTATTTTGGGCAGCTATGCACACTAGAGTTCGAGACAAGACGTGCATCGTACTACTGGTTATTGCAAGCATTGGGCCTTTATCAACCTTATGTATGGGAATATTCCAGATTGAATGTTACGAATACTGTGATGTCAAAGCGCAAGGTCAGCAATATATTAAACAAGTTTGCATGGGAATCTTGCCATTTTTATCATAATGCACTGAATTGTGACATTATGCCGTGTAGTTAAATTTCTTGGTCGCAAACAAGCATGTGGATGGTTGGGATGATCCTCGTCTTATGACACTGGCTGGTTTGAGGCGTAGAGGTGTAACCTCAACTGCAATCAATGCTTTTGTACGAGGAATTGGAATCACCAGAAGGTTCAATTTACATGATTTTCTAATAGTGGTGCCAAGTTCCGCAACCTTTATTTGGTACTTATTTAGTAAACATGGGTCATACATGATGCTGCAGTGATTGTAGTATGATACGCCTGGATCGTCTTGAATATCACATTAGAGAGGAACTAAACAAAACAGCTCCTCGTACAATGGTTGTGCTGCACCCTCTTAAGGTTTTATTTCATCTGATCTGGTGTATTTCCTTAATGAACTATTTTTCTTCTTTTTTGAGGTGACATTCTGTGTTTGTAGGTAGTCATAACCAACCTGGATTCAGGAACAATTATGGATCTTGATGCAAAGAAATGGCCTGATGCTCAAGCTGAAGATTCTTCCGCTTTTTACAAGGTATATGTTTTTTGTTCGAGCTATACTGACTTGATTCTAAGAGAGATGGCATACAAAATATATGATATTAATAGCTGTTGGCATGCACCAAACTTAACCTCGATTTGCAGGTGATGGATTGGGTTTGGATTAGCTTTAACACAAGTTAAGCTTAAACTTAGACAGGGGATCCATAAAATTAACATATAGCCTTATATGTCCCTGATTTTTATATTCAGTTCAATATTATATTTGAATTTCAAATTTATATTGCACTTACTGTATCTGAGTAGTCTGAGAATTGAATCTTGCTGTATTTTCATTTTGTTCCATTTATTTCATCAGGTACCTCTTTCTATGATCATGTAATAGTTCAAGATGTTATAAATCACAAAAGACGCTGTATGTTCTCAAATGTTTTGTCTTCTTATAGGTTCCATTTTCCAATGTTGTATACATTGAACATTCTGATTTTCGGATGAAAGATTCAAAAGATTACTATGGGCTTGCACCTGGTAAATCCGTCCTACTCAGGTATGTATGAGATCTTTTACTCACAACATTACTTAATTGCAATCAAGAATATTCTTGCAATCCTTACAGGAAGTTGCTGCTTCATAGACTTTACTTGTTTGCAGATATGCCTTTCCTATAAAATGCACAGAGGTTGTCTTGGCTGATGATAACGAGACCATTGTTGAGATCCGTGCTGAATATGATCCTTCCAAAACGATTAAGCCAAAGGTTTTTACTACTATTGTCATCTGATATTTTAATAATAATCATTCTTTTGGATTTTATTGCTTGTTTAGCTTATCTGCTGGCGTATACTTCATTTTTTAAGGGGGTTCTTCACTGGGTTGCTGAAACTTCCCCTGGGGTCAAACCATTGAAGGTGGAAGTCAGATTGTTTGACAAGCTGTTCAATTCTGAGGTAGGCAATTGTTTGGTTCATATCCATTTTTCTTCCTTGCAAACGAGTGGATATCTTACATCACCACTTCTTGAATCAGAATCCTGCTGAACTTGATGATTGGCTTTCCGATTTGAACCCACATTCAAAAGTTGTGATATCTGATGTGTATGCTGTACCATCACTTCGAAATGCTGCCCTAGGTGATAGATTCCAATTTGAGCGTCTTGGTAAGTTCCTTCTAATTAGTACCAACTTTCAACTGATTGAATCATCTTAGCATCAACAGTTGAAATATTATTTATTTTGCCAAATTTTTTTGGATCACTGCATGGATGTTTCAAGTGTTTGTGTGGGGCTAACTATCCATGGCTGTGATCGGCCTTCCAGGTTACTTTGCGGTTGATAAAGACTCCACTAGTGATAAACTCATCTTCAACAGGACTGTAACCCTCAGAGACAGCTACGGCAAGGGTGGGAAGTAAGATTTTTACTCAAGTGGATACAGAGTGAAATGAACATCGAAACATGCCAATTCTTTGAAATGAGTAGTTTTGCATGGTCCGGCTTCCAGCATTCGTCAACATATATATTTAAGTGGATGCTCCGGAGGTTGTATCATCAAATTGCTTCAAGTGCATAGTATTCATCTTAATGGAAGAAAGCACAATTGAAATTGCTTCAACTAGAAAATATCTGAAGGCATATGTATGTACATTACAGTCATGTACATCTTACATATTCGTTATTTGGATACCATAAATTAATTTTAATTTGCTGACTGCTTAGTAGAAGACGTACTCAAAATTGCCATGGAGTATTAGCAAGGCTACCTCTTTTCCATGTTTGCTTATTAGCTGGGCTTACTTTGCAAAGTATTTGGTAATTTCTAGTAAGGAGTCGGCCGTTCATATTATATAATGAGACTCCAAATGAGGGGGGCCCGGGGGAGAGGAACAATGCTACCATGTGTGTGAGTTCAAGCAAGCGATGCTTTTTCTCTCATACAGCTACTGATATCGTCTGATATATTTGTGTATATTGTTTTTAAGGTGTCGTGATCCAGTACACTTACTCAAGTCGAAAGCTTGGTTATAAATGATTGCCATTTACATGACGGAATGACAGTTCTTAATTCAAAGGTGAAGAGATTTGACATTTATGTGACGTTATACTCATGTCATATCCAATTATATTCTATCCAGCCGCGGCATAATTTTCGTGGTAACACATGACGACCTTGAAGCCTGGCATCTAGTAGTCGTACCATGATTCCTGTTAAAAGGTCACCAAAAACTCCATACCATGTTAAAGTGGTAGTTGGAATTATGGTAAGAGGACACATTCTAACCCAATCTATAGTGAAGGAAAGTTGCCCATATGGGGTTGAGTTGCCTTTCACTTCATTGGACCTACCACCATTGAATTGCCTTCAGTTCATGCACCATACGATCTTCAAAACTTAATGTCACTCTAAAATCTTCTGTAGGAGACAGTTGGTGTGGCCCCCATAATTCAAGGGCTTTGAAAGGAGCCAATAAGGGAGGCCGAGAAAACTTGTTTATTGCAAGTTTTTGAAACGCTGCTAGGTACAGAGCCCCCACCCTCCCTTTTCTCTTCACTCTTGAGAGTTTAGTCTATTCACGCATATGTTTGAGAGTGAAAGGCATTGATTTGATTGGATTTTGAGAGCAATTGAGTACACCTGTACAATTCCCTTGATTCTCTATCTTCATTTGTAGCCCCTTAGGCTCAATATGATAGTGTATTCCTCTTTTCTCCCTGACTGTTACAACTCATACAAAGAATTATAAGACCTGAGTTAGGGAAAATATCTCCTTTTTCAAGTTATAATGCATTGCTTTTAACCAACAAAGAAGTGCAAGACTTTCAAAAAATAAAAAATAAAAAAATTGATCCAACTGAAAGACAATTGATAGGACACTATTTTATCCTTGAAAAATAAAGGAATCATGGAATATTTCTCAGAATAAGATAACCGCCACTATGGACTTCTCCAGTCAGCACCAATAGTTTTTCAAGCTTTATGTATGTATATGATCATATACAGAGTTTAGTTTAGAATTATGTACTTGTGTATCATATAAACTTAATATTCTGTGCACTTCCCCTTCCTAACCTAGGCTACAACATGTCATAAAAAAAAAAAACCTCTTACTATAGAGTTGTAGATTTAGTAGGAAGACCTAGAGATGAGAAAAATGACTTTTGTCATTTTACAATTGAAGAGCCTATAATCAGTTGTGTTGAGATAAAAACCTATTATGGTGCCTGGAGAAGGACCTAGATTTTGCGTTGATATCTAATTATACTTGCGTAGCTTCTTAGAAATGACAACATATAATTTTTTTTAGTTTACTATTACGACATGTGTGGATACATGTGTCCGCGTGTGTTAGAAAGGATGGCTTCATTAAATTTGTACAAGTACGGTCAATATTAGGAGGGGTCTCTCTAGGCTTACACGAAAACATACATAATTGGACTTTGGCTCCAAGTGCCGATTAAGTGATCTTGTTTTATTAGCAGCACGTATTTTGCAGGTTAGTAAAGTTGTCTAATTTCTAACGAATGTTCTATAGGCAATGCTCGTGCACACCAGAAAGTAGCTATCCAGCATGACCACAGTCATTTCACTGACGTACTCAGCTAATCAAGCCCCTCGATTTAGCACAAATTTGTTTATTTATAGTGAGAGTTAGTAGACTATATATGTTTCGTATTATTTTAAACTATCCAAGTACTGTTTTATCTTGATAAGTATATATAGAGTTCCATGGCTCGAAAGTTCCTATAATATGAGTTCGCCTTCTCGTTTTCCTGCCCTGTTAATTTTCGGTCATATTTAGATTAGTTTTTTGTTTTAATTTTAATTTTTTATTTTTTAAATATAAAAATTAACGAAAAATACACATTAATACAATACAAAAATTCAAAAAAATATAATAATTAATATAAAAATACAACAATCACAACAACAAAAATTACAATTTACAACTCGACTAATCATCCATACACTAAAATAGTGCTTTTAAAGCCCTTCCATAAAATTTTCTATATATCAAAGTGGACTTAAAAAACTAAAATGGGATTTGATAATAACGATTGCCATCTAAATTATTTTGTAAAAATTGTAATAGAAAATTTTGAATCATTATAATGTTGTTACAAGTTTAATAAATCAATGCAATTAAACCGAACAATGTTATAGATGTAGCATTTTCACTATGTGTTGGCTTAGTTAGTGGTTATTGATCACAACCGATTCTACGCACGATTTCACTCACTGCCGTGAACCGGTAAAAAGTTTACCATTCCACTTGAAATTAATTAGGTTTTGTATCTGCCCATAATGGTAAAGCTGGAATGCACAGTGCATGGTTAATTGTTTTTACCGTTTGAGAACTCAATTGACTTTCATGCTCTAAAAGCACCTCCAATCCTCAGTGGAGAGATCTTTAGCTAATAATGCTACGGAAGAACTGTCATATCATTTGTAGTTATTTTAAGAAAAGACATCACTTCTTTACCTGTACCTTATACTTGGTTATTAATTTCGAAAAATTATCGTAGCCAGTTGAAAGAGAACTGATCGATGTCCCTACCCTACTCAACATTGTTGCAGATGTCCACCCTCCACAATCAATCTACCTTCGTGTCCTAAGTAAACATGTTTTTACACATGACTCCAAACTCTCTCTCTACTTTCTATGTGTAGTCACTTCTATCCTTTCACCCTTTTTTTTTTTTTTTCAAATTGATCACCACCTTTGCGGTCTTTTCTTCTTTTTACTAAAAAGGACAACGAAAGGAAAAAAAAATTTTAAGATAAGATAAGAAACGAAAAAGTGGATAGATGGTCATTATCAGCATAAAGTATTCATCAACTACACTATGCGGTACATTATCATGCCCTTTTCCAACAAGAAAATTCAAAATACCATAACAATATTGCAGTAATTGAAATCACAAAGCGGTGATTGTGCTTTGTGCTAGTTTTCTAAATTCTAACTGTTGATTATATTAGAAGTTTAGCATCATGTCTGCTTTCGTCAACAAACGACGTGTGGATGGACCACAACTAGAAGTCCCTGAACTGCCATGTATCATCCATGTTCCATAAAGTATCTGACAAGTCATTTGGTGCCCAACTCACTTCACCTATCTGGCAATCCAACGTTGAGTTCTCAAAACTTGTCCCAGTTCCTGTCAGACAGCCCACATTGATCCCGTCCATGTAAAAATCTTTATCTCCCATCCCGTAACTGTCACCTAGAACTGAGTTATTGCAGAAGACGTCAGCATTTCCAAACAGGTTCATGTTGTAATTCTCGAGCATGTCATGAGGCTTCTGCCAGTCTGAGGTTGTCATGGTATAATTTGTGAGAATTATATCACCAGGGCTAGTGTTTGAGCTTAAACTTTTGCTTTCAAGATTTGGACAGTGACCAAATGTGCTCTGGGGGATGTTTGATGAGGTTGACAAAGAAGAAATTGTTGAATTGATTGATGGAGAAGTAACTGCATGGCTTTGTGAATTCAGGGTTGTTAAAGAAGAGGAAGAAGGGGAATGAGAAGCTTGTTGTTCCACTTTCTGAATCAATCTTGGCATCCAGAAACACCTGACAGCATCAACAAACCTCTTGCTGTTTGACTCAATGTTGAGTTGACGTGCTTGCTTCTGAACTCTTGTTCTCCAATAATTCTTGATTTCGTTGTCCGTTCTTCCAGGCAGATGTTGTGCAATTTTAGACCACCTGAACTTATCAGATATCATTAGAGAAGCGAATTACGTATGAGATTTTCTAAAGTTAACGAAGATTATAAGGATTTAATTACCTGTTACCCCACTTGGAATGCAGTTCAAGAATTAAGAGTTGTTCTTGAGGAGTGAGGTTTCCACGCTTAATGTCAGGTTTCAAGTAATTCAGCCATCTTAGTCTGCAACTCTTTCCGGTTCTTTTCAGTCCTGAGAAATTCAGAAAAGCCACACATAAATGAAGCTTTCAACTTACAATAAGTACGCAAAACTGTGGTTTTCCAAGTCATTTACCTGCACATTTGGCTAACATATTCCAACGACCCTCTCCATGACGAGCAATGTAGTGAGTGAGTAAAGTGTCTTCTTCCAGAGTCCAAGGACCTCTTCGCAACTCACTTTCCTCCTCACCAGAATTACACATCCTCTGTGTAAAACAAGATACAGGTGCTCTCATGGTAACTATTTCAGACAAGGTATGGGACTTGGGAGGGGTATGATCTTGTCAGGTACTTTTTGAGCGCGAGTCGAAGTGGTGAAAAAAAAATTTAAAAAAAACCAGAGAAAAGGGGTTTTGTAGGCCTAAAGACAGGTCGCAACAATCTACACCCTAGAGAATTAGAATATATTTGAACCTCAACGAGACCTTCTGAAATCTTATAACCACGCCCTTTGCTTTTTATATGCAAATTGCGAGGAATTTTGTAGGTGATATAGGCGCTGTGCGTGAAATGAGCTGTGATTACATCTGAAAGAAGAGGCTACGTTTGTGGGTCCTAACCATGACAAGACAACCAATAAAGAAAGACTTAAGTTGGAACATTCAATGGGATTTTCTTTCAACCATCAAATCATGAAAGAAATAGCATATGAGGACCATGATCATGCAAGTGCATACTCACTCCAATTCCTTCATATCCCAACAAATCTATGATTAAGAACATTTTAAGACACCTACCTGGCTTATACTTACACGCGGAAGTTGATACGAGTTTTTAATATCTAGTCAACAACATTTTTATTACTTATGAAATTCTCATGGACTTTTTATTATATTATTTTTAAGCTGATGCTAAACTACAATCGTTTTTTATTAGTAAAAGTTTCATACAAATTTGCTTATTTGGGAAAGTAAAATGAAAAGAATTCCCACTTTAACGATGCCTTGTACTCTCACATGCCAAAAGAAACGAATATTTATTCTTCTCGTCAATGATACTGAAATCAAGTGGAGGGAAGTATAACTTCAAGTCTCATTGGTGGAAAAGAAGATATATGTTCTTTTTTGTTTTCCTGATAATATTGAAAGACTGATATATTTGTGTGTGTATATATATATATATATACATGCATATGTTTAAGAATTGGAAGTAAGATTATGGACTTGATAAAAGATGACTGTGAAGTTGTTATAACGTGATTTTATTTGTCTTGGTTCACAATGCACATACGGCTCCAAATATAGGTCGATGATGACACTGTTAAATCATAAACACGGTCTAGCCTTTAGAAATAACAAAGTTGACTATTTTGCAGAGGCTAAATGATGATTTCTTATATATTAGCTGTCAAGTACTGTGGGAAGCTAAAGAAGACAAACTCAAACACATACCGTATAGATAAAGTCGTGCGTAAAAGAGCTGAAGGCGTTACTTAAAGGGATTGATTTATTTTCCTGGATGCTTCAAGAAACGTGGTTGACTGGACAAAATATATGCTAAGCTACCATACATAACTAAACTCGTTATAATTGTTAGAAAACTACAGTGGTCGTATTGAATAACTTTGTCTAGCAGTCAAGAACACTGTATTCAGACTGGAAAGTAATACACACGCATTCTGAAGTAACAGTGTTTTTCAAACCTAGTCTAATAACACGTGTAAATGCAAGGCTGGATTACCAATATTTGCTTGTTAGTGATCCACTTCTGTACTTGCATATGTATATATCGCTCTCAAGTTGGGAAGAGCAAGACAATGAATGGTTGGCTTTAGTTTCAATTCTTTTTTATTTTTCGCTTTTCAATAGCTTCAAAGTTTATGCATGTGAACTTAATGGCACCTTACGAATATATCAACCAAAATTTTAGGTACATGGACGGCCATTAGAAGCGTTCGGAGGTAAGAAATTGAAAAAGAAGACTGAAGAACCAATAATTGAGTTAACTTGGGGAAATGTACTTGTGATGAAAAAAGAGATAAGATAGAGATATAGATGGGCCTGTACTTGGTGGGAAGAAAGAGTACTCGTGCGCAAAGGATAGAATTTTACTATATTAAGATTAATAACTTTTTATTAGTGGATGAGATGCGTTTGTCACTTAACTCAGTTTTGCATGTGAAAAATGCTAAAGGCTTCTTCTGATGTGAGTTGGAATAGATTACAAATTCTGATTCATGGCATAGGATACATATAATTCCCACACTCATTAGAAATGATTCGTTGAAACAAGTCTATATTTATCATTTCTAATTAGGGGGAGATATTAGCTAAATTATTTCATTTTCCAAATGATGAGCCTTGCCCTGAATATCTAACGGTTGATCTTCCAAAATCGACTATATCAATTTAGGCCTCAACTGAACATATCTTTGCTAGACTCATCCTATACTACTATGTTATATCTTAAGAAACTAATATCAGTTCAAATAAGCGTGAATCATCCAATATATAAGGCTCATTAGTAGTTCCTCAGCATAGTCCTCCGTGGGATCATCACTTCACACATAACCTTTTGTACAGCTATCTCTAATGTCCATGAGCCCAAGACTTTTCAAGGAGTTCATTCTCAATCTATATGAAGGAAAGCTCTGGATGTAGAGTTGACAACATTGACAGAAAATAATACCTGGAGTATAATGCCTATCCCCATTGGGAAATATGTAGTTGGTGGTCAGTAGGTTTTTTAAACCAAATTCAACTTTGATGCATTTCTTAATCGCTATAAAGCACGCCTTATTGCCTAAGAGTTTACTAAAAAAAAATTTAATGTTGACTACAAGGGGACTCTCAATCTTGTTGCCAAAATGACTCTTGTTAGAATTCTATTATTCGTTGCTGTTAATGATGAGTGGTCCTTGTTTCAAATGGATATGAAAAATTCCTTTCTAGATGACGATCTTGAAGAAGTATTTATGAAGCTTCCCCTTGGACATCTTAAAAGTGATAATCCTAACTTGGTTTGCAAACTCCATAAGTCTATTTATAAATTGAAGCAAAGTTCTTATAAATGCAACGTTGAGTTGTGCACTTGACATTCTTGATTTTTCAAGGAGTTTGGTTGATTCTTCATTATATATCCAACTTAGAAGGCTTGAAAAATTGATGGTACTTATTTATGTTGATGATCTTATTATTATCAATAATAATATCGATTCTATCACTATAGCAAAATAGCTTTAAGTAATATACAAAAAGTTTTATTAAAAATACAATTATTTTTGCTTTATATCTAATGCAACATTTTTTTAGTGACATTTAAAGTGGTGTTGCTATAAGTATAAGACAATATATTTTATTAATAAAGCAAAAAAATTAATATTGTTACTTTAAGTTCTTACTAAGGCAACAAAATAGTTGTAATATGTAGTAACAACAATTGTAAGATAAAAAACAATTTAAATGTTTATAAGGTATGATTTAATTTTTTTAGGCAACGATATCTGATAGTAAAAGTAATAGTTTATCATTTCATTAGTAATGAAATGAAATAGTCACTAATATATGACATTTCCAAAATAAATATATTAACAGTCATAAATACAATAATATATAATGTTAAAAATAATCATTAATGTATGACATATCCAAAATACAATAGCCAAAATATGGAGCTGTGAAATTCAACTATTAACATATTCAAAATATAATAGTCCAAAATCATTAACTAAACTGTGCACTTCTCATATCTTTCTACTAGTCCATACAAAGTACATATAAGTGTGACAATCAAAATATAAATCAAAGCCAATACTTACAAGTACTCAAGATTGATTCATCATTAACTTCCTATAAAAAAAGAAATAAATTAGAATTATATTGAAATTACTATGCTCAATAAAAGTGAATCTAACAATTTTGTTATCTCATGTTCTTCATGTTGATATTCTCTTCTTTATGGACTGAGCGCAATCAATTTATGAAGCATGTCTACGTTCGTGACATTGCCCTGCCCAAGCTAAGATTAAATGAAAAAAAAAATTTATTGCATCATTCTTTCTCTATTTACTTTATCTTGTTATAGTTGCTTTTTCATTTCTAAACGATCAGCTTTTTCTTGTTCTAATTCCTTTCTCATTTTCTCCTTTTCAGCTTCTACTTTTTGGTTCATCTCTTCTTCCAATGCATCTTTCATAGACTGTAGGTATTCATTAAGAACTTTGTATAATTCGTCACTCCTAAAATTGCTTTCCTTTGTGCTAAATGATTTAACATCTCTTCCAAATAGTTTACTACGTTCAGACCTTATCACTCTCATGTCAACGATAACTTTATCAAGTTTCTGACTATCGTTTTCTTATTGCATTTGTTTAATGTGAGCCTACAAAAGAAAAATAATTTTTTTCTTCTTTTATTAAATTGACCTTAATGAATCAAATTAATGACAAAAAGAAAAAAAAACAAAAAGAACTAAAATAGATTAGAGACACAGGCAATGAGCAATAAGTCTACCTATCTTAACGAAAGTAGCAATAATATAAAAAAAATTTATGAGATAAAATGATACTTACAATTTTCTTTCTTATAACTTTTGTAACTTGCTGGTACACTTCTCAACATTAAAGAGCGAAATTTTATCCTCTCTTTAATTTTGCTATCCATAAAAACAATTGTTAAATAAAAATTTTGAAATAATTTAGAAAATTTAGATAATTTCTTGATAAACTGTAGCTCACTATAGAACGTACCAACTTAAAATAAATACTTATAAAACTCTTAATACCAACTGTGTATACTTCATTTATTGCTTTCCATTTTGAATATTTGTTTTAGCGATTTGCTATATATTGAAATAACACATTAATTAGATATTATGAACTTCTTTGTAAAAAGTACTAAAAATTATCATGCATTGACATCTGGGTAGTTTCAATAAGTAATGAGTTCCTTAAAGACTTCTTTAGTTATGATATTAGGACGATTGTCCATTTTTTTCTGCATATGTTATATACTGTTTTAAAATGTTTTTACTTTACTTTAGACGTATAACATCTCCATGGATCTCTAACAGTCTTCAAAGTCAATTCTTTACCTTCTAATGGCATAACATATTTTTTCTACAATGAAATCAATGTTTATTTAAAACTCAATAATAAAATCTAAACAAGATAGTTTCTTACATTAAAATATTCCAAATTGATATTTTGAAGGTGAAAGTGAAAGATTTATATAATAGTGATTGATGAATAGAACTTTTTTCTACTTGAAAAAAAAAAATTTGAATCAAAAGGAATACTAATATTCATAGAATTCAATACCAAGTAAAATTCCAAAACTAATTGGAAACACATATATAGGAAGCATAAAGTAAATTATCAATATTGGAGAACCTTCAATGGAAACCTAAGATTATCTTCTTGAACTAAATTCAAATGTTTTTTGCTAATGTACATTGATATTTTGCTATATTGTAATGATTGAATTGATATTTCGCTATATTACATATGTCATTTTTCAATTACTTACTCTCTGGATACCAATTTTTCAGTTTTAGACTAATATGGACAAAGTATAATAAACAAAAGATTAAAAAAAATGAAAATTTGATGAAACAATAAAATAATATGAAATTTAATAGATGATAAAAATCAAAACTATATAACTGATAGTTAATACGTTTCTTTCGAAAAAGAAATAGATATCAAGTTAATAACTTTAAGTTTGGAAGAATAGATCTTTGGACCTATAATAAGCCACTGCAAATACAGAAAAAATATTCAACCAATGACTTTAAATAATTCCATTTCACTTAGATTTGATTGGACTACAACAGATTAAAAAAAATAAAAACAAGATTTACCTGTGCAGAAGACGAGAGATGGAGTGGAAGCTGAAGGAGACGCAGGAACAGGGGAGTGGGTAGATGGAAGGCTAGAGCGAGAGAGAGTGAGTTACTAATTTAGGGCTTTATAATCGATCACTAAATTATATACATGTTTATGTTATGGTAAACATAACAACAACTTTATGGACTGGCTGGACTAGTAAGCAACGACGGTGGCTCCTAAATAGGTGATGTTGTTCAATTCCCATGACCTAGTTTTGCTCTGACATTTACTGCACATTCATGTCATTGCTGTTAAACTCCTAAGTCTAAGCTATGGAATCGTACAAGTGTTGGCGAACCTTGATCAATACTTAGCACGCGAGTCTCGCATGAGGAAGGCATGGTGATGGTAGAACAAGGTGAAGTCTTACGAGTAGGCGAGTAAAGACTCGAGAAACTTGCGAGTAGGTGAGAGATGTGAAAAGCATTAGCGAAGATCTTGAGAGTAAGCGAGATTCAATACGTATGGGCACATGTTGGTATGCATTAGCAGAAATCTTCGACGAGACATGAGATTCGGATGCAAAGCCACGTGTAGTTGGCAAATTAAGCCATGCAAGACTTGAGGATGCGTGAGAATGCGCGAAGGCGAGTGAGATCCTACGAGAGTGCTTGAGGATGAGCGAAGGCATGCGAATGCCACAATGGGCATAGAGTATTGACTTCGGCAAGACAAGTCAAATGTATGTAAAATTTTCAAGGTTTTATATTAACTTGGTGTGACTTGTACTTAATCATGGAGCAACGTGACTGCACCACAAGTGAGCTTGATCATGGAAGAAGGACTTATCCATAGACGTGCATTGATGGACCTATGTGCGAATAGACCTTCGTGACTTGGAAAACACATTAGCATTGACGTAGTAAATGTGGATGATGTGACACTTGATGATGTGATAAGATCAATTTGAAGATAATGTGGGATAATATCAAATCTAAGAGTTAGAGACCATGTGGGACTGAACTTCTGAAGATTGTGGGAATTTTTGCAGATAAAGAAGATCTTTCCCTGATTGCATGTAATCTTTATCTTATTATATTTTAATGTAATCTAGTCAATTAAAAGAGTCCTAAGAGGAAAATAATGTTTTCCTATTAGTTCGAATGATGTGATCTTAGTTGTTGAGATAGATTAGAATTTAGAGTTCTAGTTATCTTGAACTTGCTTTCTAAGTAAAATAGCCTATAAATAGCTCATTAGAGCTAGAGCTCAAATCATTCAATCATTCAGTAATTCTTAAGAGAGGAGACAACTTAGAGAGAGTTGAGAGTTTTCAGGGGAGTTCTCTTGTAAAGGCTTCGGGTATGGAGTTGTTATAAGTGCTTCGAGAAGGAAGTAGTTGATCTTTTCTTAACATTTTGTGAGAGTTAATGAAAGAGTAGTTTCGGCCATATTTATATCTTGTATTGCATTCTCAACTCTTTTTATACACTTTTGTGATATTCGATGTATAGTGAAACACTTAAACACGAGTATGCGCGCAAGGTGTTCGAGGGCTAAAGGAATTGTTCGGCGGTATTCATATGAGAAGGTCGAATCTTAGCTTAAGCGGACCTAAGCAAGATTGTCGTGCAAAGGAAGGCGCAACTTGCGGTAAAATTTCACGACCTAGCGGACCTTTATAACAGTTGGTATCAAAGGCAAAAGTGATGGTTGGTAGGAGTAATTTGATGGATCAGATTACGAGAAGAGATGCAATACTTGAACTTCTAACTTCGACAGATGAGGGAGTAGTTCCTTTATTGGAACGGATCGTAGCCTTGGAGAGGGAGCTTCAAGTAGCGATGAGAGCACTCGAGGAACAGTTGAAAGCTTGAGTGGAGATGTGCTATGATCTCTTAATACAAAAATGTGCACTGACGAAGTATGAGGTGGGTGTTCGAGTGGAAAGTATTATAATGAAGGTGTGAGAGCCACAAATTTTCGATGGCAAACGAAGTATGAAGGAGCTCGAGAATTTCCTGTGGAATATAGAGCAGCACTTTGTGACGGAAAAGGTGACGGACTCGGAGAAGGTGTCAATCACAGTGATGTACATGGCGGGTGATGCTAAATTGTGGTGGAAAATGTGAACCTCCAATAACATCAGTGTAGGCAGACCTCCCATTGATACATGGAAGAAGCTGAAAAAGGAGCTAACATATCAGTTCTTCCCTAACAACACTTCATGACTAGCGAGGGAAGCTTTAAAGGGTTGAAGCAAGACCGCTCAGTGTGGGAGTATGTGAGGCAATTCACATCAGTGATGTTGGATATACGGAACATGTCAAAGGAAGACAAGTTATTTAACTTCATTAATGACTTACAAGGTTGGGCATAAATAGAGCTTTGGAGGCAGAATGTGAAGGACCTTCTTAGCGATAGCGGTAGCAGATGGCTTAGTAGATATCCAAATGCCTCCACCTATTCGAGAGGGTAAGAAGAATGGTGGAACCTAGGACAATAAGGAGAAAGACAAAGAGAAGGATGGAGAAACTTCTCATGGCAATGTGAAGAAGCAGTCTAAGGGGAAGATCGCTTGCTTCATATGCGAGGGGTCACATTATGCTTGAGAATGCCTTAAAAGGAAGAAGGGTGAGGAGTATGTGAACTCTATAGTCACAAAAGACAAAGGAGAAAGTGAGGAAGATGACTTAGTGGACGGAGCCATCAACATCATAGGCTACTTAGGCGCAATGAGCCTTGTGAACAAGTGCTCATGCAAAAGCAAATTTGATGGATCGAGAAGTTGGTATATGGGAAAGGTGTTAATAAAAGGGAAGGCTTGCACTAGTCTTCAAGGGTTAACTAAGGAGTTTTAAAGAAAACTACTCGTAGAGGAGTTCTTACACATTATTTTGACAAGGGCATCAAATTCTTCTAGTAGGGGTGGTTTTTTAAATCTTTAAGGCCAAGCTGCAAGATCGTGCAAGTGTTGACGAACCTTAGCCAATGTTTGGCATACGAGTCGGTACGAGGAAGGAGTGTCGATGAGAGAATGAGGTGAAGTCTTACGACTAGGCGAGTAAAGACTAGAGAAACTTGCAAGTAGGCAAGAGATGTGGAAAGTATTGGTGAAGAACTCGAGAGTATGCGAGATTCAATATGCATAGGCACGTGTTAGTGCGCATTAGTGGAAATCTTCGACGAGACGCAAGATTCGGATGTGAAGCCAGACGTAGTTGGCGAACTAAGTCATGCAATACCCAAGGATGCGCGAGAATGCGTGAAGGCATGTGAGATCCTGTGAGAGTGCTCAAGGATACGCGAAGGCATGCAAGTGCTACAATGGGTGTAGAGAATTGACTTCGACGAGGCAGGTCGAAGGTATGTAAAATATGCGAGGTTTTATATTAACTCAATGTGAC
>JAOXYD010000134.1:6913463-6930499 GCA_028565735.1 Pinacopodium congolense
ATTTTCAAAATATTTTAATTTTAAATTTATATATTAAGTCATTACTAAATTTGAAAATTTGAAAAAAAATTAAAATTAGGAAGAAGAGGAAGAAGAAAATTATTAAATAATAAGGAATTTAATAATAATAATAAGGATATTTTGGTCTTTTTGTTTATTATTCTTTTGTCATTCCAAGTTTATATTTTCAAACTAAACACTGGTATAAAAATTCTTTAGTAGTAAACTAAATAAAGTAATATCCATTACATTCTATTCTTCATCTTTTCTATTCTTAAGAATAATTATTCTATTCCTTATATATTATGTTCTTTAAACCAAACAGGCTGTAAGGGTTACTTCTTGACTAACTTTGTGTGATTTAAGTGTGATTAACCATATTTTTGTCATGAAATAACTGAGATTTGTGAACTAGATTAAAAGCATGTATTAGTTTTTATTTGTACTCATTTAGCTTGAGCATTTGGATCAAGATTGTTTTAAATAAATTTTTAAATCATTCTGGGACCTAAATGATGGTTAAACCACCAAAATTTTTACTCAAACATACCACCGTTTAACTTATTACCAATGAAAAAAGAAGAAGAATAAAGGGGCCTTTTCACCATTCATCGATTTGCCCTATTTAAAAAAGGGTATAAAAGGGTCCCTAAAGAGCATAAGACCCCATTCTCCAGCCTCCATCCTTTTCCTAGAAAATCATCTTAATTTCCTATATTTTTTCCATGTTCTTAGGGTTCTGAGCATTTATTTCTATTTGTAGTTATTTTTTTAGTTTATGTTCTATATAGTTAAAACTTTAGTTTATCTTGTTTTTTTTAATTCTCTTTAGTTAATGTTATATTGTTATTTCAATTTTATTGTGTTTTACATTTGGGTTCGTGTTGGATAATGTATAAACTTGAGATTTTAGTTGAAAAGATTGTTTTGTTTCCTTTTTCTAGCCTCTATCTCTTCAATTCCTTTATGTTTTTTACATCTTTAGCTATTGTCTTATAAATTTTAGTTTGTTTTGTTAATAATTACATTATGGTAGGTTAGATTTCCTTTAGGTAAGGAGATATTAATGGGATAATGGCTTTATAATTATGATAATTGACTTAATTTGCGTTAGGCATTATGTTTTAGGTTGAGACTGAATTGGAATTCAAGTTAAATGGTATGAATTAGGAATTGTTTTATAGGTTTGGCCAATCTATTTGCGATTCTTAGTTCAATTGTTGGGTATAAGCTTTTGATACATAATCGTCATTGGTAAATACCATAGGTAGCGATATGTTAAGTGATTTTATAGGTAATCTTAATTAACTTAACCTAGGATTCCAATTCTCTAAGTTGCACCATTCGAGCTTGTGTGATTGTGACTTAGGCTAGTTGTTCCCTAATGTCTAATGATAACGTGCAATTAAATTTAGAGAGCTTTTTTTAGGTTATCGTGTGATTAGGAACAAATTTTCTATCATATAAAATTTGTCTAAAATTGATGAAATAGAGGATTTAAGAGCTTGTTTTTGAGTCCATAGGCTAGTATCTTAGATAAAATATAATTTTTTTTTTCAATGATCAATTATAAGAATCCCAGATATATCTTCTTCCCAGCTTCCCTTATTGTTATATATTTGCTTTTATTCTATGTTTTTTCTTATTTGTTTTGATTTTAGTTGTTACCTTTTATATTTGTTTTAATTTCACAAAAATTCAGGGGTTTTTATTTCTTTTTATTTTCCTTTAGCATAATAATAGAAATAACTTTAACGATCTTTAGCTCCTTGTGGATTCAACCCTAGCTCACCCTACTATATAGTAAGGTTTATTTAGGTTTATTATTTGGTAGTTTGTGACGACTTATTAATACAGAGTTTGGAAACTCTTTTTTAATACTTTCTAAATTCTTTATCTCATTGTATCTCTAACTTTGTTTAGATTAATTTAAGAACATGTTGTCCAAGTTTCATATGCTTTTTCTTTTATTAAAATGTGTTTCTAACATGATTGTTAGCCAAGATAAGGTTAGTTGTTGAACCAAGGGAGGTTCCAGTCTTAGTTTTGATGTTGAAAAAACATAATTATTACTAATGATTTGAGCTTGCATTGTGAAATTCAAAGATAGGTTTATTTCAATGTGATTCCATATGTAAAGCTTGAAATTTGAAGGACTAAGATAAAGCTAAAGGAAGAACAAGAGATATAAAAGCTAGAAGACCTTAGTTAGGGTGTCTTGCATACAATTGTAAATTTCACTTATTGTCCAATAGATCTAGGGGCTCAACATTTATCAAGCATTGCATATAGTCACTCCTAAGTTGCATAAAGTTTAATTTCATAGAAAATCCACGTTTTTAAGTTAAATAAATCATGTTGATTTATTATATGGTCTCAAATTATGCCTTAAGACTTGTTTAAAGTCCTATTCTATGCTAAGTTAATGTTTAGAATTGTCCAGAATTATTTTGAGCCAAATGTTTGCAACTCAGGAGTTAAATGTGGGTTGGCAGGGAGTTAAACGTCACCGTTTAACCGTTTAACTCCCAGCACCCGCTGTTTAACCCTTTGTCTAATGGCTCTTTATTTCCTTTCTTGGAATTAATTCGTGTTTTGTATCTAAACAGTTAGGGTTAATAACAAAAGCTATAGAACTATCCCTAACACATTGCTTAGCCTCCTTACACTCTAAAAACATGTTTTAAAGCTCCATAATCACAATTGAGAGATCACTCATCTTCAACTCTTCAAGCCATCTCTCTATATCACTCTACATCACTATTTGGTTTTCTATAATCCCTATCTATTTTTAATATATTTTTTATCTAAAAAACTATTTTTTATGCTAGACCAAGTGTTTAAGTGATTGATATACATAGTTTCGATTTTTAGAGTGATTATCTTGATATACTAAAGCTTAAACTCTTAACTATGTCAAATTTGCTTCTAATTTCTTTGGTTTGTCTTTGATATTGCATATGGAGATCTTAAACTATTTAGAAAATTCTAAAATTGTGTTTTTATATTTACTTAGCGTTCCTAGAGATTCTTTGATTTTTTTCTATTTTTGGAAGATTATTTTTTAGGTTTCAAGTCTGTTCTTTTCAGAGATATCAAATATGTCTAGACTTTCCTATCATAACTTTTAACTTTTAACCTATCATAACTCAGGAGCATCAGCTATCTAACTGACTTTTAAAGGCTTGTTTAAGTGTTTGGATTAATTTTTTATCTTATCTATCAAATTTGTTCAAGTTTGGTTCTATAAGATTTTCAAATTGTGTTTTCATCATCATACCCATTTTTAATGCATCAATCAGTCATATTTATTTTTGTTTAAGATTTCATTAGGGTCATTAATAATTCATACCATTAGTGAAAGAATTGAAGCCTTTAGATTGATTGTGCTTTAAGTGAAACACTTTCTTAAGTGTCTTAGTTACTTGTGAAGGAGTTATTTGATTTGTTGTTGATGGTTAAGTGTTTCAAGGCTCCTCTTTACCATATAAAGATCGATTATAAGGTTTCTCTTCACCTTAACAAAGGAAGATTGTGTTTTTTCAAGGCTCCTCTTTCCCTTAAAAGATTATGGTTGTAAATTCTTCTCTTTTCCTAGAAAAGGATTCGTCGTGCAAGGTTTTCTCTGCACCCTAGAAAAAAATTTATTTATTTTTAAGTTATTAGTGAAGAACAATATCCAACAGGTAGTTGGAGAGGAGATGTAGCCTATCTTTGGGGTAGGTTAACTTCTTTAACAAATCTTGTGTCTTTCTCTTCCCTTTTATCTTTACCTATTGTTTATTGTGTTCTTGGTTTATTGATTTGTTTATTATCTATTTGGCATTCCCTTTTGAATATCTCATTGTATTGGTTTGGTTTTGCTAGTGAGTTTGTTTTGTTAAGAAAAGATTTGTTACTCAATTCACCCCCCTCTTAAGTGACTTTAGGGTTTACATTAGTAAATGGTTTAATTAAGTTCATATGCATGTTTGGATGATGATCTTTGTTTATTTAGGCACCCAATGATTACTTTAACTTGATTACTTATAATAAAGCCATAAGATTGGAAAAATCAATAAACAACATGATTTAAATCAGTGTATTACCAAACTTTGGTTAATCATGGGAGTGCTGATATTGAAATAAGGGATTTTAGGATTAGAATTTTTAACCTTTAAGCTTATTACCTACATCTGTAGGTGGACTAAACCACATGATATAACTAATAAAGATAAGACAGTAACTTGATCATAGCTTTATCTTGATAGTGGGAACGGTTTAGGTAATTATGTACAATTTTCAACAAAAAATTTAGGATCAACTCTTTATTCAAAACTTCTATGAAGGATTGCTTATAATGGAGAGGAGGAGGATGGACACAACTAGTGGAGTTGCTATAGTGAATAAGACTCCTTAAAAAGCTAGAGATCTAATCTTCATCATGGCTGCTAGCTCATAGTAGCTTGGATTTAAACAAGATTCATCATTAATGAGAGCAAGTTAGGTAAATATATCATCCCTTAAACATCAAATTTCTAATATGACTTCTTTTACACAACGATTGGCTATAAGGAATGTGCAATGTTAATGCATACAATAGATGATTTTTAGGAGGTATTATTTGGTGTTTTTACCCCTTTTGAGATAATATTATTTATTTATTAGTCTTTTTGTTATGTTTAAGGTTTATTTCAGATTTTAGGTCTAAGTGTATGTATAGATGATTTTTTGCATATATGAACTTATGCAAAATGTTTATTGTAAATGACACCATTGAACTCTCTATGAAGCATCATTTATGTGTGATGAAGAAGTGAAAAGTTAAAATGTTTCTATCAAATGGTATCATTATGGTTCCAATGCATTATTTTTTAGTGCCCGTATGAATACATAAGATAAACTATCTTATATAACAACGTTATATTCTTCAAGTTCAAGTACCATTTTTTATCTAGAAAATTCAAATCAAACAAGAATTTTGGAGGCATAAAAGATTATTCTACCCCTTGGACGTTTTTAAGATTTCAAAGCCTTAGAAGCCACTATAAAGTCATAGAAAGTGGAGACAAAATGAAGAGAAGAAAAGAGAATAGCCATATAGAAAAAATGTGAGAAGTTAAAGAGATTATAAGTTAGAGTAGTTAGGTTTTTATTTTCTATAGATTTAATTTTCTTTTTCTATAGATTTAGTTTTATTTTGTTTTTCTCTCCATTCACCGAGTTAGTGATTTCATATTTATAAGGAACATTCAAGGTAGATAAAAGAATGGGATTTATAATTTAAATATCAATGTTAGTTGTATTTGTTTTTTACTCTTTCTTTTCTACCTTTGTATTAGCTCTTTACCTTATTTTTATCAAGAATATGTTCCTTTTTCTTATAAATTTTGGTTTCATTATTTAATATGTTTTTTACTTTAACTAAATTTAGGAAAATAGATGGATTATAAATAAATGTTTAGAAGATTTTATTGAACTAAAGGTGGTTCCACCTATGTTTTGATGATGATAATACAATCCTATTAATGGTTTTAACATGTTTGATGTATTGGAAAGATAGGTATGTTGGAAATATGTTGTCGATATGCATTTTAGAGACTTGAAGCCTTGAAGCTTTAGACCCTTAGAATATCAAGATACAATAAATAAGTTATTGTGTATGTAAGATTCAATGATATCTAATAAGTTTTCCTAACCCTTATTTTATTTTTTGATTTTTTGATTTTTTATCTTTTCCATTCGTTTTTTTATTTCAATTCTGAATTCCAAAATTTTCATTTTTTTGGTGTATTTGAATCCAATTCTACTTGTGATTCTATTTAATTGTCAAAAATTAGACTATATAATCAGAAGCTTTTTACATTAGTAATGAGGATTTGGAATATCACATATTGAACAATCAAAGAGAGATTCAACAACTAAAAGTAAAAGAAAGATCAATTCTTTGGGATCCTTCCTTTCTTTAAACATAATGAATAGAGGTAGATTCAGATCAATTCCCTAATTTCATTTATGGATATTCCTCAATGTCCCGAGCTAATTTTTGTGAATTGGTTAGAGGTTGTACAAAATGAAATTGATGTAAATGATATGATGAATATTCAAGTTAATGTGTATTAAGGAGATAAAGCATGTGAATGCATGTTAAAGAAGGTTATGGAGATGTAGGAATTATTTTGAGATGATTTGAGTGTGTATAAATGTATAAGAAATTGGTTTGGATTGATTTATATATGTTTTAGAGCGTGAAAAACCAATCTAAAAGAAGATTGGTGAACTAATATGGTATATGATATTGGTCGACCGATAGGGGATAACAATGACTGTAAAAGTCTAGTTTTCAATGGTAAAATGAATTAAATGTATTGAAACATTATACAATGGCTATAAACAGCTAGTTTTATGTTGTTCACCTATAAATAAGTGTATTGTGATATTGTTTATGCATTAAGTGGGTTTAGAAATTCCAAGTATATGTGAATTGAAGTATTTCTTGTATTGTGTGATGCTTTTGGTTATCTTTGGTCTGGTTTGTGAGGTTTACTTACTCACTCATCTTCAAAGTTTATTTATAAGCCCCTATGCCGTTACGTTAGTCAAAAGTAATATATTGTGAAGTGTATTTGTGGGGTTATGAGTTTGTGAAGATGAAGATTATGAAAGGTTACCCTTGTTCTAGTTAAAAAGTAAGTGTTGTAAGGGTTATACTTATGCCTATTAAAAAATTAAGTGGTTGTAACAGGTTACCTATAACCTTGTGAAAAAGGAACTAAACTTGTTATTAAAGAGAGTGAAATACCAAAAGAGGTGTTAGCAAGCAGATGCAGGTGTGGGATAGACATCGAACCACTATAAAAAATTGATTTGTGCCCTTCTTCCTTATCTATCTTTTATTTTCAAGTTTATATTATTTCCATCATATCATTATTTTTTAGTTTTATTTTTTTTTTCAAGTTATTATAATTCAATTATATTATTACTTTGACTAATTGAATTGTTCAACTTCCACATTACATAGCTTTTGATTAGGTAAAAAGAGACCTAGGAAAAATTAGAATAGACCCACCTAATATACACCCTCTTTTAGGTTCTACATAGGGATTAACAATTTTTATTTGATAAAGTTCTTAATTAATTTTTCTCAAATTGGCCACCTAAGTTAGATTATTAGATGGTTAAGGGATATATGACCATTGACTCTTAATGATTGAAAAGTTAATTAAGTAACAAATTTGAGTTTAAAAGTGGACTAAGTTTAAAAATCTTTTATGGGGATTTTTATATTTAAGCTTCTTAAACTCTATGCCTTTTACTTTAGTTTGTTTATAGACCAAGTAAATAAATTAAGTTTAAAAGAGAAAACATAGTTCCATGACTATTGGTACTATCTTATTTAAGTGACGAATAGACTAAATATATCCAATACTTAACTCATTAAAATTCAAAGCCTTGGCTTAATTTGATTATTGGAACAATTCTTATTTCATTAACCATGATTAAATTGAAATTTAGTTATTTACTTTATTTATTTCTTTAGGTTCTTGTTATTTAATTATTCAGAGTTGTTGGGATAATTAAATAATGGTTGACCTAGTACTTACATTGTGATAATTAGATCCCTATGAAGACGATACTTAAACTCATTGTACTTGTTGATGGAGTAAACTTACCTTGGGTCTAGATTAGGAAACCGATCCAACATACAATAAGTGAAGACTTGTGGAATTTTTTTCCATTATTAGCCACCAGGATGATAAATGCCCTACACTTCAAGATAATTCTTAAGTGCATGCTAATGAGGTTGAAGGATTTCCATACCCACTACAAAGGAAGTATGATCACTATATGAAAACTCATAATCTAGGATGGAGGGATCACCTTAACTTTATTTATAGGGTAAAGTAGTCAAATCTCGAGCATTTCAACCTAGGCCACCACCATAACAAACTAAACCATTGTTAGATATGCCATTTGAAGAAATTATTAAAATACTTGAAATTAACATAAAAAAAATTAATAGGAGACAAGAACGAGCAATTAGAACTTAGAAAACCAAATGAGTCAATTAGGTTCTTTTATTAATAAATTGGCATCTCAAGGTAAGTTGCCTTCATAAATTGTTATTAACCTAAAAGAAATTGTTAATACAGTTACCATAAAAAATGAGGAGTTAAAGCAACTAAAAAAGAATAAGTCGTGAGCATCCCTTAGAGGAGGAGAATGTGAAAGAAGTGATTGCTCCCTAACACTAAACTGATCAACTTAGTGATAGGGATAATTTATGTAGGTTTTAAAATCCTTTTTAAAAGTATATCTACCCTTATTAATCATTGAAATTTTTTCTATTTAAGTTATATTTTGTCTAATTTACATGTTCATGCCTATTTAAGGAGTTGAGCGTTGAAAAGAGGAAATTGTAATGCATTTAATAGAAGGCAAATAGCTATCTTAAATGACACTATTTATGTCCCTTTTAAGCATCACTTTAGTCATTAAGAAAGACATAATATCAATGTTGGATAGAAATGATACGTCGTGCTTCCTATGTAATGTTGCTTATTTGCTACTACTTATTATCATAATGAAGATAGAATATGAATAATGCTTGGTAATATTGTTTATCGCCATGTTCAAATACCATTTTACTCCTGAATGGTGTGATTGAAAGAGTGTTTTTGAAGGTAAATAGACTAAAATACCCTTGGGCATATTTTAAGGTTTGGAAACCCTAACAAATACTTGAGAATATTATATAAAGAAAAGAAAAAGAAGGAAAAAAAAGGGGAGAGTGTCAATAGAGAGATGTGAGAAGTTGGAGAGTTTTCCCACTTAGATTAGTTAGGTTTTTGTTTACTTTTTTTCTTTCCTTATATTAAGTTAGTGAGTTAAATATTTCCAAGAGCATTCAAGGTAGATCAAAGAGTAAGGATTTGCAATTGGGATATATATATATATTTCGATTATATTTTCTTTAAGTCTTTCTCTTCTATTTGCATTGGCACTAGATATGTGTTTTTTTTTAATTTAATCTTTGTGTTCATTATTGAATATGTGTTCATTATTGAATATGTGTGCATAAATTTCTTAGTTAGTGTTAGGTTACTAGCTGAGTTATGAATGAATAGTTAAAAGACTTTTATTTAATTAAATATTTAATTATTTATCTTAGATTGGACCCTAAGGTAAATTATTAGGTGATTAGGGATCCAAAAGATTGGCTTTAATTTTAGAAAAATTAGTTAAACAATAAAATTAAGTTAATGAATAATCAAAATTTATTTATTTATAAGGGTCCCAAACCTAAAAAGGTATTTTAAGTTTGAACTTTTTGAATGACCATATAATGAAATAGGATTAATATAGATAAGGCTCTAACCTATCCATAGATATATCGTGTTTTTATAAAGATATCTTAGAATTGTTGAACATAGTATTTCCTTATACTTAGTTATTCTATTAAACTCCGAAACGTTAGCTAGATCTTAAGACTAGTAGGATCCTTACTCTTTGTTTGTGTTAAACTTAGAGATCATTTGGTTCAAATTTTAATTTTTTGTTTCCTTTTTTATGTGTTTTCTTTGTTTTTGTGTATTTTTTAAGGTTTATGTGATATTTTTGTCGATTTCTATGTTTTATCAATATATTGTTTGTTTTGGTTTCTATGTTGTCTTTTTCGGTTTCTATGTTTAGAAAAACATAAACCAAAAACCAAAACTAAAAACCCATCCAAACATGCTTTAAATAGTTGATTACTTAGCTTAGTCTAATTATTTAATTTAGTTATCATTTCAATTTGGGTTTTCTATATAATCATATAGCTTTTAACTTAATAATTATAGAAGATCCTTGTGGAAATGATCCTTAAACTCAAATCCATTGTATTTCTTTTTGATGGGGAGTACTAGCCTCTAGTTCATACTTAGGAAATCAGCCAACACTCAGAGGGCATAATAGAGAGACAAATACATTGGTGACAAGCCCTCCTTTTCCTACTTGATTCACTAAGTCTAGGAAAGAAAAGAAAGAAAAGGAGATCTTAGAGAAATTTTATAAGGTGGAGGTAAATATCTCTTTACTTGATACAATTAACAAGTTACTTTTTATGTAAAATTTCTTAAGGAACTATACACAAATAAAAGGAATCTAAAAGTTAATGAAAAGATAAGTTTGGTGGAGAATGTTACTTGTTTTCTAGAAGAAATTACCTCCTAAATGCAAGGACCCAAGTACGTTTATCATTTGCAAGATAGATAATGTTGGAATCAAATAGGTAACATGCAATCTAGGAAAAATGTTATACCTCTTTATATTTATTCATCTTTGAATGAAAGGAATAGATGTGATTACTCAATTAGTTGATATATCTAATATACACACTAAAGGAGTTCTAGAGGATGTTTTAAAATAAGTGAATGGCTTGGTTTTCCTTATAATTTCTATATTCTTGATACAAAAGAAGGTGGTTTTCCTAATTCTACATTAATATTATTAGGGAGATCATTTCTTAAAATATCAAGAAAAATTTTTTTTAATGTGCTTGATGATAATCTTACTATGAAATTTTATGGTGAAATTATTAAATTTAATATTTATAATGCTGTAAGATACCTTACTGATTTATATTATGTTTTTATGATGGATGTTGTCGATTCTTGAATATAAGAAATGCTTGAATTTGTTGACAGTGAAAAGTTAAAAGTTTTATATAACAAAAGTTTCACTCTTGAAGGATTATATAAATTTAAGGAAAACCATGTCATGGATTTAGATTTATAAGGCATGGTCTAAGAATTGGAATCACTTAAACCTCTAAAGTATAGTATGCCTCACATTAAAATACCTTTCTCTCTCAAAATACTTCTTAAGCACCAAAGTTAGAATTGAAACCCTTGCTTAGTTATCCAAAATATGCATTTTTAGAAGAATAAGAAACTCTTTCAGTGACTATATCAAACAAACTCAGTGTTTTGAAAGAGGAAATTGATATGGGTGCTTAAAGAGCTAAGGAAGCCATTGGATATAGTATAATTGATGTTAAGGGATTGACTCCTTCCACCTTCATATATAGGATATTGCTGGCAAAAAATTACGAGCCATGTATAGAAGCTTAACATCAACTAAATCAACTTATAATGGAAACACTAAAGAAAGAGATCTTGAAACTTCATGATGTTAATATGATCTATCCAATCTCAGATGGTAAGTTGATAAGTCTAATTCTTATTGTTCAGGTATGATTATTATAAAAAATTTTGATGGTGAGTTAAGTGTCTACAAGTGGGTAAAATAAATTGAGAGTTTGTGTACATTATAAGAAGTAAATGCAGCAACTATAAAAGATCATTTCCCCCTTCCATTTATTAATCAAATGCTTGATTGTTTAGTAGGTTGTACTCATTATTTTTGTTTTGATAGTTATTTAGATCTTTATTAAATTCCAGTTACACCTGATGATTAAGAAAAGACCACCTTTACTTGTTTATTTGGTACTTTCATCAATGAATGCCATTTAGGTTCTACAATTTCCCTATTACATTCCAAAGGTATATCATGAGTAAATTTTCAGATTATATAGAGAATTTCATAGAGGTATTTATAGTTGATTTTATAGCACCATTAAAGACATTCTTTTAGGCCATATAGTATCTCTTAAGTGAATTGAAGTTGATAAAGTTAAGATAGATGTTATTAAATCTTTACCTTACCTTAAAAATAAGTAGGAGGTTTGTTCATTTCTTGGACATGTAGGATTATATCAATGCTTTATTAAAGACTTTTCCAAGATAACTTAACCCTTATGTAAGTTATTGTTAAAGGATATATTGTTCGAGTTTGACAAGTCATATAAGGTGGCAATTGATAATTTCAAGGAGATGATAACCTTAACACTAGTTATTCAGCCACTAAATTGGAACTTGCCATTCAAGATTATGTGTAATGTATGCAATCATGTTGTTGGTGCTATGCTTGGGTTGAGAATTGGAAGAGCCCCTTACATTATCTATTATACTTTGAGAATGCTTGATAGTGCATGATGTAACTATTCAACAATGGAAAAAGAACTTTTAACTATTGTTTTTTCTTTAGAAAAATCATGTCTTTACTTATTTGGTATTAAAGCTATTATTTATTCTAATCATGCAACTCTCAAGTACCTTCTTTCAAAGAAAGATGTAAAATGAATGCTCATTTAATGGGTACTTTTGTTATAAGAGTTTGACTTGGAGATATCTGATAAAAAGAATATTGAAAACTTGGTTATCGATCACCTCAATAGGCTAACCATAAATGGAGAGCCATCATAACTAGTTGACAATTTTCTAGATGAGCATCTCTTTTCCATTCAAATGACACCCCCCTGATATGTTGATATTATAAATTATTGTCACTATCACACTATCGGATAATCTGTCTAAAGTTAAAAAATATAAAATCTAAAGTGATGAAAAATATTATGTTTTGGATGATCCTTATTTATGGAAACATTATTCTAACCAAATTATTCGAAGGTTTGTAACCCAGCAAAAGATCTTTTCAATTTTAACTTTATGACATTCATATGGGAAACAATTTAGCCTTAAGAGAACAACACATAGGATATTAGATTGTGGGTTCGTTAGGCGTATTTTGTTTTACGATTTGTATCTGTGTTTATAAGGCTTGTGAACTTTACCAAAAAACTAAAAATTTAGGGAATATAAATCAAATGCCACTTATCTTTATTCTTGTTTATGAAATATTTAATGTGTGAGATATTGCTTTTATAGATAATTTCCCTTCTTCTTATGGTAAAGTTTACATTTTCTGTATTGTAGATTATGTTTTAAAATGGGTAGAAGCTAAGTCACTCAAATCTAACGATACTAAAGTTATTATCAATTTTATCAAAATTTCATATTTTGTTAGGTTCGAGATGCCAAAATCTATAATCAATTATTATGACACTTATTTTTGTAATTAAGTGGTGTGAACTCTATTTAAGAAATCCAATGTAACTTATTGCACTTCTATAGCCTACCATCCACAAATTAGTGGATAAGCTAAGGTGTTTAATAAAGAAATCAAGTCCACACTTAAGAAGACTATTAACCAAAATAGAAAAGATTGGGGTATATGGCTTGATGATGCACTTTGAGTCCATTATAAATATGACACCTTATCATTTAGTATTTGACAAACCATGTTGTATTCTTATTAAATTATAATATATAGCACATTAGGCTATCAAGTATTTCAACATGAAGATGCATGAGATAGGTGAATAAAAGAAATTGCAACAGTAAGAGTTAAAGGAAATCCAAAATAATGTTTACAAAAGTTTGAAAATTTACAATAAAAAGTCAAAAGCTTTTCATAATCAAATGATTTCTAGGAAATCATTTTGGATTTGACAAAAAATTTTATTTTAAAATTATTTCATAGTAAATTACATTCTAATTGGTTTGGGATTTTCATTGTTACTGATATGTTTCCTTATAATGCAGTTGAAATACAAAGTGTAGACATTGGTAAAAGTTTTAATGTGAATGGTCATCATTTAAAACCCTCTTATGAAGATTGTTAGATGTCTAATATTGAAGGAATCCCTTTGATGTCTCCTACTTATAATGATTAAGAAGTGGCTACGTCTATCTAAAGAGATTAAATAAAGGTGCTTTTCAAGAGAAAATATAAATTCTTTCTGAATCTTTTATCCCTAATACAAAGAAAAAAAATATTTAGATTATTTTTCATTTTTTCTTATGCTACTTAATTTATGATTTCTTTTAGACCTTGATTGTTGGGCACATGTTCACTCCATCTTCACTATCAAGCATATGGATAATGCTCGCTAATTTGAGGGGCTTTTCCTTACTCTTATACTTTTGCTCTCTTGTTTTTTTTTTTAGTATTTTTCTTCATATATTGAGGATAATGAATTAATTAAGTGTGAGGGAAGGGATTGGATATTTTATTGCACTTTGGGATGTGTTTTAATTTTTTTCATTTTTTTCATTACTTACATTTTTCAACATCAAGCCTTGTTGAATTATTTTGATTAAAATTTTAACTTTAATGATTGTGAGTTTTTGAAAGTGATTTCTTAAAGTATCTCATTTAAAATAATTCAAATAGTCAGTTAAGGTTAATTTGGTGTAATTAATGCAATAAATGTGGTTAACCTAGTTAGTATTGAATATCTTTTTATTGACTATGACTTCTCTTTAACTATTATGGAATGAATTACATGCATTAAATTGATCTTTACTTATAATGTTTAGTTTCTAAGGAAACTCCATAAGGATTTTTTATGCAAACTTGGAATAGAGTGTTTGTTTTTATTATTTTCTTGAAAAATTATAATATTGATTTTGGTTGCTTAGTAACTAGGGGTTCTTCATCACAAAGTGTTAACCTTCATGTCTAGTAGTAGCTAAAATTATAAGTATCTTTAAAAATAAATTATGTAAATAAATTATGTGATGTGAAGGGGTAAAATAGAGTATAAAATGCACTTACCACATTACTCTTAAATAAATTTGTATGATGATATATATAGAGTCAATTGGAAGCTTAAGCTTCTGTGTAAGGGCTGACTTATCTTGTTGTACGATTGTTATGTTGAGACATAATCAACATTGAGTAAGAAGATATTTACTATTGTTTATTACATTGGATTGTATTTACGTGCTTAATTAATTTTTGTCTAGAACTAAAGTAATTATTGAGGATAAGTATTATCCAAGTGTGGCGGGAATTTGATAAATTGTATAATGTGCATATAGCTTGCAATTTTTTGATATTTTAGTGATTCTAAATCTTTGATTTTGGTTATGTTTTGTTTTCTGTGACATAGATTGAAGAATTGAAGTAAAATGACTTATTTTAGTAAAGTTTTTAGGTGTGCTACGGATTTAAGGGTTCATATGTGAAAAAAGCGATTTTGCAAAGAAGGTAGTAGTAAAATGTCCAAGAATAACAATGTTGTTCTACTCTACGAGGGACCATTGTTCTACTTCAAAAGAAATAAGGAGAAAAAGTTAGAAGATAAATAGCAAAAAGAAAAAGCAAAGTTGTTTGATTCTCTAGGAAGTGTCATTTTATTCCTAAAAAAATCATACTTACAGGTTGACTAACATTATCCATCATCCTTTATCTAAAGAAATCACCTAAAGTAAAATATAGTTTATTGTGCAAGTATGAGTTGAACAAATATATTATTGTCAATTTTATCAATTCAAAATCACTAAAGTTGTTTTATCCTTACAATAATAAAAATAAGGAAGATCACAATAAATGAGCTATATAAATGATAAGAAAAGCATAAGCTAGACAGCGCAAAGTTGGAACAATAACTACAAAGAGCTTAATCCTAAAAGCATGTATGATAATTAAAAAAAATTCGTTCAATAATATTAAGATTTCACTTTCAAGAAGGAAAAAGCTCTGAAGCCCACATTTTAATGGGTTTCAATTTAGAACATGGAATAGACATCTAAAAATTACATGCAACCTCATTCATCCCAATCAACACCTATATAGCATTGGAATTAAAAATTACATACTGAACAGAGAATAAGTTAAAAACCATAAAAGCAATACATGTAATGCACAAACATATAATCGACAAAAATAATCCATAGAAAAAATTCAAAGTTAAAAGACCTAGTCATACTGTTATACTAGTTGGATCTCCCATTTTAACTTGGAAATGTTTGCAAAAATATTTGCAAGGGAGCAAAAATAGTGGAATTAATATTTGCATAATTGTGTTCTGCAAGATGGAAGCTTCTTTAAAAGCTTTATGCCCTTTAAACCAAATCCCCATAGAATATCTATATTAGCCTTTAATTGTTTTATTGACTCCTAACATGACCCACTTCAAATAAAAATTTCACATTTTATATTGTTACGGAGCATATAGTTGAACCTTTGGTGCTATATATAGGTCCTCAATAACTCCAAAAACCACCTCTAACTTCCAAAATATTGTACTCATATGTACTAATAAGCTGAGTAGATGTTGGAGCAAAGCGGAGTGAAATGAAATGGAGTTCAGTACAACCTAGCAGAGCGGAGTGATGGTATCTACCCTTTTGGGGTGTCTTCTTGGTCCTTTGTCAATATACGACTGAATAGGTTTGAGGTTGCCCTGGTGGTATGATAGAGATTTATTGAAGTGAAAGCTAAATAGTGGTACAAAACAACATTATTTATGTCTTTGTGCAGTGCTGTTTATTTCTCAAATGAAAAGAAAAGTGTAACGGCTCTATAAAAAGACATTGTAATGTATATATGGGATTAAGATATAACTCTGTTATCATCGGAATAAGAAAACCCTAACTGCTCTACTCTTAAAGGTGTATGTAACTATATATTGCCGAACCTCGTTGAATTCGTGCACTCGTCTTTTTATTCTCTCTTTTTTTTTTAAAATTTCTCTGCGTACTTTACTATAAAGAGGCATCATGATAAGACCAATTGGGGTAGCTCTGCCGTTTAGATAGATGATTATTTGTTCATATAATTTGAATTTTGGTTGAGCACATTTCTTTTTCTATCAAATTAAAGGAGACTTCTATTCCATCAAAAGTTACAGAACCATTAATCTTGTGATTGCTTAGATATTCAATGCTTTCTTTTTATGAAAAACAAAAGAACATTTTACATTATATAAAACTACAAAAGATTCTATTCAAATGTCGATAATGATGGAAAATGATTATCGTCATCTGATGAGCACATTGTCAATAATTCTTTAGAACTTCAGAACAATTGAAACAGGGGGGAAAAAAAACCGCTTTGACTTCTATTTAAAACCACCCTTTAGGGCAAATTTAGCACAACAGTTAAGTTTTTAACTGAATAATCGTCGGTTTAATAATCGGTGGTTAAAATTTAAAAATTATAACTATTATCAATAATTTTAAACCGTAAGTAGAATCGTTACTAATAGTTTTACTTAATGTTAGACTAATTTAAAAACTGTGAACCGGCGGTTAAATCGACAATTTATTCATAATTATAAATTACTAATTAATTAATTAAGAATATATTTAAAAAATTAAATAAAA
>JAOXYD010000134.1:6992275-7002436 GCA_028565735.1 Pinacopodium congolense
TATTTTATTCTATTTTTATAGATAAAAAATACTTTTAATATGAAAAAGTTTCAAAAAAATTATTTTTATAATATTTTATATAAAAGAGTAAAATTGTAACAATTTTATTATTATAAATTTTAAAAAATGTTACATTATAAATTATATTAACAATATTTTGATGACAATTTATAACATTTAATTTACTCCTTCAATAAGCATTTTATTATTATAAAATTTGGTAAAAACTCTAGACTTATCAAATCTCATATTAATAAGAAACATATTGAAAGTACAAAATAAATATTATAAATAAAAAGGTTATGTAACTTTAAAGTACACTTATTTCATTTGAGTCAAGGAATGATTAAAAAAGCTCATAATCTAAGATGTTGACTTTTATTAATCAATTTTATAATAATTTAAAATTTTTTTAAAAATTATTTATTAGACATTGATCAGTAATCAATCGAATAGTTTTAATATTTACGTACCACCTCCAGTATGCCAAATACTGACCGGATCAGGTCAGTTTAGCCCAATAAGGCCAATATATACTTGCATACTGGCCACACAAACCCTTTTTGGTACCAAACTCAGGCCAATCCAGTACAAACCGACTGATATAAGATAATTTACACCAATATTCCAAACAGTGATCCAGATTCTTGTTTAAAGGGAAAGTGCAGGAAGTCACGTGGCATTACCCCCAAGTCTATCCCCTATAGCCCACATTCAAAATAAATAAAACGCCCCTTATTAACGAAGGTGAAATCTGTTATAAACTAGCACTTGGGTCACAAGCAACTCCTCCAACCCAATCTTATAAACAAGGTTACCGGAGTGAGGTTTTGACGCGTGATAGATAGAAGCCAGCAGACGGGAAGAAGGGAACCACTTAGATCACGTTGATAGGGCCATCGCTCCTGTGTAAGGAACAATTGAGCTGAGATGTAGGGTGAGAGGACCTTTTGAGTTACATCTATTGTAATTTTCATCTCCTCTTTTTTTGTTAGCTCATTTTTCAACATTGATTTATATCAAACTCTCAAAGATTTAAACCACTAAAAAATCAATTCAAAACCCAACATCTGATTTAAATTAATTTTTGATATTTTAAAAATATTTAATTAAATTCCAACATTTTAAAAACATTAAAATTTAATATTTTAAAATATTCAAATTAAACTCTAAATTAAGACAACAAAATGCTAAATTTTAATTAAAAAAATTTTAAAACATTATGATTCAATTTAAAAACAAAGTCTAACCTAAATTTAAATGCAAACATTAAAGTTCCAATAAACCTGTGTCTTTTAAGCACCTTCAACACTATAATTCTTGATGTGCTGATAAGATCAAGAAGCCCGTGAAATTAAAACGTTTTTATCTGATATGAACACGGCAAAGTTCATCTAATGGGTTTGAAGGATGGCGCAATCAGACACAATTTTGTGAACAAAATAGAACTGCTGTTGAAATCTAATGTTGCTCTCCGGTACTATGATTCACGCACGAAGTGCAAGAGTTTCTTTCTTTAAAATCAAGAAAGAAATGCATGTACCAGTATGCAGGTCTCTGTAAGAAACAAAACACAGCTGACAATCTCAATCAGCACCAGAGCCTTTAAATGATTGAGTTGCATGACAACCATAATAGTCCAATTTTGCTTCCTGTCAAAACAAATTGGATCTAGTTAAATTATTCTAAAGCTGCACAATGAGGCTGATTAAAGTCTTTCAAAACTAACCATTAAGCTGTGGACCACAGAAAGTAAAAAGAGTTGCCCATATAATAAAGATCGTCATCAATGTCAGACAAGAAAAACACATTTTAGAATTGCTATTAGGATACTCACTATCTTCTAAAAGTTTGAGCAGCGCCACTTATCCTGCAATAATTAAATATGTAAAACATAATAAATCAATCAGTCATTCGTTTTGGCCATAATGTAGCTGCAGATTTAGTAATGGCTACGCTTACCTCTCCTGCTGCTGCTTTCCAACAAAATTCAAATCAGGCCTTCCATTAATTGAGCCTTTGCTGTGATTACTGGTTGCACTTGATCTATCAAAATCTACTCCATTCAGATCCTGTGAATCTTTTGACTTGCTCAAAATTCTCACATTTGATATGCCTCCAGAAACACCATAACTAACACCATTGAGGTGCTTCAAATCAGCAGATGCAAAACTTTTAATTCGGTGAGACTGTGCCATGGGAGTAACAGCTACAGAAGGCAAAAAAGGTGAGTGAGATGATGCTGCAGCTGCAGCAGCAACTTTCGCCACTGCAGCTGTAGCTGCTATCATTCCTTGAGCTCCTTCTCGAAGCTGAATATACTCGCCTTCAATCAAAAACAACTGAAATCACAATATCAAAATTCTCATCAGTATAATCTAAGCTTACAGTAACTGCACACATAAATCATATCCTAAAACTCACTTCTGGGTGACCAGCCACAAAATCGTCCAATTTTCCATACTTTTTCTTGTAGTCATGCCAATGTAAAGGCGCAAGCATCTTGCCCAGCCTATTTGGAAGCTGTCATAAACACCAGATAAAGTTCAGTGGAAGGATTACATATTCTAAGATTGAACACACTAAAACTTTGCAGATTCACATACTGTGGAATTAATTCTAATTCTTCCACCAGGTGGAATTGTACGCACAATGCAAGCTAACAATGATCTCTCATCAAGTAGGGTACTTTCAGAAGATTTTGCTGCATTTGCCATATTTGTCTTGCCTGTTGAGATAAAGACTTCAGATAGAACTTCAACACTGCCATTGTTGAAGGTAGTCTCATTATGATTAGCTGAATGGATTAAAGTTTCAGATGGTGGACTGGCAACAGAACCTGACTGCTCTGCTGTCAAAACTTTATTTTCATGTCCTGGATTACTAAACTTTGAAACATTTTGCTCCTGCACAAGTACAGATTCAACATGAGCCAAGTTTACTTCCTATTCAAAAGCTAATGAAGCCAGGGAACTGGCACAAGTAAAGGTATTTGAAGCAAAATCAATGATTGAATCCACTGCCATACACTTGTTATGCTGTTCTGTTCAAGAGAATTCAATTTTAAAGCATCATTGAATTGGGAAGATATCTGTTGTAAGCTCTGATCTGGATGTGGAGTAACCAAGTACTCTCTATCAATTGTCTGCAAAAGGAGATTTTCGCATATCTTGTCAAAAATGGTTATGAAGATATATTCATCTTGACAATGATTTGAAGTAACATCTTAACATGGTGAACCTGTTCTTCCCCAGTGGATGAAATTACAGTATTAGGCGCAGTCCCCTGATTGATGCTCACATCAAGATAGTCTGGACAAAAACCTTGTCCATTGACAGACATTTCATACTTATACTTGGCATCCGATCTTGTAAGATTGTGATCAGAATGAGATGATGTAAGATGATTCTGTACAGACACTTGTCCACTCTCTGGTACAGCCTGAAGAAGAAAAGTTAAACAGTCTATATATTAAACCACCATGGATGTTCAGTCAGAAAAGGAATACCAAGGCACAGAAAAAGAACATGCTGCAGAGTCTTACTGCAACTTATACAAAACATTAAAAAAAGAAAATGGGGTGTCTCGTAATACCTGTTGGTTCTGCCACTGTGGCGGTGACATTGCTGGTACCGAGTGAAAATGTCCAACATGAGACTGAGGAACATGGGATGGCATGGAATGGGGAATCCCCTGTTGATGTAGAATGAATGGATGCAGGGCAGTCATCTGTGCAGGTGGTAAGTACGTAGGCATCCCAATTAAAGAAGATGGAGTAAATGGGACACCACCAACATGGTTGCTCTGAAAATTAACAAAATGAGTATCAGAAACGGCATCAGAATTCAATTTACTTAACTGGCAAGTGTATTTGAACAAAGCACTGCACCACAATAACAAAGAATATAGCAATCAATGAGTCAGAACAAAAGTCCATACATAATACAGCTAGTCTGACATCCCATGAGCTACAAAGCATATCCACAGAACTAAATCATCCCATATTATGCACTTCAAATCTCTTGAAAACTATCGAGTCAAGAAAAGAGTAGTCACATTGCCGATTTCCAAAACTAGACATGAACGTTATTGCTCCAGTCACTAATCAACTTATGCATAGTAATCGTTGTAAGTTTTAGCACTCAGAACCAATACAAAAGGTCCCATTACGTTACTCTAATCAGCAGCCCATAAATGCTCACCTGCTTGCTCCATGTCAAAATCACACCTTAGAAAAAATTTAGGTAATGAATTTTTCCAAAGGGATGCTACACCGTTTAGGACTGATCGAATTCAACTCATGCATCGCAACCCATGGATTATAGCTCTAATTCGTGAATGTAATCATGCAGAAAGATGTAGGGTCAAGACATTTCATCAAACTTAAGCAAACTAGGCATACGACACCAATAACCACGTCATATCTAAGATGTTACGAAGCTCCTGCATCCCTTTAAGATATATAAAAACTAGCCAACAAGCGAAGGCAAGAAACCATCATTACACAACTTGTACCATCCCAATGCAAATATTCAGGGATAAGCAAAAGCAGAAAAAACATATTTCCACCAATCCAACCTGAGTTGAGACATTTCCACTTGAAGTTAAAGACGAGATGATATCCGTGTTGCCATTCTCAAGGGCCACACTATTAGCACTTGATGCACAACTTCCATTAACATCTGGTTGGTTCCCATTTTTCTGACCAAAATTTGGTACATCATTTAACTTTGTCTGTGATATGCATGTATCATCAGGATAGGATCCACTCCTTTCTCTGGCATCAGCTAACTCCTTTTGTAGCTGTTGCACAGCATGCAAATGAAGTCTTTCCATCTCTCCAAACTGGAACCACAAAGCAAAAAGTAATAAGTGAATCTAAGGAAAAGTAAACTGCACAGTTTCTTAATTTTTATTGAATAGGAAAAAATTAATTTAAGTACCTTCCATACTAAACCCTAAGCAATTCATGCTATTACAAAATGTAACAAACTTGATTCTATCAATAAGAAACACATTAATGCACTCACTCACATAACCAAGAGCACATAAAGAATAGAAACACAAGCATTAAATGCTACTATTGAATTGAAAGAGTTTAATAAAAACCTAAAGCAAATTGACCTGTCTTTGACAACCCAGCCAAAGCTGATTATACTGTTCTGTACGTTCTCGTATTTCTGCTTGTAATGAGTGATTTGCACTAGATTGCAACGCATCCATCTCCTGAACACGTCCAATCCACACCTTCAACTGTTCATCTTTTAAGAAGATGGTCTCCTGATCAGCCCTATGCTGAAAAAGACAATCAACATTATACCTCCTGGTCAACACATATATCATGAAAACTTCCTCATCAAAATATTCTAGTAAACCCTTCAAACAAAATAAAAATCAGAAATTTCTTCAAAAGTATAGATCAGTACGTATTCATATATATATATATATATGCAAATAATCAACAGCAATTGTCAGTTTCTGGTCCAGAGAAGCATATCAAAAACATATACACCTGCTCCTGCAGCTCAAGAATTTGTCTCTCTTTTTCCTGAATGTGTTCTTGAAGGTCACGTATTTGCTGTATATGTTGCACCCTTTCAGCTTCAGAATGATCCCGTTCTCTTCTGTAAAAAGAAAAGGACCTCTAAAACCATAACCCAAAACAAACATTTCAAACACCCTAGATGGTAAACTTGTAATGTCTCGAAATAATTAAATTAATATCTTCAAATGGTGGTTCATAACCTAGGTAAATATTCACCAGTCCCACCCATCTTGCATTGCAGTGAGGTAAAACATCTAAAAAAGTAAAATCCCTGTCCTTAAGTCACAAAAAACCACACCTGAATGATGCAAGTTCTTTATTCTGTTCTCTGAGAAGATCCTCTTTAGCCCAGGCCTGCATACGATGACAAAGAAACAAAGAATCATTTGTGGTTAATCAAAATATATTTTAGTGGGAAAACTATAAAGAAACAAACCGCTTCATTATCAAGTTTAATTGCGTGAATTTCCCTATCTTTATCTTCAATTCTTCCTTCCAGATCATGTATGGTTTGTTCCCTTTCACAGAGTTGTTCCTGCTAAAAAAAATAAGTGATTTAAGATAACAATTAACATAATGGGAAATAATGAAGCTGCTGACTAGCAGAGCTAGAAACAGGAAATGCTGTAATGTAGCTAAATAGTGCCTCGCTCATATATTATTTAAAACAAACATCAAGGCAATGGATATGATATTGCTGTGTTGTGAATTTTATACTTATTCCTAAGGTCCATATAACATGTAAACCATATTGCAGAAAATAGTAATTCTTTTTAAGAGGGAAACAAGCTCATTGACCTGAAACTTTGAAGCAGCATCCATGTGCTCTTTTATTTGAGTATCATAGCTCTTTTGAATCTCTGAGATCTCAGATCTAGCAATTGCCTGAGCTCTAAGTTCAATTTCCATTTGCTGCAGCCCTTCTCTTTGCCCAGAGATACTGTGAATTCGCTGCTGCAAGATATCATCACCTAAACTGCCATCCACAGTAATTGAACAAAAATCTACATCTACTGGCTCTCTTCCATGCTGCACCTTGATAAACAATGAATCAATTTGACTTTCGACAGTCCTGCGGGACCTAGTTCAGAAGCCAACAAACTTTACCTCGTATACTCTTCTCTCATCCGGTTGACCCAACTTTGATTGTCCCGAATCCTGTCATTGTAAATTACCACATTCATTTATCATGGCCGTTAACATGTCAAGACATCAACAGATCATCCAAAACAGATTATTAGTAACTCTAATAATGCCATAATCTCCTCAGCAATCAAAGATGCCCATCCAAGAAAGTAACTTTCATTTACCAATGTATCAAAAGCATTAGCCCATTTCAAATAGTCAAGACAAAATGACATTAATCACAGAGTTGGGGTCACGATTATGACGAACATTACATCCAAATGAATCCTAATTCATTGTTTGTATTAGAAAGCAAGAGTCAACTACCATCATTAACTGAAAAATCAGATTCACGTAGCTAAAGTTTCCTTTTCCATTTCAGTCCAAATATTAAAAACGACAAAACGCATTGTAAAAGAGTTGAAAATCTACAGAACCTACCTCGTCCCTAGGGTTTCGAACAGAATGGTGGTCAGAAACTGCACGCCACTCCTTCTTCGATGACGCAATCGGCAAAGAACCACCGCGAGTGGCAGTGGGACCGGCCGCTGACTCCATAAAATCCCGAAACACCACCAACTATCTCTATCTCTCACTATTTCACAAACAGACAACAACAGAAGCCCGAAACCAGAGAGAACAGAAAAGAAGGGGAAAAGAAAACCCTACAAAAAAAATTGAGAGGAAAAGGAATGAACGCAAAGGGAGATTGAGGGAAGGAGATGCAGCTAAGTGAAGAATTGGATAGTGGATTTGGGGGGGTTTTGTGTTATTGGAGGGTTTTGGAGGGGCCGGAAGTGTAAATAATAACAATGTTGACGCAGAGAGAGAGAGAGAGAGAGAGTATGATTGGGCGTGTGAAAGGCTCGATCCACTGGAGGCTCCCGCCATTTATATGGTTTACTTTTTTAGCTCTAATGTAGCGCGTGGTTACGTTTCTTGTTCATTAGGCTTCTCGTCAAGTCTAGCCTTGGGTCCAGCCTCTGGCCTTTGATTCCTGGGTGGTAAGTACCAACAATTAAAACCAAACCAAACCAAACCAAACTCACAAGCTTTTTAGACGTGATAATAGTGACCACCAGCTAATTTAGACTTATTTATTAACACTTCTTTTTTAGTTTTTTAAATACAAAAAATTAAAAAGTCTATTCATTAAATTTTATTTTATTTTTTTAATTTTTAAGATTAAAAACTAAAATAGAAATAGCAACATTAAAAAATTAAGATTTTCTATATTTTTAAATGTTCAAAAAAATTTACAATAAATAATTAACATAATATATTAATTAATATATATTTTAAAAGTGTATAATAATATTTTAATTTAAGAATTTAAATTTATTTTATATTATATTATCATTATTAAATTAATTTTTATCAAAAATTTCAACCAAATAAATTTTTATTTTCAGATTTTTTATTATAAATGTTAACTAAATAAATTTTATTTAAAAACTAAAATAAGAAATAAGAAATAAAAATTAAAAATTACAACAAAAAATAGAAATAGTTACAAATGATCCCTAAAATACTATCAAGATAATACTAATAATAATAGTAGTAATATATTATTATTATTATTTAAACATATCTTTCCATTATTATATTATATTTTAAGAAGAATTATGCGTGGCTTTGTATTTATTACACGCATCTACAGCATACAAGTATTCCGATATAATAAAATTTTGACACAAATAAGGTTCTTATTGATATTCGACCTATATCCATTTCTTTTTTTAAATTGACTATTTCTTTTAGGGGTTGTTTGGATAAATTTTTTGTTTTAGTTTCAGATTTCTATTTTTCTAAATATAGAAATTGAAAAAAATAATACAGAAACTGAAAAAAATAACATATTAATAAAATAAAGAAAAAATAGCATGAAAACCTAAAAAACACACAAAAATAATGAAAATATACAAAAATAAAAATAAATAATAGAAACGAAAAGTTGAAATAAACGGACTCATAACTCTCTCTCTCAACTCGCAAATTGTTGATTACAAACTCAAACTTAGTTTTTTGCTCAAAACTGCAAGTATACACAGGTCACAATTTATAGTAAAAAGCAGATATTAATTTCACGAGGATTATAGTTAGACACCACTCAATTTATATTGTACTTTGTTTAAGACATTGATTTAAACAAATTTAAATAGATAAGTAAAATGAAAACAAACTCAGGATAAAAGAAAGCAACGGAACCACAGCCAAAACTGAAAATTGAAAACTGAAACTCGGAGAAATCAAGATTAAAAGCTAGAACTTGTCGTTATCCCTATTTATTTTCCCCTGGTTTAATTGATTCAATTTATAATTGGCCCAAGATTTCCTAATATTTTAACTACTCTTTCTAAAGGTGCAACTAAATGTCACTAGTTAAATAAATTAGTATTGAACCAAAGGTAGTTCCACCTTATTTTGATAATGACAAAACAATTTTTGTTACTAACATATATGTTTTTAAATATGTTTGAAAGATAGGTTGGATTGACCGATCAAAGAGTCTTGAGGAAGAAATTGAAGAATCATATAAAGACTCAAAACTTAAAGAAGAAGTTTAGAACAAGTTTATGTTAGCTTACTTAGTGTAAATTCTACTTGTTTTTATTTTAGTATTCTCAAGAGGCTTTATTTAACTGCTAATGCATACATGTTTTAGAATATGCATATAGGTACATAATAAAGAGGTATTATGTGTTTTTAATTTGATTGCATGAAAATAAACCTCTTGATACATGTTTAAATTGGTTAGAAAAACATGCATAAGGTATTAAAGACAAGTTAAAGACCTATTTTGGTTATTTGGTTTGGTTGTTTATGTATAAATGTTTTAACAATTATTCGAATGTTTAGTTCTGAGGTCGATCAACTGAATGATCTATTTGGTCAACTGAATACTTGACAAGAGAATATCGATCGACCGAATGAATGGATCAGTTGACCGAACCAAGAGATCGGTCGATCGAATGTTCCGAAGTTTCTAGAGTGTACAGAGGATTATAATGTTATACAACGATCAAAATCATTTATTTCTTTTGCCCATTGGACAAACGGTAACATTACCGTTGTTTAACGGATTTATTATAATCTGTTATGTATGTGTGTTATGTTTATTAATATGGTTCATATACAGAAAGTGTTGAGTGTAATTATACTATTTTAAGTCTTACAAAGCTTTATTTTCAAAAGTTGATTACTTGAAAGATTTTAAGTACTTTGTTATGTATGTGTATTTTTTAGAAAGGCAATCAAACAATTTTGTGCATTCATTCATAGCCTCTTGCATCTATCAAGTGAAACCAAGTAAAAAAATTTTCAATTGTATCGAGCGATAGTAAGGTTATTCTTGAGCCTAGGAAAAAGAAACGAGTGAAAGGTTTTCCTTTAGCTTGTGAAAAGGGACTATACCAGTAATTTCATATTGAAATTTTTGGTGCATCGGCTCGCTATTCATAATATTAGAAGACTGATTCAAGACATTTGAT
>JAOXYD010000134.1:7002536-7021396 GCA_028565735.1 Pinacopodium congolense
ATGATAATTCAGATCTTAAATATTCCACTATATTACTTGCGATTGATATACTTTTTAATAAGTTGGTTTTGAAATTATTTTAACAAAATGTGCTTGCAATTTGGTAATTAATTTGGATAAATTGACTTAAATCAACAGTCAACAACATAAACTCATGTGTGATGATAGGTTTTGTATGATTATAAGAGAGTTATGAATGATAAATAGAATCTCACTATGTTACTTGTGTTCTTTTTCATAATACTTGAATGATAACTATTGTTCATAATACAATATAGGTGGAGTGAAGATTTCTTAATGAATTAATGAGTATCATATATGAATTTATGAGGAGTAATGAATTTTAATTAATGTGACGAGTTTTAATCAACTTACAGGAGTTGTAACGATTTTGAATTGTTATAATTGTAATGATTTTGAATTTTTAAAGTTATAATAAATTTGAATTTATGAAACTTGAGCTTATTCCTAAATTATGATTAATTTAGGAGGAGTTAGTAAAAACTTGATAATATGATGGTTTTTTAATGAGTTATAGTATTGTGATGGAAAAATATCTCCTTTACGCTTTAATGTTTGAGAAATAATTTAATTTGACCCTTAACATTTTTTAAAGTACCACTTTACTCCTTAACGTTTGTAAAATGATGTAATTTGCCCACTAACGTTACGAAATGGTACATATTACCATTTAACGTTTAAAAATGGTGCATTTTTAACTCCTTAACAGTAATTCCATTAAAATATTATTAAATAAATATTATTTTTGTCAATATTCTATGAATAAACTATTAACTAATCATTAAGACGTAATTAAAATTTTTTTAATAAAATTAATACTAAAGGGATAATTTACACCATTTTGTAAACATTAAGGGAAAAAATTCACTATTTTACAAACGTTAAAGGGTAAAGTAATATCTTAAAAAATATTAAGGGGTAATTTAATCCTCTTTAGAAATGTTAAAGGGCAAATTGTATCTTTTGCCTATTGTGTTCTGAGTTATGATATTATGTTTTTGAGTTGTAGTATTTAATGAATGATGTTTATGCAATATTTAGTAAATTTTCAATGGTATTGGTTATTTTTATGTTTATTTTGGTTTTAAGTTTATAATATCACATAGTTTTGTTATTATCAAAAAGGACAAAATTGTTGAATTAAGGGAAGTTTCACCTTATTCTTATGATAACAAAACAATATTTATACTAAGCTTTTGTTGTGGTTAAGGTTTTGAAAGATAGATATATTGATAAAGTATTAAAGAAATGAGTTATAAAGTCTTAAAGCTAAAATGGAGCTTATGGTGATCAAAGGAAGAGGGCTTAAGTTGGAAGACCAAGATAGGGTTTGTATAGGTTGAACTTTATAATTTTTTCATGTAAGTTTTACTTGGTTTCATTTTTATGTTTAAAGGGCTTATTCGTGCATAATTGCATTTATGTTTAGATTATACATATTGGTTGCATAATCAAGAAAAAATGTGTGGGGAATAATTTTAAAATAATTCTCCTAATGAGTAAAAATGTTTTTAGGAAATTTTTTTAATATTTTGAGAGTTAAGAAATGTTTTTGAATTGATAAGAAGTATTTTAGATTGTTTAGAATGTGTTTATAATGTTAAAAACCAATATGAAGAGGGATTATTTGACCAATGGTAGTCGACCAATTACCGACAACCATAGGATTTCATCTAGTTGATTAGTAGGTTGTTTTTTCTCGATTAGTCAACCAATTTATAGTATCGATTGATCAATGACTAGTTAACCAATACACATACTAGTCGACCAATCATGGCGAGAATCATATACTAACAGTTATTTCTTAGCGAGAGAATGAATTTATTGAAAATAAACGCTGGACAATGGTAATAAGTAGCTAATAAATCGATTTTTCATTATAAATAGGTATTTTGGGAGCATGCTAATCATCTAATAAGTGTAAGAAATATATCACAAGTGATTTGGACCTTTTATTTGTGAGTTTTGGTTGAGCATAGCGTTGGTTTTGTTGAAGTTTATATGAGCTTTTTTGTACATCAATTTTCAAGTTGTTTTTGAACCCTTTTAAACATTTTGTGAAATAAGTGAAATACTTTTTTCAAGTGTACTTTGAGATGTTGAAAAATTATGAGTTATTGAATTGTGAAAGGTCACGCTAAAGTCTTGAAAAAAGGATCTTCAAGTTGTATAATTGCTTATGTGGTAATGAAATACCTAATGAAATGTTAGGAAGTGAACGTAAATGAAGAAGTTATCACTGAACTAATATAAAAATCAATTTATACATTCTCTTCCTTATACTTTTATTTTAGACTTTACATTATTTCAAGTTACTTGTATTATTTATTGTATTATTTATATTTTTATTCAATTGTTAATTTAACTTCTCCATAATTAGTTAGAGAACCTGTGAATTTAGGATAATTAAGTTAACAAAATTCTAAAGAACCTAATCCACTTTTCATACCTTCTCTTAGATGCCAAATAGAACAAATAACAATAACAACAACAACTAATAATAATAATAATACTAATACTAATAATAATAATATCTCATAGTTTATTTAAAATTTGCAATTTTTTAAATAATAAGAATAAAAACTTTTTTAAACTTAAAATTTCATTTTAATTAGAAAAATAATAATTAATTTTTATTTTCAAATTTTTATTTTATAATAAAATATATAATTTGTAATATATTTTTATTTGGATAAATAAAAAATATATGCATGCAATTTTATTTTTAATACTGTTAATGTATTTTATGGCTAAAATTTTAAGATTTTAAAACAGTATTATTACAATAATTTTTAATTTTGAAAATATTTTTATTTTTAAGCAAATTTTTATTAAATTATAATATTAAATTAAATTAAGCATATGGTGGAAAGAGGATTTAAAAAATTTAAATAGAAAATTCATCCAAATGTATTTTAAAAAATAAAAATAAAAAGTAAAAGTAAACATACCTAAATTAATTGAATGCCTAAAATATGGGGCAGACGAAAGAAAAAAGATTACATATAATCCTGCGCCCAAATAAAATCCAAAGAGAAAGCCTTTTCAACAATTAACTTAAAAACATTTTATTACAGTTTTTATGTACCCTTTAAAAAGTATATTTTTGTTTACCAAAATAACTACGATAATGAAAATGACAAATTTCAATTTAAATATTTACTTAGTATAGAAAACTAAGTCAAAGAGAGCAAATTGCGACAAAGGCACAGAGTGAAATTCCAAATTGATTTTGATTTCTGACCAAAAGAAGATGGAGAGAATTTGAAGACTCTACGACGTCCTCCATGAATCCAGTAAACACTCCATATATTTCATAGTTTGCGACGAGCGATTCAACCGAAGGAGCATCACCGTCTGTCTTAGTCATCAATGTCGATGTTGAGTAGGTACCGCATGATGTCAAACTCTTATATTTCCAAGAAAGAAACGCTTCTCTATCTGAATGGTGAGTAGAGGCACATACAATAATCGGGTAATGTCAAACTTTCTCATATCATACATATCCCAGTGTCTCTTTTTCTCTGTGTTTAGACTTGATTAAGTTCTTCGGCAGATTCGTTCCTGCTTTTGTGCTCGAAAGATTCCAAAAAGTATGAATTTTCTTCTAGATGTTCCAAACTGCACGGAACAGCAAAACCGTGTCTAATCTACTACATGCTAAAATTAACTGCGTCTTTCTTTTTTGGTAAAAAGTTAAATAAGCTATAACCTGTACTTCCAACTTTGCTTCCCATGTTTGAAACATAACCTTTTGCGTATAATGGTTTTCTTTTCTTAATAGTTTAACTAAAAGAATTGCTCTTTAATCTTTGAATTTAAAAATGGGCACTTATATAAAAAGCCTAAAAGACGCATAATTTTATTCAACCAAGAAGCAGTCATACCAAAAATGGGTACTTAGTATGACCAACAAATCCAGACTTGAAAATTCTTAAAACTTTTCGTCACACTGTCTCTCTCTCTCTCTCTCTCTCTCTCTCTCTAAATGACCATCGTTGTGAATTTCAGTGTATCGTGATTTTCTTTACCCAATTTATTCCTCACTTCTCCATCATCTCATGCTCTGAGCCCCCGACTTGTCAAAGATGGGCCATTGCTGCAGCAAAGAGCTAGTTTCTGCGCCCTATAACGAAGAAACTAAAGCTGGAAGCAACGCTGCCGCCGGCAACCACGTCAAGCCTCCTCCTTCGCCGGCTTCATTGAGAGCTCCGTCGCAGGATTCAGTTGAGCCTAACGCTAACACCTACACTACCAGTCCTTTCTCGAGTCCGCTTCCCGCTGGAGTGCGACCGTCCCCTACGCCGGCTAGGAAGTTCAAATGGCCGTTACCGCCTCCGTCTCCGGCCAAGCCGATTATGGCGATCATGAGGCGGACTGGACTGAAGAAACAGAAACAGGGCACGATACAGGAGGAGAGAGACGGAGCGGCGGAGGAGGACGGCGAGGAGGAGTTGAAGGCGTTGGACAAGAATTTCGGCTACGCTAAGAATTTTGGAGGGAAGTATGAGTTGGGGAGAGAGGTTGGGAGAGGGCATTTTGGTCATACTTGTTTGGCTAAGGCCAAAAAGGGACAGCTTAAGGGACAAGAAGTTGCTGTCAAGATCATTTCCAAAGCTAAGGTGCGTTTGCCCTTGGTGTTGCTACTTCACTAATTTGTTTTGCAGTTTGTTTCTAGTGGGGTTCGTCAATTTGGCATCCAAATTTTGAAATCATCAAGTTCATTAATTATGGTTGTTTTCTCATGAATTTAATTGGGGGGTAGATGACAAGTCTATAGTTTTGCATTTGACCTAAAAAATTCAAGGATATTCTCATAAGAGGGAAATGATAATGCGTGAACAATTCAGATGATAATCTAGAGACTGGTGGTCATATCTTGTGAAGGTTGTTATACTTCTAATCTTCCGATACTAGTTTTGCGGGCTTTAGAGCTCGTGAAATGAAATGATGGAAGCAGGAAATTGGATATTTAAGTGCATTTATGATGTGAACTTTGAGCTATAATGTGAAGATTTAGTAAGAAGAAACGTGCCTTACCAGGACGGATGCCTCAAGACATGAGTTTTGCTAGATGTGGTGATGTTAAGAAATCAAGTGATTAAGCTATCGGACATTAGAATGATGCTAGAACCTGCTGAATACGTTGCCAGAAATAACTTATTTTCAGCCTAATCAATATTCTGGGTCAAATTCTTTGTTTGTTCAAATGCAACCGGTCTTTTAATTTCACAAAACTTGTTGACAGTTTAGATTGACATAAAGCACAATAGGGCTACTTTCCTCTATACTATACACTAACACCACATTACCAAGCAAACTTATTTTACTGAGTTTTCCACGTAACTGCATGTTAAGCAGTTAAAACATACATTATACTGTGGATCTGATAGTTGCGTAAAATCCATCTTTTAAATGCCAGTGATGCTATCAAAATGCTTAATCAAATTTGCAAAGTATGAAGCTCTAAACACAAGTCAGAATGAGGTTGAAAAATATCAGTTCCTGACTAGTAAGTCTCAAATGCATTCTGTAAAACTCTTTTTCAAGGGGTATTTTGTGCAGATGGCCTTTATTGGTGCTGTTTCACATAGCCTCCATATCCAATGTAATGCAATGTTATGTAACAGAACTATAACCGATTTATTGTTGTTGCAGCTAGTTGTGTGTCTGATGTTGTCAATAATTGCAAATCAACAAGTCTTGATATTAAGTGCTTTTTGGCAGTACTGTCTAATTTTTTTAATTTGAACAAGCCGTTTTTCCACTTTTTATAATAACTATTTTTTCAATTTGCTCTGTTTTAGAGTAGATCTCTTCTTGATTTATGCCCTTGTGAGCTAATAAGTGATTATCTAGTGAATTGATAACTATGAGATCCATTATAAGTTTTGGTAACCAAAACAGAGCAAAGTAGATCTGTTCTTGATTTATGCCCTTGAGAGCTAATAAGTGATTATCTAGTGAATTGATAACTATGAGATCCATTATAGGTTTTGGTAACTAAAAAAATCGTCTATGCAGATGACGACAGCAATATCAATTGAAGATGTTCGCCGGGAGGTAAAGATGTTGAAAGCCTTATCCGGACATAAGCATATGATCACTTTTCATGATGTGTTTGAAGATGCCAATAATGTCTACATAGTTATGGAGTATGTGTATCTGATATCTGCTGGAGTTATTATCTAATCACTATTTGTAACTGTTTTTTGTTTGGATGATCTTAATGCTTTTCTTTGTCTATAACTTGTAAATCTGATAGCGATAACATATTCTACTTAAGAATGGGAATTGCTGAAAGATTAATGAGAAAGCTGGGATTTTTTGTGTATTTTAATCTAGGCTCATATTTGGAGATAAACGTGTAAAGTAGGTAAAGAAGTTTTTTATTATTTGTTATTCATATTTATTATTGACCTAGTTGTGGATCATCCTTTTCTTGGTTTTGATACTGTAAAGATGGGAAATTTGTCTAAATTTTTTAAATTCTTTGCTACCAGATTATGTGAAGGTGGAGAACTCCTTGACAGAATCTTAGCAAGGTAATAAGAGAATAGTTTCTCATTACCCTTGTAAACATTCTAATTCTTCCCTTGTTGCATCATAGTCCAAGTTGATGTTATTACTTAATGTAATTCCTTTTATTTTTCTTCTGCAGAGGTGGAAGATACATTGAAGACGATGCTAAAACCATCGTTGTCCAAATACTAAGTGTTGTTGCCTTTTGTCACCTTCAAGGTGTTGTGCACCGTGATCTAAAACCAGAGGTACAACTATTTGATCTAAGTAACATGTATTTCTCTCTCTCATGTGCACATATTTGTGTGTATGTATCAAGGCTCTTTATCAATTAGAACCTCATAAGCCATGGAATATCATCTCAAAGGAGTCATCAGTTTTTTTTTCCCTCCCTTCTTAACTTTAACCAAGTATTCTATTATCGCTTGGCAGAATTTTCTTTTCACCACAAAAGATGAGGATGCTCCAATGAAAATTATTGACTTTGGTCTATCTGATTTTATCAGACCAGGTGATGTATGGTTATTCACTGAATCTTTCAAGGTCCAATCGTTATTTTATCATATTAACATGGTATCATCTGTGCTTTTTTTTATTACTTTATTTTTTAAATCAACTCCTTGACACTAGCTATACTTTTTTTCTTATGAAAATTTAGCTTGGTCATGTTTCATGTTCTCATGTGCTATGGAATACATTTAATTGTTTGAAGTTTGAAAATATTATTAGCAGCATATTATTTTGCACCAAGTTTCCAGTATGAGAATCTATTAGAAGATAATATCATTGACAAGAATTTCCTTTTTGTTATCTATACCTCTGATATTATATACAAAAGGTCATCATATATATATACATACATTTATATGCAGATCAGCGCCTTGATGATATTGTTGGCAGTGCGTATTATGTTGCACCTGAGGTCCTCCACAGGTCATACAGTGTTGAAGCCGATATGTGGAGTATTGGTGTCATAACATACATATTGCTGTGTGGAAGTAGACCTTTCTGGGCTCGAACTGAATCTGGAATTTTTCGGTCTGTGCTAAGAGCTGATCCAAATTTTGAAGATTCACCTTGGCCTGCGGTATCACCAGAAGCTAAAGATTTTGTGAAAAGGCTTCTCAATAAGGACCATAGAAAAAGGATGACTGCTGCACAAGCTTTAAGTAAGCTGTTTGTTGAACACTTTTGAGCTGTTTAGTTTTATCTTTCCCAAAGTGGACATTCTGGTTGGATAACTTTTTGTTCTTTATATTTGCTGATAGTTAACCAGTTTCTTGGTGCACTCATTGCAGCTCACCCATGGTTACGACATGAAACTAGAACTGTGCCATTAGATGTTGAGATATACAAATTAGTTAAATCATATGTTCGTGCGACACCTTTCAAGCATGCAGCATTGAAGGTAACTACAGCACACAGAACTTCTTAATTGACATATCACCCAACCACCTGAAAAAGATTGAGTAGAAGAGAAATCAGTTCATGTGTCAAGTTATGAATGCTTTAGCATGATATATATAGTCCTACCCCTACCAGTTTCAGGTATCATTAAGTGATATGATCTCTTTCTTTCTTTGGAGCAAATTGACTTCCCACCTGGAGATCAATTAAATACAGCCTTGGTATCCTCCCTGTAATTCTGGTATCCTTTCATGTCTGATATTGATCCACATTGCAGGCTCTTTCAAAAGCTATTCCAGAAGAGGAGCTCGTCTATGTCAAGGCTCAGTTTAATCTCTTGGAGCCAAAAGATGGACTTGTGTCTATCAATAACTTCAGAGTGGTTGGTTTATACTTCTTTTAGCTTTTATCCACTGAGAAGAATTTTTGGAACTTCAATGAATGTTCTTATTGCTAAACATTGTGTATTGTAAGTAGTTGAGAAAACCAGATATGACTTTTAGACCGTTGGTCATCCAATAAACTCATCTCTCTCTCTCTGATGCTCACCTAGAAAGTTCGATGAAAAAATGCAGGCTTTAATGAGACATGTTACTGATGCCATGAAGGAAGCAAGGATTTTTGACATTTTAAATGTGGTATGGTTTATTAATTTATGTTGCTCACACCTTCCAGATTTTGTTGCCTATTAGACTACAGGAATTTTTACAATTTATTAGATTGTTCTGTCTTAGCATATCATTGATTCATTCTTGAAATTGTGCTTAAATAATTGTGTAGTTCATGTGGAATATTTTACAGATAAGTTTTGTTAAGTGAGCACATTTATTGAGCTCGTTAACTTGTCATAGAATCAAAACTGTTTCTCAAATTTCTCAATTTGGTTCACTCGGAAATGGAAAAGGGAATTAAATTCCTTGCATAAAAATTCTAAGTTAAAGCAACAACATCAAGACATTCCTTTTTGAGATTGATTCTGGGGTGTAGTTCTGCTATTGCATATGAAACACTAAATCGACCTCTGAATCCTATTTCCTTGAAATATTGAAAGTTAAAAAACATCTCTAGTTATCAGAACCTATGCACCCCTCTGATTTGTAGTATTTAGTGAACATGAATAAAGGAAGATTCCCCTTTTCTGCATCTGGTTGCTTTGTTATGCTGCTGAAAAGCATAATTGTGATCCCTGAATGGTCTCTCTATCACCATCTTTTTTTTTTTTTTCATTATCTTCTTAAAATTGCTTACCTTAACTGCTTTTTCTATCCTTTTACAACAAACCCGAATGTATTATGATATAGCAGCGCTATATTGTTGCTCTGATTACTAAATTTCAGCTTATTTCTTCAGATGGAGCCACTATCATATAAGAAATTGGGGTTTGAGGAATTCTGTGCTGCTACAATCAGTCCATATCAGGTTGAGGCCCTTGAAGAGTGGGAGAACATTGCCAAAACTGCTTTCGAGTATTTTGAACAAGAAGGTAACAGAGCCGTATCAGTGGAAGAATTGGCACTGGTGAGCCCCATTACAAGTTCAGAAAACTATGATGTAGTGAATTTAGTACTATATGCATAACTGCAGTCTTTTATGCAGCAGGAAATGAATTTGGGCCCTCAAGCTTTTTCCATAGTGAAGGATTGGATCAGAACTTCTGACGGAAAATTGAGCTTCGTTGGATATACCAAATTCTTACATGGAGTGACAATACGCAATACAAACACAAAACAGAGATAGTATAGCCAGTGTTTCTGTTATCTCTTCTTTTTTTTTTACCCTTTTTTCATAATTTCTTGATATAGCCCCAATATTTTCCTCCCTACAAATTCAGAATTCAGATTGTAAGGCGTATAAGTTAATGTTCAGATGGTAAATTGTTCAACGAAAGCCATATGATTTAAGACATGGCAGTCTGAATTTTGTCCTTAATACTTTGAGCGAAGGTAAGATATTGTTGATGACTTCCCTTGTCACGACCAATTTGTACACCATTACCTATTTCCTCCATGGTATACTTATATAGGAGTGAAGTGTTCTTTGTCTTAATCAGTTAGATGTGACGGAAATGTACAAGTTCTTTTTTTCTTTTTCATCCTTCACCGTTCCAGGGGACTGATGGTCCAAATTTATTGATTACAATTGCATTATAGTGGAATTTTACTTTCCAAGAATCAGTCGAACAGACGTGGCAATGAAGCCAGGAAACAGGAAAAGTTTTGTTAGACGTCGACCTCTAAAAGTATGTTGAAAAAGAAAGCTTTGAATTATTCGAGATTCGGCTCTTTTAGTTGACATGGTTTTCCTTCCGACCGCCCCTCATCAAGCTATATATGTGTAGATTGTTATTATCAAATTCCGTCCATAGGTAGGTTGGAGAAATCATATTGTGTTCCATTTTAAATTTTACTTTCAAGTCAAGAATTTTTATTTGCACAAAGTGCAAATATGGAATAGTATATGAAATTAGTCAAAATACAAGTCAAAATTAAAACCTATTCTAACTTTTTATTTGTCTTTTTTTAAAAAAAAAACTTTTTATTTGTCTCACATAAAATTGTAATAATATTAATCCATAATTGATTTTTAACATAATTTCAATTTCAATATCAAATCCATAAACTAAATGGAGAAAATATAATGGGTGAAAAAGAATTTTGATATAAATAATGAAAAAAATAGTATCGTATTAATATAAAAAAAATAAAATTATAAAATAATCTTTAAATTTTGTAAAATCTATAAAATAATCTCTCTATATATATTATGCATCCTGTGTAAATATAATTTTAATATGTTTCAAATATTCAATCAATAAAATAAATATAATATAATTTTTAAATCCATTAGTATCAATTTTCACATATTTCTCAAATAATTACAATCTGAATTAATATAAACAAAAGTACAATTATCAAATCATCATAATTTAATATCAATATATCAAAACATTATAAAATAATAACAATATACAACAAATAACTATTTTTTTCATTTATATTTATACTAATTTTCATCTATTTTTTAAAATAAATATTAACATGAACTAATATAATAAAAATAACATAAGATCAAACCACATTATTGAGTATCAATAAATCAGAAATCATCAAGTAATAACCTCCAATTATGAAATTATAATCAATTGTATTCAAATATCATACAATAAGAATAATACATGAAATAATAAATGTTATAATTAATATCACTATTCAGCACAGAAACTCCATAAAGTAAAATTGAAGCTTAAAAAAATATTAATAGTTAACATATATAAAATTTAACATATATATCAAATACTAAAAAAAGAGAGGAGAGAATAACTTAAAAATACACGAATCTTCATTCTCCATGCTAATTTCCACTAAAATCAAACTAGATTCACCTATTATCTACTAAAAAATTCTTATCATACAGAAGAATGTGATTATCACTCTCATCTAGTCTTATCCTGACAAATGATATATCATTATCCTTTCAATGACTATCAATATTTGCTTATAAGTCACTCTCACTTAGAAGACTTGACTCTTTAGAAACTTAAACAACCAAAGTATCAATATGATACAAAGAAATAAGATATGAGTCCCTACTTGTTCTACTCTGAGTCTTGGTAAATAAATAAAATCAAATTACTAATGAGATTTTAGAAATAATATTAAATATAATAATAACAATTAAAAAAAATCCTCTCTCGAAACTTCAAGTTGTATCTAAGATAGATCAAATCATTCAACTTCTTATACTTCAATATATTCCTCCTCTTAGAGAGAATGAAGTTGAATGTGTTCCAATTCCTTTCATATCCAGTTGCACTCATACATACACTCAAAATACAAATTGCAAACCTTTCCAATTTTGGAATATTAATTCTAAATTGGTCGCACTTAGCAAACGTAAGATAAAAAAATTTCATAAACAAAATGAAATAATAATTCATTTTAAATAAGTAACAAAAGTAAAGAAATATAGGCATCTTGAAATCACTAACACCCTCCTTGTATGCCTCTATTCGTGAGTTGGGGAGATCTTACATCATCTTATGTCCAATAATAGTGGTGATGATGATCAACATTCCTTATTAACTTCAACTCTCTTATTGTAATCATACTTAAAGTAGACACTTGGATCAAACAATGCTCTAGTAGTAAATAAAGAAGAGTATAATTGGTTTTTCCATCTATCATTAGTGAAAGATAGGAAAGGCATGTATAGAGATGATCTCTTCTTTAAATTAACCTTTGTAGTTTCCTTTGCCATCTCCATGACTTTATAAATATCTCATTATAGATTTATCATCATTATCTGCTAGACGAAACACTTTAACCAAAGGCTCATAAACTCTAATCACAAGTTATTAGTTGAATCAAAACTCTTTACCATCAATAATAATGGAAGCACCCTCCAATCCAACACTGAACCTAACATGGTAAGAAGTTACTTACCTATCATTGGTAAACATTTATATTAACTCCTTTTTTATCATTACAAAACTCTATAATGATAAAAAGTTAGTGGCAAATTTGGTAACTGTAGGGTAACATAAGTTCCTCCCATTAGTAAACTCATTCCTCGTCAAATTTAACACCCATACATGATTATAAATAAATTTAATCACTTTTTTTACTCTCAACATAGTTTTCTCTATAATAGGAAAATGTCTACCATCTTTGATATCTTCTAAGATCAAGTCAATACAATAAGCACCACATAAAGTTCAAAAGAAAGAGTTACACATATTCTAGAACCTCTTCCCAACTGTTTTGTAAGCTACATCATTATCAATGATGAACTGAACAATGTTTTATGATCTAACTTCATTAACAATTTTATAAAAAGTTGAAACAGAAAATCAAAATTCCTAATTATGCCAAATGCATCAATTGATTTAAAAAAACATGGTCCCTTTAGTAGAATAAATCAAGAAATTAATGAAATACTCATGTCTCTAATGAGTCCAACCATCACATATGATGAAACACTCATAGACATCTTAAGTCATCCTTTTATCTTTCAAATAGTGTCTCACTTAAAAAACAAAATTAGCAAGAAATTTACTTCTACGGTCATGCATCGAAGGAGTTTTATGTCTTAGACCATACGATGCAATGACATCCAGTATAGACTGATAATAATGTGATTGAACAGTATAGAATGACACACATGTATCATACCACCATCTAGATATAATCATATCTACTTGCTCACCTATTTCGTTTGTTTGCATGGCAGCGGGAATAGAAAGTTAAGTTCCTAAAGTTGTTATTGGAGAAAAAAAAAAAAACCAGTAAACGATCTCCTTCTTTTCTATCTAACCTCACTGTTGCTTGAACTACTTTCTTTTTATGGGATAGAAGGGATAACAAGTCCTTCAACATTAAATTCACCAACATCATCTCTACCAATATCACTTCCATCATCTCTGAAAATTGAACTTATACTGTCAATGTTAAAATTCAATTCGGCTCTTCTATCTTTCTTTAACTGATACTCCGCTATTAAAGTCTTCATCTACTACTTCATATTATGAGAAACCTTCTTGTAAGATTCTACATCACCCGTTATTCTAGTCAAATGCTTCTTTAATCTTGTGATTCATCCACTTTTGAAAGTCTTGTCACAATAATTACATATAATCTAGCACCTCGAGTCATGAACCAATCTACCATAAGCCTATACTGGATCATCAAAACTTCCAGAAGAGGATAAAGTGGTACTAGCAGTATTTGAAGTCAAACTGTCCTTCATTTACCTATCAAAATCATTGCAATTGGTTAAGGCATTAAGTAAATCAAACTAATTATAATTGATTAAAGATATATAAGTCATTACATATATGCAATTGATGATTCTATTAGTTCAATCATACTTCTAATTACATGAATATGCATTCAATTTGATAAAACATAATGCAATTTCACATAAAATTGAGAATATCCCAATTTTTATATTCCTAAAATTGGGAAAAATCAAATGTCATCAAATCAAATGCAATTGATGATTCTATTAGCCTATTCATACATCTAATTATATTAATATACATTTAATTTGATAAAACATAATACAATTTCACCTAAAATTGAAAAATTCTTCAATTTCTATATTCCCTAATTAGGAAAGTTCAAATTCTACCAAATAAAATACAATTGACAATTCTATTAGTTCATTCATACATCTAATTACATGAATATACATTCAATTTGATAAATCATAACACAATTTCACCTAAAATATAAAATTCTCAAATTTGAAACTCTAATTCTACTTAATTTTGAATTTGATTCAATTTATATGTATTCATATCAAATTAAACTTTTACAATGTATAAAATTGATGAACTAAACACTAATTAACAACTAATTGAATAAAAATTTAAAAATCTTAAAGTTAAAAAATTTACAAATTTTCAATTCAAATTCTTCAAATTGGTTTATGGAAATGGATATATACATTAGGAAGATGCTAAAGCTTCATACTACTACCGAAATTTGACCTGAAACGTGAAAAATTACCAAAAGTTTATTTAAAAATAAATAATAAAAAATTTGGTGTTTTGTGATTATTTGGAGATTTATGAGGTATTTTTAGGTTATTAGAGTTAGATGAAGGTAATGGGTGAAGGATTAAACTCAAATATATGAGTTTTGCATGAAAAAGTAAGATTTATGTTATAAATTTGAAGGAGGTCGAGAGAGAAGAGGGAAGAAGATGAAGTAAATAAGGGAAAAAGGAGTTAGGGCGATTTAAAGGGACCATTAGTCAACGGACACTCAAGCATCGATGTGACTGAAATATGGGAATTTTTGAAAAATAGAACTCTTCAAGCCCCGAACTTTCGGAGATTTATATATTAGCTCCAATTTTGGGTCGATATTCCGATATTGGTCTAAAAACGATAAAAAAGGGTTAATAATGCTAGGACAAGTCGGAACACTGGTTCAATATGATATTGGTCCAATCCATACTAATTTTGGGTTAGTACATTACAACTTAATAGTATACCATCGATTGATAATGATTTTTAAACCTTTGATTGCAATGCATGCTTACAAGGAAGCGAATAACATACTAACTCCCTTTTTTTAAAAGAAAATAACATGCTAACTTAGTAAATGAATTCTTTATATATAAGCAAAGTCTTTAGTGATGGACAAATGGTTCACAATTCCTAATTCCCAATTCAAAGAAATTTCCTATCATGGTTTTCACTTAAAAGCCTCTTAGCCCTAATGTAAGTCTGCAAGAGAGAATTTTTTAAAGCCTCCTTATTGAACCAAGGGAGATTCTAATCATTTTTTTAATGATGAAAAAAAATTATTATTACTAATGTTTGAGTTTTGATGCATTAGAAAAATAGGTTGATGCAAAAGTGTAAGGACATGTATTATAGTATAAGGTAGAAGAGTTTTCATGAATAAAATGAAGATTGGGACAAGCATTAAAGTAATGAAATGAAGATCAAGAGAAGAAGATCATGGTTAAATAGGTTCAGAAAAGTGTTTTAATTTGTAAGTTTCCTTGATCTTAATTAGTACTTAGAAAGGGCTCACATTTGCATGTCCTATTTACATAAATATTTATATATAGGTTTTGCATCAATGTTTTAGTGTGTGAGTGAATTTTTTATGGCATTGACATGCTAGGAAATGTTTAGAATGTTGCATTTATATAAAATTGTATAATCAAGAAGTAATGTGATGAAATATTTTTAAGTATGCCTCTTGATTAGCTTAAGTGTTTTGAAATATTGTTTTTGTGCATTTTATATTAAGTCAATTTGTAGTGAGAATTTTAATTTGTGAAAGGTTTATGAAAGTTGTGTGTAATGGTTTTGAAGAAAAAGAAATATCATTGAAATGTTTTGAATTGTTTTAGACTTGGTTTTTAAACTAAAGTTTTAAAGTTTTGTTAAATTTATCATAAAACAAGACATTTTTTGTTCGTGATCTTAATTTATATATCTTGGTAGCGAATTTCAATTTAGTATAAATTAAAACTTGTTTGAACTATTTTAAAAGTTAAAGAAATGTTTCAAAGTGTTTGTGAAAGGTGTTAGTATACTTATAAATTATTTAGAATTAGTATACTTATAAATTATTTAGAATTGGTTTCTAAATGTGTTTTATTTGTTATAAATCAAGATATATCTTCATGGTTGAGCTTATTTGATAAGTCTTGATATCTAAAATCATCTTGGAGGACTTTTGAAACTGATGTGGAATTGCATTTGATGTAATGAAAAAGTTTAGAAGTATTTGTACATATTTTGGTCAAGTTTTGAAGTGTTTTTTAATGTCTCAACAGTGGTCATTAATATAGGCTATTATTAGGCCATTATAGTCATGAAATCCATCATTATATTCTTATTAAATGAGTTTAACGTGAGTTATAAACGACGTCGTTAATGTCCATGGAAACCCAATGTAATATTATGATAGCATAATAGATAGTTTTTAACAAAATGCAATTTTCAGTTCTTTAATGTTTTTCATCCCTCTAACGACTATTTCTCATAACCAACCACTTAATTCACTTTATAACTCTGTAAATAAGAGGTCTAGATCTTTGGTTTCAATCTTTATATAATTTTATGAAAGATTTGAGTGTTTAAAGTGAGATTACTTAAAGTTATCAAAGTTTATTTACTCAAAGCTATCAAAGTTTAGTATTGTTCTTCATTCATCTTTATCTTTCTTGTTTCATATCCAAGTTCAGTGCTTTAAAATCATTATATTTTATTAGTTTGAGCTTTCAAGAGCTTCATTAAGCTTACATTTATATTTTTTAGTGTTTATTTCGTTGTTTTCAAGCTTATTAAAGTTTATATATTCGAACTATATAGTTTTTATAGCTCTTGATTTGCTCTTAGTTCTATCTTCTATTTCATGCATTAAATTTATTTTTTTACTTGAATTTATTGTCCACTAATAGATTAATGTTCCGATAGATTGGTTATGTTTAGTTTGCACATTTTTGTGGATTAAAATCGTTGATATTTGAGTTAAAACTTAGGAGCTACAGTTTTTGACGACTGCATATTCATATGTTCAATCTAATTTTTAAATACTTTAAACTTATTTTTATTGCTTCAATCTAATTGCTTATGACTTGTTGAGAAGTCAAGAGACTTGTTATATTGTTTATTTGTCTCTAAAAGTTGTAGAAATATTTTTATTGAGTGGGAATCATTAAAACATTATAAAGGTAAGAAAATTGCTTATGTTAATTATTGTTATTGATTAAAGGCTATTCTTTTACGTTAAAATAGAGTTAATAGGTTACGACTGACCTATGGTAAACAAGATTTGACTTATTGTAATTATTGAACGTGAATTGAAATAATTTAGGCCATATATAAACATTAAGGAATGCATAAAGTATACGTATTGTATTAATTGTATTGAGCCACACAATCTTTGGAGGCTGATTTATGGTAACAAATTAGCTCATTTCGATTTTGATTTCAAGGTTTACTCTTCACCCACTTAAGTAAGATTGTATTGAGTTCCTCTTAACTCTTTGTTAAATAAGATTGTGTGGGTTTCTCTTAACTCCTCTTGACCCTTGTTAAACAATATTTGTAAAGCTACTCTTCACCTCCACTTGTATAAAGAAAGATTGTAAAGGTTCCTCTTCATCTCCTTTTTGAAAAGAAGAAGTTGTAAGGGTTACTCTTCACCTTAAGTAAGATAAGTATAGTTAAAACTTCCAACAAATAGTTAGAGAATAGATGAGGTAATTATTAAGGAATGTTGAACTACTATAAATCTTGGTGTTTTTTCTCTTCCCTATCCTCTTTATATTTATGCATTTGTGTTTGATTTATAATTAATTGAATTTGATTGATATTTGCATAAGCGTTGACATTCTATTATATGTTGAATTTTGGTTTAGTGATTCCATATAATTAAGATTGGTTTAGAATGTTTAGTTTCTTTAGTTTAATAAAATAAATTTTAAATACCCAATTCACCTCCTATCTTGAGTGCTATAGAACTTACATTCTTAATTAAAAAAAAAGTCTCAAATTCCTATGAAAATTATGGTAGGAAGGATTAAAATTTCAAAGACATACGAATTGAATCTTTCAAAATATATTTATTATTATTATTATTATTATTGTAAAAAGTATTGTTTCCTTTTAAAAAAAATTTCTTTTCCTCCATTAATAATGGTTAATTGGATTTGGACTCTTTCAACCCCTATTTTTCTTTTTTGCCTCATAATTCCTGCGTTAATTAAATAGGATGGTTTAATCCCATCTTACCAATTGTTAAAGTCAATGGCATGTTCTTAAGCATGTTACTTACAATCTTAGTTCCTAGAGTTTTTCCGTAAAGTTTAAGTAAAAAATTTGTATAAACCTTCAGCTTTATATTTAAATTTAAGTCAAACTCTAACGTTTCAAAAATATTTAAAAAATGATAACCTTTATAAAATATTTAAAATCCACTTTAAAGAGATAACATCGTTAACTCTATTTTTTTTTCAAAAAATCATTTGTAGATCCCCCTACATTGATAATAGGATCCATAAATGGACCCACCCTGTTTATTGAAAACCACGTCGCTCCGCAGAGGTTGGTCTTCTTCACCTCATCGTTGGTCCCTTTCTCTCTCAACTCGGTTTCGTTCTTTAATCTTGGCAACAGTGGGTGTAAAAGGGTTCTACAAATACATTTGAATCCATATACCCATTCGCTTGATGCTACTAAGGGCATCTCCAACCCATTCATCCAAAATGGAGTGGAGTTTCCTTTATTTTAGAGATTTATAGTACTTTTCACTCAAATGCACAATTCTATTGGAGTGAAGTTATACGTGCCTAGTTCAGTTAAGGAGTTTTCAGAGACTCTTTCACTATTTAATCCTTATTAAACTAGGAATTTTTCAAGTTAGGTAGGTAATTGTGTG
>JAOXYD010000134.1:7021496-7035755 GCA_028565735.1 Pinacopodium congolense
ACAAGCCTTGAACTCCTTAAGATGATCTGGACACCACAACAGCTCTGAATCAACAAGATCTAGCAAGAAAATCAAAGAATATGTAAAGATATACACATAAGAACTTAGTCTTTGATTTAATCCAAAAAACAAGAGAATATAATAGACAATCTGAGTTAGAAAACCCCCTATGATGATTTAGAAACTCAGATATGGATCTTAGCTACAATCTCCAATTTATAGAACTCAAAAATACAATCTGAAACTTGAAATCTAAGTGTTTGAAGCTTAAGTGTTCAAGGAAGAACAAGAAGAGGGAAGCTAGAGCTTCTCACTCTACTATGATCTGATTACTAGCTAATGTCTACGTGTTATCTGTTGTTTTTGGCTCTATGCAGACTCTAGAAGATCACACCTCACATGCTAAAAGACAAGGGAATTAATGGATATCACGTCAAGTTTGAAATCTGTAAGATACCAAGCTAAAATTGTTAACTTGGAGTACAACGGCACCCTCTCATAGTGCCGTTATAGCTCGACTTCTGGAGAGCTAAACGGCCCCATGTTCTTTAGCAACAAGAGGTGTTCTTTGATGTTTTTGCTCCAATCTTCGTCATTAAGCTCCATTCTGCAAATCAAACATTATAGGGCATCAATTACACAATTAAACACTAAATTAGGGGTCATAATTCAATAAATTAACTATAAAAATCATATCAATTTGACCCCTATCAAGTAATCACGGGGACCACAAGAGTGGTTGTTTAGAGGGATCGTTTAGTTCATTTGAATTATATATTATTCAAAATCTTAATTGATTATTTCACTTTTGAATAGTTTTGTATAAAAAGGTTTTCTCAATTTCATACATAGATTTGCATGTATTAAGAGATAGTATAATATTCTATCAAATGTTATTACTATCTAGTGATCGTTTTTATTTTTTTATAGGTAGACAAAGATAAAAAAGAGTTTGGGATTGCTTTAAAAAAATATTTTCTATAAAAAAAAGGCTGGACATTGAAGAAATGATTAAAAATTGGAAGTATAATTTTACAATAACTGATTTGTTTAACATAATCATGAAACTTTTTTCAACACTTATGTTTAATAACATGATAATAATATCGTATTATAAGTGTGCAAAAATATAATGACATTGAAGAAGTTAAGAATCATATGTAGGCTGTCATTAGGGTAACAAACCTAATTTATGTTGATAAATTTCATAATGTGATGTTGTTCTCAATAACTTTTATTGTTAGTTCAATTTTTTTGTAGGAAAATTTTTAAAGGGATAATTTAGAGGAAAATCATAATCTTGTATTAAAGCATACATTTCTTTTCTTTTGATATTAGAGATCAAACTTCTTTAGGAGTTAAATGAAACCTTATAAACATGTAATATATGAAACCACAAAGAAAAGGCGTCCAGATATAGAAATACAAGCATATTGCTAATGATTTATCATAAATCTTTTTTTTATGGGATCAAAAAGTATAAGTATATATTCTCAATTATGTTAAGATGGATATTTTATCATTATTTCCTTAACAAAAATCTTATCTCATTTTCTTTATAAAAAGGGAAATGAATGAGTACAATTTTAAAAATAAGAGTGATATGAGGGTGCCTTATCATAGTAGCTTTAAAAATCTGTTAGAGGTATTGCTTTTCACAATGTAGTATTTGTTTAGAATATATATATATATATATAATTTGATAAAATTTCATGTTTCTAATTAAAGTAAAGATAAGAAAGAACTTCATTTAGCAAAGATATGGTTCGAGACTCGTAAGAAGGGTGAAAAGATGGTGGAACTAAAATCGTAAAATATATATGTAAGTTAACGATCCGTTTGCTTTAAGTTTATGTTTCTATTTGTCATTTTTAATTTTATTTATTTATTAATTTTTAAACTAAAATTTCGAATTTTGTATTGTATTGATATATTGTTTTTTTATTTTAATGATATTTTATGAGTTTTCGTATTTAAAAATAAAAATAGAAACAAGAAACATTAACAAACAGACCCTAAATTGTTTATCTAAATAATTTTCACCTTAATTATATTAATTGTTAATGCATATTATTTCCATATGACTAATTTTGGAAGCTTATAGAATCAAAACGCTTCCTTGGAATATAAGATTATTGAAAAATGCTCTAGACATCAAAATAAGGATAATTTCATTTGATAACGATCATGGTAATAAGCAAAACAATTAAAGAGATCGAACCCATCAAAGGCTAAGCTTAAAACCAAAAAAAAAAAGAAAAAAGAAAAAGATCTCATTCAAAGAGGGATACGTGCTTTGGAAGAGAAGCTAGAGAACTTTAAAATTGTAGCCTTTAATTTTATTGTTTATAAGTGATAAATTGGCTCAATTCTTTTGCTTTTGATTGATTTTGGGATATTTAGATATAATTAATTTTTTATTAGACATAAAATTAAAATAATTGACATACTTTTCTAAATTTCTATGAAATACTATAAAAATAAATTTTATAATGAAAACAAAATTTATGATTTGGTTTCATAATAAACATGTGAGGGAATAATTTTTATTTGATTAATTTATTTAATTATTTAAAATAATGTTTTAATGATAAGATATTTATCATTATCATGCATATTTAATGATTATTGAAAATTATTGACAAAAGCATATCTCTTTCATCATGTATTAAACATTATATAACTTAAAAATTTTATCCACCAAAAGTCTCTTGCTAAGGAGTTGAGATTTTATCACTATTTCTGTACATCTCTTGGTACATAATTTGCCTCTAATTAATTATAATAGTGATATAAAATTCATTTCTTATTGCTAGGACATTTAATGCTAGACTTTTAATCATACAAGACATGAAGTCTTTGTTTTTAGACTTTTAGCGATATGATTTCTCTTATTCAAAATTACATTTTCTTGTAGTAAATTGATTTTCATGAATTTAAACTATATTATTATCTTTACTTGACATAATCCAATCATTAATTTTCTCAAGTAACTAAAATTATAATATTTACAAAATTTTTAAAAATTGACCTATTATTTAATTTTATATTAAAATTCCAAAAACTCACCAGTAAAATATTATTCCATCATCTAAATGCAGTTTTAAAATTTTCCTTAATTCAAAAAATAGTAATTTACTTATTTTATGTGGTTTCATTTTTCATCAAGAGTAATTGTTTTGTCCTTTCTTTGTTAACCTTCTCTCGTTTTCTTTAATTGTTGCAATGACTAAGGCTGTAAGTGAATGAAAGAATTCAATGAGTGTTTTTTTCTAAAACTCCATAAATTTTATATGAAACCTATTTATCAAAATAAATGAATGAAATCAAGCTTATTTAGTAAACTAACAAAAACTTAAGACAGTTTATTTGTGTCCATAAACAGTTCAGTTAATGATTGGGTTAAAAATCATTTTATTTTTGACACTCTACTCTCCATGTCCAAATATTATATAGTGGATTAATTTTAAAAAAGCACAAGTTTGAATCTCCTTCAATCTGTTTTTTAAGGTTGAAATATTAAATGTATCATTTAAGTGTCATGATTTTTTAAAATTTCAGTCTTTGTTGTAGGAGTTAATCAAAAGTTGAATGTTATAATAGAAAAGATAAAAATAAGCAAGCCATATATAATGTAATGGGCCGCATAATCTAACAAATGAGGTGGCACAATTTATGACCTTTTCAGGAAGAACAGAGTTTTACAATGTGCAGGTGCCATATGTTACTGTGTGAGCTCTCAATTGCCGGGTGATTCGATTTGAATTCTTGATGAGGGTGATGTGTTTCAATGCGGTAACAACGAGGTAACGAAAGGACAAAGGCGCGAGCCGGTTGCTGCTTGTCTGATTTAGCTTCTTAGTGGGATTCTACCATACTATTGTTGCTTAGCTTCGTCATCAATATTCTCCATGGCCGACAGCTCTTGCTCTGAAAAATTTTCAAGTCATCTTCTTTTTCCTTCTAGGGGTAGTGAGACGCTTCACGGTTCTTAATTTAGTATTTCAAGATAACCAAGTTGCCCATCCACTTGTTATAGTATTTACAAGTGCACCTATGTTCTTTATCTAGACCTTTTAAATTAGATTAAGTGAGTGGCTTAAAATGTTTAAAATACATCTCAACAAACATACATCTAAAGCAAATTTTAATGGATCAAATGAAGGTTTGATGACTTTTAAAAAATAGATTTAATTATATAAAGTAGCTTAATTTTTTAGATTTATCTAGCTTAATTTTTTAGATTTATCTATGCAGTAGTTTATAGCAGACTAAAATAATTACAAGAATTTATTTTGAATTTTTTATTAATAATTATCTTTCCAAATTATACGATAATGATAATTCATTATAACAATAAATTTAAAAAATTTTAATATTCAAATTTGATAAATATTTATATTATTATTATTATTGTTATTATATCTTCAATGCTATTTAAATTTAATTACAAAAGATATAATTATGTTATTTTCGAACAAATGTTAAGAATTATACAAATAATTTGTGCATGTTTGAAAAATTTTCTCAAATAAAATATTAGTCACTTGCAATCTAATGTTTAAAATTAATTGGAATATAAGACGAATGTGAGTTTGAGATGTACAAATTTATCCTATTATTTGGTTCGTGCGCTGCATTTGGACAAATTACAGCTTAATCGCCATAACAAATTACGAAGACCAAAAGATATGTGTTTCTCAACTTTAAAATTGTTAATTCATACTAGTCGTTATTCCCAGTGAGTAACTCGGATAAGAGTCCAATGCATCTGCCAAACTATCAGTTGCCAAGATGAATAGTTATCCATCTAATGTGCAGTAATCTTCCAACAATATACAAGCACTTAACAACGATGGATATGGATTACAGTTGCAAAATCAACATCTTTTAATTTCTAGCAATCTTCGCCTTCAGGAAACATGTGCCTCGAAGCACACACATATTAGCACGGAAATCACAATAGGTTAAGATGACATGTTAGATATATTGGAATATATATTTTGCTTTTGCCATGGTAATCTTTGCTAGTGAGGAAATCCGAAGGAACATTACATGCCATCCAGCTCTGGTCTAAACGTTGTCATTGTAAGGGTTTTACGGTGTAATTACTCTGACCCTTGGACTCCTAAATTTTTTAGCATGAAGATTACATCTAACAGAAAGACGTTTCATTGATGATAAGCAGCAAAACAACAGGTAAAGAGGCAATAAGTGCTATGGCTAAATTTGTAGCTTGTCTATATGATCTTAAATAACCCGCAAATAAGCAGAAAATTAAAAGAAACAAAATAAAATTTAAGCTAAAACTTGTTGTTTCAATTTTGACACGAGGGCAAAAACATTTGTATCAAAACATATTTGATTAACACTCAGAATTAATGTATTTCCCTGGTTGCACGTACTCGTTAAGCTCATGCACGTATGCTGATGATCCCATCCATTAATTCTAGTCTCTGTCCTTCCTCCTCCCGTCGCCATTGGTCACCGTAAGACAACTGACAAGCGTCTTCGCTAGCAGCTAACGAATCGGCAATAGGTCTAATGACCAAAATGCCCTCCCCGATCACTGCCAGAACTAATGTGGTGAAGGACACGAGGAACATGAAGGCGGAAAACGGTGTTTCCTCTGGCTTCCACAACAATGACAATGCAAGCGCTACGATTTCCAGAGGCAATGTTGCCATCACCGCAAAAGCAAGCCAATAGAGTCGACTCCTCAAACCCTTGTTGATTACAAGGGTTACAACTTTATAATATGATAAGCTGAAGCCAATCAAGTACCAGATCGCAAATGCACCGAATATTAGTGTATTCATTAAAGGGTATGAGCAGAAAACTGTTCCCTTCTCAAGAGTGCCCTTGGAAACCACCGAACTTCGCCAAAAAATAGGTGGTAAAAGACCCTCTATGGTTGACGTGAACAAAACCACAACTTGTATCGAGAAAATGGGCAAGCAGGTTACGGAAATGAAGGCAATAGCCCACGAGCCTCGTGGGGTGTTTTTCTTGATCGAAACGTTTACAAGGAAGAGCAAAACCACAAGGAAACCAGGCTCGAAGAGCCCTAATGAGAGAGCGGCGTGGAGTTTACAGAGGTTGGCTTGTTGTAAGAGTTCGAAGGAAGGGAAAAAAGGGTAGAGATATCGGCGGCGAACGATGGGTAAGCGAAGAAGGTCGTTGAGAGCCCAAAGGGTGATGAGGAAAACGAGAAGAAACCTGACGGCCCAGAGAGAGTTGAAATGCTGCAAATGGTAGCAGTTGCGGGATTTGAGGTGCAGATAGAAGACGAAAGCTAAGGCGACGAGAGACAGGAAGAGGAGACCGGTGATTAAGCTTACAGATGCCAAGTCGAAGGCAGAATTCAGGATTAATGATAAGGAGTAAATATTGAACATGGCATGTATGGATAAACGCTATAAGAGATGATCTTGATGATGCCTATGACAATGGCTAAAAGAAAGGTTGGTATTGGAAATAGTCAGCAGATTCAGATACAATAGTAATAATAAAAACAAAGAGGGTGGTGGGAATAGAAGCGTAGGATCGTGGATAGCAAAAAACATGGAGAAAATGAGATGATGACGGAGGCGCTGGTTGGCGATCGGAATGGGGTGAAAGGGAAGAGATGGTTGGGGTTAGTTTTCTCTCCCCAGTTCCCAACCGGCGAGGAAAAAACAAAACCAGGCTGTTCCAATAACTAGCAAGAGAATATCCTCTGGTTGAAAGAAAGAGTAACCGAAAGATAGAGAAGAGGGGGGGAAATCAGACAAAACAGGGTTTGTGGTGTTCTAGTCAGATGTTTTATGCTGTGTTTTCGGGATTGTATGGCTAGCTAAAGGGCTTTTGATGAGTTGGCTTTAGGTATATCGAATCATGTTGCATAAAGTAGTGAGTGATTCTTGAGGTTTTGATTTGTAGGTGTAGGTACGTGGGTAATGTATACTTTGTGTTTTAACTGGCGTTTCAGTTACAGAAAAAAAAAACGAAAATGAAAAAGATAGTTCATCTGTCCTCTACACGTTTGCGGACACCCTTGTTGCATGTTGTAATAATTTGTTAGTAGTTATTATCAAAATTTCCTAAATACATGTTTGTTTAAGATTTCATGCATACGGCTAAATGATTAGATTTAGTTTAATTTGAATATCTTCAAAATTTTTGAAAAAAGAAGAAGAAGATAAGTTAGATATGAACATGTATATGATAAATAATATTAATCGATTAATGTGAGGGTCCTTTTTTTTTTTTTTTTGAAAAGATAAAATTTTTGGTCTTCGTTGATCCATCTCCGGTTATAAGGTCCAATAGGAAATAATTATTACTTTATGACTGTCATATAGAAGCATACTCTTAAGACTTTGGATTGTATAGATTTTCTTAAGGAATCTTTAGTTGGATTGTGGATTGTAATTTTTTGTTGTAATTTTTGTATTTTTTTCGATTTTTATACTATATCAATGTGTTTTTCTTTGATTTCTGTGCTTAGAAAAATAGGAAAACAAAACCAAAAATTAAAATTCAACTAAACAAGGCCTTAGTTACCAACATCATTATTTTATGTTTGTTTATTACTTATCATTAGCTAGTAATCAATGGAAAATAAAAATGTGTAGCTGAGTAAAATTTGATTGAAGACAATGTTAAAAAATTTAGAAGCCATTGAAATGGTATAAAACAAGGGTAAGATTTTATTGGCTAAATTGAATTTAATGGAGTTCTTAAAATAATAATTAAAATATTTATTTTATTTAATGTTAATTTTCTTCATTTTTTAGTATCCAAACAATTAACTAAAAGACAATAATTAGAATCGTATTTATTTTTAAAGTATTACATGACTCTTATTCCTATAAAAATCTTAATAATAATTAAAATGATTTTATTATAAAGTACAACATAAATAATGCAATACTAAGAGAGTTTTGAATTGGCAAACACATCATGCAACTGTTATGAAGATATTTTCGCAAAAAATATTTTTAAAAAAAGACTAGGTTTCTCGTAGAATGTCAAGTCTACAAAATACTATTTAACTTCTTAAAACTCAAATAGAACTTGTTTGTTATAAGTTACTTTCTCCTATATAAGAAAACCATACAAGATCTAGTATCTTCAATAACAAAGAAGCTGAAATGAGGTATCTATAGGTATAACTCATGTCACTTCAAAGGTCTTTAGAAAAAAACATGTGAACAACATTAACTTACTTGGAAAACAATGTTTTTAAGGTTCCATCTGTATTTTCATCATGAAACATATAGTCTTGCATGTCAATTCTATCACCATCGAGTTTATTGTTTGTGGCACTCCCTACAAGTTCTTTAAATCATCTCCTGTGTATCACTCTAGTCCATTAAAAAAATTAAAGGAAAATTAAGAATTCTTATCTCAATCATCAAAAACAAAAGTTAACATATTCTTCATCCAATAAAAAAGGTCCTTTATATTTGATAAGCTTATCCACTCTCATCAAATAAAACGATTTAAAAACTAGGAATTCTTCGAATGATCCTCTTCCATTCATGATCAATTAATCATTACTACCCATTCTTTAAAAAAAAAAGACTTTAAATCAAGATACATATCAAACTTCAATACCTTCCTCATAAACTTCCAATGATTCTCATTCTATATGTATCTTTGAAGTTTTTGATGAAGAAATTTCTAAATCTTCAATAATACACATAATACCCAATTTATGGCTTAAGGATTAATCATCTCTTGTAGCTGCAAATTATCCTCCCATTGAAGAAGTAATTAGTGATGACAAGGGTATGAATCAACAACCTCAACAATCTCCTCTTCCACACGAACAAAGTGTGTATAACTTTAAATTTCAAACATTTTCGTTGGATGACATATCTTTTCATAGATTGCATGATCACATTCATAAGTTTTATGTTTGGCTATTTTTTGAAAGCTAATGTTTTGTAATTAAAGTTAATGAACTTTTTAGACAATGCATAACCAAATTTGTAGCTATCTAGGCCTAACAACAACAAATTGAGTTATATAATATATATATGAAATCAATGCTATATTCATATTCATATATCTTATACAATATATCTGAAATCGATATTGCATTCATATACATATATCTTGAAAAAAAATTTCCTCCTAATCATTGTAATAATGTATTAAGAACATAATTCTTAAAGATGAAATGATGTTATATAAGAGGAAATTACATATTCATTACAAAAATATGAGTCAATGTCACCAAGCTATCAAAACCTATAGTGATGCCAATTCAAAGCAAGCTAATATCACTTCTAAACTAGAATGCCCAAGTCAAGAAACTCAAAGACTTATTATCAATAGCCACAAAGACAAGAATAACTAATGTTCGGGGACATTCATCAAATGAAAAGGAAAGCTTTGTATAAGATGCATGCTCAACAATAATTTCTACAGCAATACATATACATACATATATATATATCATAAAATCAAAGTTTGAGAAGGTTTGTTAGAATCTAACATTGCATATTAAATGGCTTAAATCTTTTTATTTCTATCATAATAAGAAGTAATCTCATTTCCCAAAATACAAGAGAAACAGAGATTATTTCTTTACTAAAAAGTATAAGAAGTATCATTATCTTATATGACACTATTTCAAATGGAGTGCACCTTTGTAAAATCCAAGATATGTTACTTCTACAGCCAAATTATTTTAGAAAGAATTGCCCTAAGAAGAATTTTAAAAAAAGAATTAGTATATTATCCAGGCAATTTAGTGACTTGTTAATTTTGATAATCAGGAAATTGAATAAATTTTTCATTAGATAAAGATTATATTTTTAAGGCTATACTAGGCATAAAAAATATGATAACCTTTTTTATTTTGGTTTAAATATTTCATCTATTGAACAAGCACATGTATTTTATTCCTTTTATATCACTCTTACTCATGTTAGATCAAGTGAGAGTCTAACTTGTAGTTTTGATGATAATAAAATATGTTACTACTAATATACTTTATCCTTTGTGATATTAGAAAATTATTATGTGAAAAATGAAGTTCAATGGAAATTTTATAAAAAGTAGAACACATTTGCAATTCAAGTGAACAATCAAAATAAGGATGAATCAAACATATAAAATTTAAGGTCAAGCGTATAAAATTTAAGAAAATAACTATATTTCTTTTTATAACCTTGTCTAGTAATTCTAATGAGTTAAGAGTTCATTTATTGTATGTCCATTTGCACTTAGGGTGTATTGTATGGAATTTTTTCATATTCAAGAGGAAATTTGGGAAGGCTTTAAATTTTTAAAAAAAACATTAAACTATTTTTGGGGAATATTGAAATATTTTTAAGCCAAAAATTATCAAAAGATTGATTTGAAACTTTAGAAGACTTAAAAATGTTTTAAAATTTTTTTTAAGCACACTAGTAAACTAATCTAGCTTAGTAATTGGCCAATGTGAAGTTCTTAGTATATTAGTTGACCAACATATAATGTGATTAACCAATATTTCTTCATAATATATACTAAGAATTTGTATATCAATTTGATCAGCACATTGGTTGGCCTGTGTAATGCATTGATAAACTAATATGGCTTAAATGCTAGAATTTTTACATATTGAGTTTGTAGTATGTCATTGTTTTATAACTTGGTCATCCAACATGACATCTTGTTAACTAATGTGTCTAAGTGGTCGACTAATAACAACTAGTTCTTATTTCCCATGACCTTTTTTTTGTCTTTAATGACTATTTCATTGTGTGAAATGACTAGTTCATGTGATTTGTGATATTTTGTGGTTTTTAGGCCTATAAATACATATTTTGTGGTTTTTATATTGAAGGATGGACATTAAGAGTTGAGAAAACAAAAAAGAGTTTTAAAGCATCTTCATATGTTCATTTATTGGTTTTGAGTGAATTAAGCCATAGAGCATTATTGTGATGAAATAAGATCATTTCAATTATAAATTTCTCTTATGGGGCTTTAACTTTGTTTAACTAGTGTGATTACTCTTTGCCATTCAAAGAAGATTATAAGGGTTACTTTTTATTTTTTAAAGAAGATTATTTCTAAGGAGTTTCCTCTTCAATTATTTAAAAGAAGAGTATAGTAAATTTTCAAGAGATACTTGAAGAGTGAACATAGGAAAGGATTGTTTGTTGAACTATTATAAATTAGTTTGCATATACTCTTCTCTACATTACTTATTTTTACAATTTTTCAATTAATTAATTTTAAATTATATTGACATTTCGTATTAATATAATAGATTTTTTTAAGGTGCATTTCAAAATAAAAATATTAATTTATTAATACGTAACTTACCCCTCTCTTAGATGCTACTAGAGACCAATAATGTTGAATCTTCATTCTTAATTAAAAAATATTACATTCAATTCCATTAGCCTTACTTGTTTTATTCCATACAAAACATTCAAAGCCAATTCATCTTTTTTTATACATTCAAGTGCACGTAATAGCATTTTGAATCTTATCATGCTCCCACTTAAATTTTATTTCTCCCATCAACGTAATTTTCACATAATAAGTCTAAATTTTATAATAATTAATCTTCAGAGTAAACTAATAATAAGTTCTTTATATGATACAAAATGTTCTTAGCTCATCCATTAAAATAAACACATTTTCATTGGTTTTTATATCTGTTTTACTATAAATATAAACTTTAAATTAAGGGTTAATGCCTAGAGATTTTATTGGATATAATATTTCAAATTAATTGCAACTTATCCTAACATGTTCTTAAAGTAGTTGACTTTGCTATTTGATGAAATTTAACTAAAAATTGATACTTATTATTACTCTAAATCTCATATGTATCTCCCTAAAAATTGTTCATCATCCTTATAAAAATAATATTTAAACTCAACGATGGTGTAAATCTTATCATGGTAAGTCACATTAGAATGCATATGATCATTTGTAATTAGCAAATGAGGAATGTTAATGACTCTAACTATAGGGCATTGTTTACCATACATCTTTTCTATGAGCATATGAAGCATTTAATATCAGTAATTAAGTCAAAAAAGTTAAAGGAAAATTAAGGCTTGTCAAGTTTCTTAATTTATTTCTTATAAGTAAAATATTTCCTTTACCAAATAGGAAAACACTCTTTTCATTATTTACTTTCTTTTTTTGTCAAAGTTGGATTTTAAGTTAAGATTTTGACAATTAGAGTCTATCGAGAAGATAGACACATACTAGCATTTTGTATCCCTAAAAATCATTTTCATTGGACCACCATATATAGATATAAAATAGCATTTTATGTCCTTGACAATCATTTTCATTAGATCACCATGCCTTTTGGATTTAACATAGTAACAATTGTTGTTTCAACAGGCAATGGTTAGAATATTCTAGTCACTAACAATATCCTCTTCCACACGAACAAAGTGTATGTAACTTTAAATCTCAAACATTTTCATTAGATGAGATATCTTTTGATAAATTGCATGATCACATTAATCAGTTACATGTTTTGCTATTTTTTTACAACTAACATTTTGGAGTTAAAGTTAATGAACTTTTTGGACAATGCATAGCCAAATTTGTAGCTATCTAGGCCCTAACAATAATAAATTGAGTTATATAATATACTTGAAATCAATAATATATTCGTATTCATATATCTTATACAATATATCTGAAATCGATACTGTATTTTTTTACATATATCTTGAAAAGTTTTGTCCTCTTAATCATCATAATAATGTATTTAAGAGCATAATTCTTAAAGATGAAATGCTATTACATAAGAGGAAGGAATTACATATCCATTCCAAAAATATGAGTCAATGTCACCAAGCTATCAACACCTATAGTGATGCCAATTGAAGAAAGCTTCTATCACTTTTATACTAGAATGCCTTAATCAAGAAACTCAAAGAATTATTAGTCAACAACCAAAAAGATAGGAATAATCATGTTCAATAATAATTTCTACAACAATTTTTATAATATATATATATATATATCATAAAATCAAATTTTGAGAAGGTTTGTTAGAATCTAACATTGTCTATTAAATGTCCTAAATCTTTTTATTTCTGTCATAATAAGAAGTAATCTCATGTCACAAAATACAAGAGAAATAAAAAGTATTTCTTTACTAAAAAGTATAGGAATCATCATTATCTTATGTGACACTATTTTAAACGAAGTGCACCTTTTTAAAATCAAGAATATGTTACTTCTACAACAAAATTATTTTACCAAGAATTGCCTTAGGAATAAGAAAAAGAATTAGTTTATTATCCAAGCAATTTAGTGACTTGTCAATTTGGTTAATCACGACATTAAATCGATTTTTCATTAGATAAGAATTATATTTTTAAGGCTATACTAGAACTAAAAAAAAAAGATAACCATTTTGATTTTGATTTAAAATTTTCATCTATCAAACAAGCACACAACTGTTATCCTATGCATTCTATTCCTTTTAAATCACCCTTATAAATTTTAGACCAAGTGAGAGTCTAACTTGTAGTTTTGATTACAGTAAAAATATGTTACTACTAATATATTTGATCCTTTGTGATATTAGTAAATTAGGATGTGAAAAATGAAGTTCAATGGAAAAATTAGAAAAAGTAGAGCATATTTGCAATTCAAGTGAAGAATCAAAATAAGGATGATTCAAACATACAAAAGCATGTCAAATTTAAGAAAATAATTGTAATCCTTTTTATAACCTTATATTAGTCATTTTAATGAGTTAAGGGTTAAATTATTGTATGATTCATTTGAATTTAGGGTATATTGTATACAATTTTATCATATTCAGGAGGAAATATGGGAAGGCTTTAAATTTTTTGAAAGTGTCAAAGTATTTTTGGGGAATATTTAATTATGTTTAAGCCAAAATTTATCAAAAGATTGATTTGAAAATTTAAAAGACTTAAATAATGTTTAAACAACATTTTTAAGCACACTAGTAAACCAATTTAGCATAGTAATAGACAAATGTGAAGTTTTTATTATATTGGTTGACCAATGTATAGTGTGGTTGACCAAGATTTCTTCATAATTTTTACTAAGAATTTGTATATCAATTTGATCAACACATTGGTTAGCCTGTGTAGCACATTGATAAACTAATATGGCTTAAATGCTAGAATTTTTACATATTGAGTTTGTAGTATGTCATTATATTATGGCTTGGTCAACCAACATGACATCTTGTTAACTAATGTGTCTGAGTGGTTGACTAATAACGACTAGTTATTATTTCCCATGACTTGTTTTTTT
>JAOXYD010000134.1:7035855-7053954 GCA_028565735.1 Pinacopodium congolense
CATCATTCAGTACCATTTCATGTTTGAGAAGAGAGTAGATTAACTCTTCGAGTGACAAGATATTGAGATACTTCACTTCTTATATTGCTTTCACTTTGGGCTCCCAGAACTTTGGTAGAGATCTTAAGATTTTCCTAGCAAGCTTAACATTGGAATAGGTCTTACCTAGACCCTTTAAAGCACTAATAATGTTATTGAATCAAGTATACATTGAAGAGATATTTTCATCTTGAGACATTTTAAATCATTCAAATAGATGTGTAAGCATGATGATTTTATTTTCTTTAACCTGATTTGTGCCTTCATGTATGATTTCTAATGTGAGCCAAATATCATAAGAAAATTCACACATGGAAACTCTGTTGAATTCTTCTATACTTAGTTCACAAAATAAAATATACATAGGTTAACTATTTAGAGATACTGACCTCTTTTCTTTAGGATTTAGCTCATTGTCATCCGACCATCTTTGAATGTAAGCTAGTCTTTTGTGAAACACATAACCACAAGTCTACACTTTCACTTATCAAAAAATGTCTCATTCTAACCTTCCAATTCAAGTAATTGTTTCTATTAAAATAAGGTGCTTTATGTGTATTCTGACCGTCTAGATTAGTGGAATCAAAGTTCTACATCATGTGTGCCATTATATGATCTTTACTCACTTAATTCATTGGAATTAATCTACTTGTGAGACCCACTCTGATACCAATTATTAGGATGAAATTGCACTACGAGGGGGGTGAATTAGTGTATCAAAAATTTTACCAAACAATTATAAAAGCTTAAACAGATTAATCTAAACAAAAAATAAGATAATATGAATGTAAAACTAAAGATAGATAAAGCAAATTTTACACCTTGATTTATCCTAGTTCGGAGCTATCTACTTGCTCCTAATCCAGTCCTCAACACCACTGTTAAACTTTTGTTCGTATAACAATAACCAAATTTATAGATACAATCCTTTTTCATAGGATGAAGGAGAACCTTTCACTAATTTCTTTTTCTTAGGCTTAAGAATAACCTTACAATCACTCGATTACAATTCAAAAGAAACTTCACTTGATAAACACAAGAGGCTGACGAATGTACGCACAAAAATACTTAATTTCCTTTCTTCAAGAAATCACATACACAACAAAATACTCAAAACCTTTCAAGTAATAACTCGTTGAAAGAATGAAAGCTTTGTAAGACTTTTTAAAACAATATAATCACACTCACTTTCTGTATATTCACCCATACTCATTCACATAATTCTCAGACTTATTTATACATATGAAAGATGATAGATCCGTTGGACAAACGACAATATTACCATTTGTCCAATAGGTAAAACTCATAAATAATTTACCCGTTGTACAACCTTATGATTCTCTCTTGATTCTAGAAATTTCTGAACTTTTAATTGATCGATCTCTTGGTTCGGTCGACCGACAGGTCTTTGTAACTGTGTTCGGTCGACCGATCCATTCATTCGGTCAACCAATAGCCTCTTGTCAGGTATTCCGTCGACCAAACAGATCATTTGGTCGACCAATCTAACTTATTCGACCGACCGACCTTAGAACTAACAGTTGAATAAGTGTTAAACACATTTTATGAATTTTCAACCAAACAACCATACACCCAAACAATTCTTTAACTTATCTTTAATACTTTTTGCATATTTTCTAAACAAATTAAACATATATTAAGAAATGCAATCATATTGAGAACATATAATACCTTCTTGATTATGCACCTATATGCATATTTTAATACATGTATGCATATAAAGTTAAAAAGCCTTTTAAGAATATCAAAGTGAAAACAAGTACAATTTACATTAAATAAAATAAACTTGTTCTCAAAACTTCTTCTTCAACAATCTTTGAGTCTTCATATGATTCTTTAATTTCTTCTTCAAGACTCTTGATCGGTCATTCTAACCTATCTTTCAAACATACTTAAAACACATATGTTGGTAACAAAAATTGTTTTGTCATTACCAAAATAAGGTGGAACCACCCTTGGTTCCACATAAAAGAATAGGGTGGCTATACAAGTGAGACCCCTAACCTATTTATAATCCTCCATCCCTCATTAAACAGTTAGGATCTATACAATCTGATTGCTTACAATGAGTCTCTATAATCATCTATACAAATATCTCATTAATCACTTCACATATCAAGAAGCTAATTATATTATCTAGTGTCTTCCACTCACTCTAGACTTATGACGAATCTTCTAAAGAACTCCAGGGTCAAACAGTCCACATAACCTCTTCAGTAGAGCAAACTTTCACTACCTGATAATATGCATGCCAAGGCAAGTACAAGGAGAATATTTGCCAAAGATTTCTCTTTGTCCTTCAATAGCAGATAAGTGTTATAAAACTCAAATTTATTACTTGAACTCCATCCGTGATAAAATTTGGTAAAATGTTATGCTTATAAGAAAAGTATTTATGGATTTCTTTATAATAAGTTCCGAACTTTCTCGTACCATTAGCCAAATTGTCATTACCCAACGTGATCTAAAAACTAATACATAATTATATGTTCTTGCTTTTATTTTATTTTTTGTTTATTATTTAAGTATAAAAATTAATGATGGAAATATATTTATTTTATTTATTTTTATAAATAAAGTTTTTAAATTTACAAAAATGAAAATAGAAAATTACAACCAAGAAATTTTGATTTTTTTATTTAATAAACAAATTTTTATGTTAGATAATAGATATAATTTTTTAATTAATATATATTTTTAAGATATAAGAGTGTATTTTGATTTAAAAAATTATATTTATTTTATATTTATTTATTATCACTAAATGAGTTTTTATGACAAATCTCAAACAAACAGATTTTTTGAATTTTTTATCACAAATTACGATCAAATAAATTGTTATTTTAAAAAAATAATAAGAAACTAAAAATGTAAATATAAACTAAAAACTATAACAAAAAAATCCCTTATAAATTGATTCTACTCTGGACTAGAGACAAGAAGACACCTTAATACTATTATTCAAAGTAGACAAGCGCTATGCTTGCAATATGCTTGCAAAACGAAATAGGGGTTGAAACCGCCACGATATTTTATTTTTAGATAAAAATTTGAGTGCGCCGGATCAAGCATGTAATAGATCTATATTTGATACGAGCTCACGCCAACTGACAGTTTGGCCGAGTGGTCTAAGGCGCCAGATTTAGGCTCTGGTCCGAAAGGGCGTGGGTTCAAATCCCACAGCTGTCAAATTTTTCTTTTTTCTTAAAACAAGAAGTATTCACCACTCTTCACCGTCCTGGCTCTCGCGAAGTAGTAGAGACATCGCTAATCCTATATGTTCAGATCTATCAAGTTCCCACCTTTATTCCCCTGGTCCGGTCTCCTGTGAATAAGTAGAAAGATGGAATGTGCAATTTCAAAACCATTCATCGCAGTCTTTGGCCATTTTGGCTTTGCAAATCAATTCTTCTTTATTACCGTTTTTGAAGTCTTTTAAGTTGCCACCTTTCTGGCCCCGGTTAAAAGTTATTGAGATCGATATAGATTTTTGCTGATTACTTCCCTGCATATCTTATTCTTGGTTTGAAATATAAGGATTGGGAATGAACATGTAAAGATGGGACCAATAAGTCTATCTCTAATGGGGTTGGTAGATCTGTTAGAAAATTTTCATGTGATTAATTTGCTTTTCGTTTTACATATAGGCTTATATTATATTGGTTATTTTACTATGCAATTGGTCTTCTTAAGAAGTTGATTGGATTGTGATATAGCTAATGTCTAGAGTTATTAGATCTCTTTGATGATAGGACCTAGTTAGCATAAGTCTCTCGTTATTATATGGCCTTTTATATAAAAGAATTTCATTGAAACCAAGCATAAAAGCAAGTAAACAAGTACACTAGGAGGATCATATTAGAGACAATGCTATAGCATTCTCATTACAGACAGTATTAGCAAGTACCTAGGTTATATAACGTTACAGGAATGATACAAGAGATTAGATTTGTACCTTACATAATCTAATGTCATTATATATCTGTACAGGAATGATATAAGAGATTAAGTTTGTATCATCTATAATCTGATCTAAAACTGTAAGAAGTATAAAAGAAGAATTACATAATTATCTTTAAAATTTAGACATTCAATAATTAGTGATTCCAGAAATTTTAAAAACAACAATCATGTCTTTTAATTCAAGTATTGTTAATACTCTTTTATTATTCATATATATTACATAAAAGGGTGTAAATGATATTGAATAATTCAAATCGTTTCTTTTAATACATGAAATTCTTCCATGTATTAGAGCTTGTTTCAGTAGGTTACTCCAAATTTAATTTTTTAGGGAAACCTTAGTTTTGATTATTGTTTATTATGATTCAATCATTAGATCAATTAATAATTATACCATCAATTTTATGGCTTAATTTTGACTAAATTTATTGTTTATAATGTTTTGCATGCATTTTCACGTCCTCTCTGTATTGTGAATTATCACATTTCTAGAATTCTAGAAGATGCTCCATTGATCGCTTAAAAAGTATCCTAATGAACCTGAAGGCAATATCTTTCGTGACCATTTGGAAGGGTTTTCGATCAAAGGACATACATTTCTCGCTTTTTTTCCCATGTTTTTTAGGTAGCCCAATGAATACTATTATCTTCAAAAATTACTTTATATCTTAATTTCGTATTATTACCTGCTCAAAAGGGATAATTATGCATGAGTTTGTTGCGATGGTATAATAATTGGTAAATATTATAATATAATTTATGAATTGTCATCTACCCAATTGGGATAATAGTTTGCAGTATTGTTTCTTCCTTCATCAATTAACACGTCTGCTTTCATTATTTATTTTGGTTTAACTTCTTATGAAGTACGCATTGGTTGTTAATCCAGTAACTGAATAACCAAATTTGTTCAACTATGATACTTGTTATGAATAATTCTAAGCTTTGAAGAGTGATTTGGAGTTGGCTTCGGATTGGTGGATTTGGATATAGCTTTCATGGAGGATGAGGCTACACCTACAGCTCAAAAGAGCACTATTGAGTAAAAGGTTCGCTTTTAATGCTAGGAAAGGACAAATAGGTTAAGCATCATAGTTATGAAAACGTTTGTTTCACCATCTTTGAAGATGGATTACTAACTTATTTTGTTTAGTTGAGTTTATATTTTTAATTTTCATTTTCTATTTTTTTTTTAAAAGACAGTGTTTCATAGACGCTTTGAAAGAAACATACATTAAATATGAAAAAGTTAAAGCCAATCAACTTATGCACAAGTTAACGTCCGTGAGGTATGATAAAGCATCCAGGATTATTAGAGCTTAAATCATGAACAAGTAGGAAATAACCAATTGACTAAGTGGATTATAAGTCCTAATTTCATATTCTTTTTTTATCCATTGATTGTTGAATTCTTTACCCTTCGACCTTGGTTCATTAAAGATTATCTATACTACTAGGAAGGAGGTTTAGGTAATGAATGAACTAATCTACATTTGTATTTAGTAAGAGAAAACATAAAGTATGAAAAAGGTGAAACTATGAATTTGCTGGTTGAATATTCAAAAACTAAAGTTATTTATGCGAATCAAGAAGTGACAGAAGAACAAGGGTTTCAAATAGGGAGTCATCTAGTGAAGTTAAGAAAAAACATTAATAATACTAGTATTGTTATAAGATGGCGTATTTAAAGAGAGATTGATATAATATAATGCTTCTTTAAAGAAGAAGAAAAGCAAATAAGGTAATCTTGGGGTTATAGTTAGCCTTGAGTTATCTTTAATAAATGTAGTACCAAATAATTCGTACTTAGATGGTAATTCTTCAATTCACGTTTCGAATATATTAAAGGCATTAAAGAACAAAAGGAGTTCAAATGAAGGGGACATAAGCGTGTTTGTGGTCAATAGAACCAAAGTAGAAATATAATAAGGAGGTATAATATAGTTTAGGTGGTAATATAGTATTGAATAAAGTGGAACTTGTGTCATCTATAATACATTGCTAAGTTTCTGCTCCAGACCTGATGATGTTAGATATTCATTAATTTATAGTAATAAAAGATTCATTATCCCTAAATTCTAATATCATTGGTTAATGTTTGCTAAATGATGGCCTTTGTTACATAGATTTAAAAGATCCTAGAAAATTGGTTATGAATGTTAAAAAAGACAACGAATTAAAAGGATTTTGAGGAAGAAAAAATCATTTCCTTTACAATATAATAGACTTGGTTAAATTTTAAAGGGAAATTGATATTTTTTTATTCGCAACTTTAAGGAAATTATGAAAACTAGTATAATCTCTATTTTTAGCACTGTAATGTATGAACTCTATTTATATTCACTATAGCTCGATGTTAGCTCTACATAACTCGATGTTAGCTCTCCATTACTCATTATATTTTTGGATGGCATACTTTGAAAAATGGTTATTTAATTAATTTCTTAAACGTGAGGCTTTAATAAAAAATCATTAATTAAAGACACTCGAGACCTTTCATTTATAGCGAATACATTACAATAACTAGCAAATACACTACCATAAATAACTTTCACGTTCACCATAAAACATAACAACCTTATAAGTTAGAACACTTTGATAACCCTACGTCGTAAACCCCAACCGTATAATCAAACACAGCCAAACCCACTGACACACCTGGAGGCAACTTCTCCACAGCAATCAACAACGCATTCTTCACTACCATAAGCTCATCTATCATCATACAAGCGTCTGTCACAAGCGAAAACTTTAATGCTACCCCCATCATTTCCCCGGCACCACTCATTATTAGATACCCTAATGAAACTATGGACAAAGTGATCCATTTGACGAAAACAACTCATAAGACGTATGTAAGTAAGGACTTGTTTAGTATTATTGTTGATTGTAATTTTTATATATTTATATTAATTTTTATATATTATTTTTGATTTTTGTGTTATATTAATGTGTTATTTTTTTTTAATTTTTATATTTAATAAAATAAAAAATCAATACAAATTACATCCATATCAAACAAGCCTAAATTTTATATTAATGTTGCTTATTTTATACTCCATCATATTATAAATCAGGAAAAATTCGACCAAAAGATTAGATTTGTCGATATTGAAATAGGGGAATCCAGGGAAGGAAAAGCAAGAGCACTGGGAGCATGATGAAACATTGTCATCCTCTTAACTATTATAACTTTTTAAGGAGTTAGGTTTGTATCATTAGGCCCTTAAAATAGGAGAGTAGGGAAAAAATAGGATATTATCGTTTAATTTCAAATAGTAAATAATTGGTGATTCTACGAAGTTCAAGAGTAATGATTATATCATCTAATTTAATAATTCTTACTACCCTATTTTATTATTCAGATATGAGTTCAATTAAAGTGTGTAAAAATATTTTGAATAATCCAAATTGCTTTCGTTTCGTATATGAAATTCTTACAAGACGGGCATGGGTTACTATGAAAGAATGAAAAATGATCTTTAATAGACCTTAAACCTTGCTGTGAAAAGTGGTAGCAATCACTTTCTTTTAACTAATTCTTAAGGCAATAGTGGCAGGTTAAATGGCCAGAGCGAAAAGTTTCTAAGGAAATATATACGAGTACTTCTAGGATTGCATCTTTTTTTTCAAAAATTAAAAGAATTAATTAACGAAGAACAGAAAACATAATCATTCTACATAATAACCAATAAGCTTAAGATAAGAGAAAATATAGCATTTCATTCTCATAGGACATTTATTCAAAATTTTAATGAATATCCGAGTAAATACTTTTTAAGGGTGGCACGCTAGAGCAATTACAGTAGATATCATGCAACATAATCAAATGAAACATAGCCATCAAAACTCATATTTCATTAAAACAAATTCAATTTATACATCATCATAAACTGTACACGACCATGTTTATACATGAAAGTGTGTTCACTTATACAAAAGTGTTGTACAAAAGCAACAAACAGAAAAAAAAAACATACTATCTAAACTCTTCGAGACTTCAGCTAACCAATCTCTGATCCATGGTAATTCTGTAAACCCTAGTACGGAGCTCTCACTCTCTCTACACGGTATCAATCTAGGAGTCGAACTCCTTTTGACCTGAAATGTTGAGTGGGTGAGTTTTCGAGGGAAAAACTCAGTAAGTGGCTATCATCAATGTGCTCACTCTATTTACACATAAGCATATAACACAAAAATTACAAAATCATCATAATTAGAATCACATTTTTCATGTGTTTGACATATTAAAGTATGATTATACAATGGTATTCTACCATGCAATAATACAATTATAAATGCACATGGAATTTGATTTTCTGTCATTTACTATCTTATATCAATAGTTAATACTGGGTTCATTCTTCGAGTATCGACCCCGATCCATAGTGGAAAGTAGGTCCACGCATATATGAGCCTGAGGCTCGTTCTAACCATGGGTATAAGCCCCACACCAAACTGACCTCAGTCACAACGCTATTAATGTGGTCATGCATTTCATGAATGGAAAGTAATATATTACAGATCATATAATCAATCAAATCAAGAAAAATATATATACAGTTCGCATTTTCATAATCATCGGACTTAAGTCTGGCATCCAATCCATGGTTGAAAATCACACAGTATCAAACAGTTTCGATAAAATTAAAATGGGAGCACATATAAAACACATATACAGAATACAATTATTATATTAGAGTCTGACATTTAGCATAGTTAAGCACGTAGGTCTCAAAGTTCACATACAAGTCAATATTTCCAATGTATTCCTAATATCGAATATCCTCAGATACTCAATGTCCGGAATAGTAGTAGGCACACCACCTTATATCTCCACATTAGATATACATGATGAGATCGGTTTTCACAATTTCAAATATAAGTAGGAACTTAAATAAGCGGATTAAACACAACATATAGAGTGATTGTGCACTCTAGTCCAACTCACAATGATCTCCACATATTCAATGTCTAGATATTTGGGTGATGTATGGATGCTGTTCAAAAAGCTCTCCTATAATTGCATTACATACACACATATTATTATTATTTCAATTGCTTAATAACCAATTATGTATGTATGAATATGCCATAATTAATGCATGCTTGATTCATTTTCAATCATTTCTAATTCACATTATTCATATACATTAATTCCAAAACATCCAATCTTTAAGATATATATATCATCATCTCACAATTGAAACTTATCAAATCTTCTAGCAATCTATTCTACATCCATTGAAAGACTCTCATTTTGAAAGTTCACTACGACCTCATTTCAGAACAATATGCATAACTTTAAATACACTAATCCAAATGACATGCCTCTTTTATCATATTCAAGTTAAGATCCATATCTACATCTTTTATAGTTTAAGCTCTTTCTCATTCAGGCTTTGAATGCCTCAAAATCAGGACTTAACTTTCTGTTATAGAATTAGGGTTTCACTAAAGGTACTTTTGGTTTAATGACCATAATTTAAGTTATACTCATTCAATCATCATAATTCTTTCATCAATGTGTCAGTAATACATTACTATACAATTCTCATGTTTTAATCTACTCTAAATTTGGGGCTCTAAATACCTCAAAAATCAAGACATAATTAGGGTTTCCCAGAACAGGACATGGCACAAGCAGTTTCGGGAGAATGATCATAACTCTGATTATATTCATCCTTTTTACATGATTCTTTCACCAAGATCTCACTAACATCTACCTATATAACTTTTATTTTTAAGGTTCTTTTATATTCGAGTCCTAAGTTTATGCAAAATAAGTCAAAAAGATAGACATCAAATTAATCTCGAGTTTCAGGTATATTGTTCCAATCTCATGTTTATTTCAACTCTACACACTTACATACATTTCATACTTTCATGCTTTATTTAGAGGGACCATATACGTACTTGTTCTACTCTAAACCAGTCACTTTGTAGCTCCCTAAATCATGCAAATACATACTCCAATCAAGGTAGGAGAAGAGGGGTTTGGAAGAGCTCATTAAAATCTACAAAACACTCCAAGGTTTAGCTTGATTTTGGCAAGAATCATATAGGTTAAGGTTAAAGTTAAGGATTGAAGGTCACAAAGGATGAAGAAGAAGGAAGAATAAAATATTCAGAAATTGGACTCAAAAGGGTTAAAAACCAATGGTGATAAGCAATTAAACATAATGGGTCCAAATGTCACATTCTCATTGGTTTATACCCTACCAATCACTCTCTTCCACTTGTCATCCCTTATTTAACTCGCCATAACTTACTAACCACTAATCATTTGATCATAAAATTTGACAGGCATACCCACAAGATATATATGAATAATTTTCATGTTTCATGCTCAACCTAATTCAGATTCCAAATTCCTCAATTAAAATGAAATATCTCGAGTTCCTAAATCAGTAACTTAATATGAACAAATTTAGTAAAACAACCATAACTTTCATTCTACTTATCATTTTGACCTAATTCTTTCGCCAAAATCCAATTAACACATAGTTTTACAACTTTCGTTCACATTCCTTCAAATTCGCACTCTATCAAGACAGAAAATGGGTCAAAAAGTCAGACTGAATTTTAGTCTTGAAATCAAATCTTGACTCCAACAACTTCATAATCAAAAACCCATCCCTACAACCTTAGGAAATTCCCTACTTTCATCTTTTCCATTTCCTAAAGAATTTATCTTCACCTTTTCCATTTCTTAAAGTATTTATCATCACACAAATCCCTCAATTTTCATCCATTAACTCATTCCAAATCACGAATTCATAAGTCAAGACACACAAAAATCACATTTGCACGATAATCACATCAAAACTACCTATACCTGAAAATGATCAATTGAAAACATCTAACACATTTAGCATTATTCCAATTCACAATTTGAGCATGTGTACGAAATGCAATTCACAATTATGCATATAAAATGATTATCTGAATAGTGAATTCCTATATATAGGAATTGGGTCACTAAAAAAAAAAAAAAAAACAGTCACTAGACAAAAACAAGACAAGCAACACCTAGTCAAGCCAAAAAGAAATCACATATCAAAGTTCAGCATCATCTGCATTCAATAATCTCCAGTTGGTAAGCAACTGTTCCGAAGAGGATAAATTTGGTAATCGAACATAAAGTACCTGGCACACCAATTCAATGTCTGTCTAGTGAAGTCCACTCTTGTTTCTTTGCTTTGTCTATGCCTAATAAGATTACGTTCCTTCTAAATAACATACACTACACAGATGAAATCAAACGAATTAGATCATGTGACAGTCAAACGAAGAGAAGTGCATAGGTTAATGGAGGCGTCACTCCATTAAAATCAATTGATTGGTGCTTGACAACTCGTAGTTTTGAGAGTTTAAGATGGTCAATTTGACCCGCATCTTCACTGAAGAAGTTTAAGCCTTTTCTTAATTTCTGCACTTGCCCTTATACATATATACTTATGCTAAAATGCAGTACTTGTATGGTTTATTATTATTTCTTATTTTTATTTTTTATTTTTATTTTTTTAGATATAAAATCGAAAAAATAATTAAAAAACATACAAATGTAATATGAAAACTAAAAAATAGTATAGAAACTAAAAAATAAAAAATTAATAAAAATACACAAAAATATAAATGAAAAGTTAAAGGATATTTGGTATTGTTAGTTTTTTTTTTAATTTTAGTTTTTGTGTGGTTTCATTAAGTTTTGTATGACTTTTTCTTGTTTTTATAATATTTTTCAGTTTTTATAATGTATTAATGTGTTTTTTTCAATTTACTTTTTTTCAATTTTTGTATTTAGAAAAATATAAACAAAAAACATTTCCAAACAACATAGGCCATTAATATGCTTTATATTCATCCATAACCCTGTTATTAAGCAAATTCTTCCAGACTAGAGCCTCTGTTACTATTACTTCACTTGGGGTTATTGTGTAGAAGAGTAATAAAACTCTTGTCAGAGGTTTATTACCACCTTCTTGAGACCATTTCTTGTTATCTGGTTCTTATAAACATCTTTAATACAAATGATTGTGTAAGGTAAATGGCTTGTGATATTTTGTTACCTCGATGAAATAATGGGTAAGGTAGATTTGAGGAAATTAGATTATATTATATAGTCCTCAAATTAGCTTATATTATATAGTAAGGAAGACAATAGAATGTTAGCATGCTCTGTTGTTTATATTGACATAAGTTTGATGAAGGATAGATAGAACGTACATATGTTTCTTAGACTACGCATTCCTGTAATCAGTGAATACCAGTGAATGCCATAAATCGTGATGTTAATCTTCCACATGCAGCAACATTCACTTGATGTCATACATAGTTTCAGCAGGTTGCTACAAACTGGTGTACGGGTCGTCCAGTACAGTACCAATACATGGAGTTTAAGACAGTAGAACTAAAAGAGGAAAATGTGAAGATTAGCCAACTAACAATCTGTTTTTTATTTTTTTATTTAAAAAAAAAGAAGCATGAAACAAGCCGAGGAAAACGTGGAGATTAACCAACTAATAATCTATTTTCTATTAAAAAAAAGAAATATCCTTTCCATCCTTTGCTTAGATCAATTCGTTCTGGTGAAATGAAAAAATGGCCGTCATGTGTTGGCTACAGTCAGACCTTTTCATTCTCAGGGACATGCCGGTTCGACAACGCTATGGTGAACTCAAGTAGAGATCCTTAATAATGTAAAAATAAGGGCTTGTTACAGTTCACTGGATCAAGGAAGGGCCGTGAAAATAATACCTTATCTCTATTCTTAAAAGTGCCCATATGATATTTTTATTCTCAATCACATTGTTGCCTGCCGCTTAAGGATTTTTACAAATTAAAAACAAAGATTTCAAGTACCCCCACTCAATTCACCGATAGGTTGATCTTTTGGTGGTGTCAAACTTCGACTACTCAAATCCCCCTATCGACTCGATTACATTATCCCATGATTTAAGACTCATCAAAGTCCTTAAATGGCAAAGGGCAAGTAAATCCACTGGGAGCTCCAGTTTCGTATCTCCTTCTCCAAGGGACGATACAGGGCTTTCACTATTGAGCTGGTAGGTCCACAGAAACCATCCAGTAGCAACAAGATTAACCTCTATCAAGGTAGAACCATTATCTCAAGAATCAGTCATCCAATCATACACTTGGCACCCAATTCCCTTGAATAGTCATGCCTAGTGCCAGGAATAATAATTTGCACCAGAGAAAAGGTTTGGACCAACTGAAGAAAACTTGTAAGCGTGCATAGGTGGTTGGATCAACATTTAAGATTATAACAGCAGTGCAAAACCTTGAGATAACATGAACAAATAATTCCAGAGGGGCTGACTCCAGACAACTGTAGCGAAGTGTTCAATGCCAGAAAATTTCCAGTACATCATCACATCAACTACTACAAAATGCTGAAATCTATCCAGATTAGCAATCTACTTGATCTTCTTCTTAGGCCTCAGCTGCAGCAGAGAAGGTGGTGTGAATCAATTCAGCAAGTAGAAACAGTGATAGGACATCATAGAAAATCTGGTGACAACATATACTTCAAAGATGATTTACCTGATTGCTGTGCCCGCATTTCTTCTTCCTGCAGTTGACAGCACGAGGGTGCAAGCGAGCATAACACCTGAAAAAGATAACATTAGATCTTGAATATCAAGATACAACAACATTTTCCCATCAAAAAACCAGAAAGCCTAATTAACATGCCACCTGGTAACTACAAAAGTTTATAGCTGTTAATTAAAACCCTACACAATAACCTAAATATCACTAGACTAAAGAGAGATAAAAAAAAGCAGTGTTCAGAAACACAAGGTGTGTCTAATTTACATTACATCAACAGGAACTAAGAAAAAGTCATGAAAATATGAAGTAACTTTCTACATTTCATCAACAGTCTGTATAAAATAACACTGAACCAAAAGAGGCGTCTTCTACATTTTTACTAAAAATAGGTGATATTCATAAATAAAACACACAGATGAACTCAAAAATAAGTAAGTTGAAATCCAGAAGTAAGTTGGAGTTGGCTCATGGCTGCCTTGATAACTTGATTATGGTCCCCAACAGACAATGTTCTCAAAAAATAATCTCAAATAAAATGACTACATAGCAGCAACAATCCACCAGTCTTTTCTAGCTGACAAATGTGTAAACAGTTTTACTTACTTGCGACAGATCATTTTGTCCTGGTTATATTTCCTGGCCAAAGCCATCAAAGATGGCTCTATAATGCCATCGCAAAGCCTCAAACCAATGCAGGGTTGACTCTACTCAAATACAGAACAAAACAAAATCAATTATACGCTATTATCCCACAAAAATATGGAAAAATCCATTTCAATTGCCTATATTTGTAAATGCCTATGTGAAGATACCTAAATTGTCTGACAAATAAGGCAAGTTTAAGACATTTTCAAGACCATGAAACTAGATTTACTTGAGAAACAAATGAAAGAAACTTCTAAGCAAACAGGATATTCTATCTAAAACTTCCATAAAAACCCAATTTCCAATTAAAAATGGTAGCATTCTGTAATCATTCATAAACGAGTGTCGATCTTCGGCTCCAAAATCAATATCAACTCGAAATCCAGTTCAAAACTTTCTCACTTCAAATAAAAACTATAACCTTTCTGGATGTTATAATCAGCAAGCGTGCGGCCATCCTCCAGCTACTTTCCAGCGAAAATCAGCCTCTGCTGATCAGGAGGAATACCTAAAGAAGCATCCCTCAGATATTGCACTTTAAAATGAATGGAACTTCCATGAAAGAAAAAAAAAGTCAAACGTAGAAAGTAATACCTTCCTTATCCTGGATCTTAGCTTTGACATTGTCAATGGTGTCGCTTGATTTAACTTCAAGGGTTATAGTTTTACCCGTTAGGGTTTTCACGAATATATGCATCTGCAACTTCTTCCACCTTCGAAAAGCTTGAAGTGTTTTTCGTGGCGCCTAGGGCTTTACTTTTACATATACATATATATAGATGGCAAATTGCACAAAAAATTAAAAAAAATCTCCTTAACTCTTTCAATTTTATGACAAGAATCAAGAACTTTAAGAACTGTTAATGAAATGTACGAACTCTCATTTTATTTCAATTTTACCTTACTGTATTAATAGTAACAGGCGTATTGGCGCACTTATACTGAAAAGCAATATGTCAACTCCATATGAAATATATATGAGAACATAATAAGATATAAGTATTATTTATGAAAAGAATTTTTTTTCAATTATTAAAATTAGAGTCTTTTAATTTTTTTCTCAAATAAGTAAAACAACATAGAAGAAATTGGTAAAAGAGACTCCACATTTGTCAACGTGTAAGTAGTAACATCATTATGCCATATCACATCAAAGTTCAAATTATATCAGTATTCATTTTCTAACCTTACAATTATCTTTTGCAAACCCTTTGTACCAACATAAGGGATACTGTCGCACCTAAAACAGATGAAAATGTTGTCGATACTCCCAATCAAAATGAAAAAGACGAATTAAAGGATGACACACAAGAAAACGGTGTCAGTCCAATGTAATGAGAACTCTAATACAGGAATTAGTTAATGACATGTTAGTTTATTATTGGACAGCATATAGAGACGATTATTGACTTACATATATATTGACTAAACAGTGTATTTATTGTTAAGAGAATAAGAACTTCATTTTCTCTGTTTTGAAGCTACATACTTCCATCGTTTATAATTTTCACATGGTATCAGAGAGGTTTTAGATCTAAGTGATTCACTGATTCAATTTTGTTTTCAGTCTTGATCATTCAATTTTAGGTCTAAAATTTGACATTCGTCAAATATGATTCACCAATAGAAATGACAGCATATTCGCATGAAGGTTTTGCAGAAAGTTCAAAAGGAATTAAGGCACAAGGTGATGTTGATTCATCATCATTGTAGAATTCTGACCATCTAATTATGATGCTTGTGAATACACCACTCAGTGGCCATAATATTTGTCATGGAGAAGAATTATCAAGATAGCTTTAGGGGCTAAAGACAATACTAGATGATGTTCTTTGGCATCGTCGATTGGGACATACTAATCCTACTGTAATGAAAGACATTCCTTTGCTTAATAATACAATTGCTACATATTGCCATACAGCTTGTGATGTTTGTCCTTTAGCTAAACAACAAAGGTTGTCTTTTCCTTTTAATTCTAACAGACCACACATAAATTCCAACTTGTTCATATTGATATTTGGGGGTCATATAAGCATGCTACCAAGTCTGGAGCTCATTTTGTTCTAACTTTGGTTGATGATTTTAGTCATGGTCTTTGGACATTCTTAATGCAACATATGACACGGGTTTCTATGATTCTTGAATCCGTTTTTTATATGGTTCAGACACAATTTCACATATCAGTTCAAGGTATTCAGACTAATAATGGGACTGAGTTTCTCAGTGACAAATGCCAATCTTTACTGGCTAATCTTAGTATCTCACACCAACGGTCATGCAACTACACTCCACAATAGAATGGAGTTATCGAAAAGAAGCACAAATATCTGCTTCAGGTGGTTAGATCGTTGATGTTTCAGTCCAATTTGCCTCGTCAATTTTAGGGTGGGTCCATATTGACTGCTATATATCTTATTAACAGATTACCTACTCTATTGTTACATTGGAAAACTCCATATGAACTTCTTTATGGCCAGCCTCCTAGCTATGATCTTATTCGGACATTGGTTGTTTATGCTATGCTACTAATACTTTTCCTTCCAAGGATAAGTTTGTTAAATGTGCCTTCAAATGTGTATTCATCGGTTTTAATTCAGGACAAAAAGCTTTCAAGCTCTTTGATCCTGATTCTAAAACTATCTTGGTATCTTGTGATGTTATTTTTCATGAAAAGTTCTTTCCTTATTAGTTCATTGCTACTTCAAACATGCATATCACTTTACCTCTTACTTTGGATATGCCTGCCATTGATGATTCACCAGATGATTGGGTGCACATTAAGTTGTTGCCCACTACTTCTTCTTTTAGTCAGCAACATTTGTCTTCTCTAATTACTTCTGTTCCACCTTTGCATAGGAGTACTAGATATACCCACCAACCTACTTGGTTAAATGAATTTATTTGCACTTTTGCTTCTATTGATGTATCTTCTTCTGTTGATGATTTTCCTTTCTGTTATGGCTTTGTTACTCTATAAAATCTTCAACTTAATCTTATCTATAGTGCTTTTATTGCAAAATTGTCTACTATTTCATAACCATCTTTATATAAGTAAGTATAGTCTGATCCTAATTGGGTTCAGGCCATGCAAAAAGAGTTGTTGGCTTTAGAATATAATAACACTTAGACAGTGACATCTTTGCCTAAAAAAAATGCTATTGGCTCTCGGTGGATCTTCAAACTCAAACTGAAACCAGATGGATCTATAAACAGATATAAGGCCAGATTAGTGGTTTGGCTACACTCAAATAGAGGGTGTTGACTACCATGATTGATTTTCACCTATTGCTAAGTTTGTGATAGTAATAGTTTTGTTGGCTGTTGTCTCATCTTTTGTTTGGCCCATTTATCAATTGGATATAAACAATGCTTTTTTACATAGGTATTTAAATGAGGAAGTAAATATGGTGCCCCTTGATAGTTACACTAAAGCTGCTGAGGGTCAGGTTTGTAAACTGCATAGATCACTCTATGGTTTAAAGCAATCATCTCAGTAATGGAATTTGGAGTTCACTGCACAATTACAGGCTTATGGTTTATTCACTCATCATGACCATTGTTTATTTTTCAAGCAATCTAGAGATTATACTATAGATCTTTTAGTATACATAAATGATGTTATATTAACAGGGCTAATTGTAACTAATCTTGATACAGTGAAAAGGTTTCTACATAAATAGTTTACGATTAAGGATTTAGATTCAGCTAAGTTCTTCCTATGCCTTGAGAGAGCCTATTCATTTACTGGCACCATTCGTAATTAACATAAATATGTCTTAGACATTTTACGTGATGTTGGATTATTAAATGCAAAATCTGTTTCCACTCCTTTTCCTAGTGGTATGAAACTTTCAA
>JAOXYD010000134.1:7054054-7073624 GCA_028565735.1 Pinacopodium congolense
AAAACTGACTTAAGTTAAGAGACTAATTTTAAAATTTTTAGCAAACAAATTATAATTCTTATTTTTTAATTATGAAAGTATTACGAATAATTATTTCAAAAAATTAATTAAACGTATTCTTATTTAAAATTTAGAGTTTGAAAAATGACAAACAAATTTTTTTATTCATACATATATGAAACTTCATATAGCCCGACGGGTCAACCCGCGTAGACCTGACCTAAATTTGATCCAACCTGAACTTTACCCGACCTGAAATTGACCCGAACCTAAATTAACCCGACCCGAACCTGACCTAAACCCGAATTGGTGTTAACCCGAAATGACTCGAACCCGAATAGACCTGACCTGAACCCGACCTGAACCCAAATTGATGTTAATCCAAAATGACTCAAACCCGAAATGACCCAATTCAAACCCGACCTGACCCACTCGATTGACATCCCTATCATTAACTATAAAAGTTTTGTATGTGATACGGCTGAATCTTTTTACAGTGCGTGGCTAATGCCATAGCCTTCGATTGTAACTTCTTTATTTACGAGAAGGATGAGTGTTAATAATATTTCAGTGAGTTTTATTTTTAATTTTTAAATATAAAAATTAATAAAAAATTTATTAATATAATATAAAAATAAAAATATAATAACTAATATAAAATACAATAATTATAAAAAAAATTTAAAACTCTCTACTAGTAAGCATCCCTGTTAATTGTGAATAATGTAAAATGCCTTTCGGCGACTCATTAAAAGAATAGAAATATATTTAGTTGCAGTCTTCAACTCTTCTCGTGTTGAGCTTTAGGTCGCTTTTTAAAGCCTCGAACTCGGCGCTGTGTCTTTTGGCTTGTCGGGCTGTAACCGGCGGCGTTTCCGACCTCACTATTCCCCCCAACTTACTCCCTCTATTTACGACTCTGCCACTCTACCAATGAACAGTCATTTAGTTCCTTGCCCACTTCTCTGTTATTGCATAAGCGCCCGTGATTCTTCATCGCGTAACGCACATTACCTCTTTCACTAGTTACAGTGAGTGCCTTTGCTTGTTTTAGCTTCTGGATTTTCTTCTTGGCTTTTCATGGTATTGATTTTCCACAGCTTTCTGGGTTTGGCTGATGGTAGTGATCGTGTTCTGTTTCTCACCGTTGGGTTTTTTTCTTTTCTTTCTAGTTGTCTTACAATGTGAATGATTGTGATGTTGCGGTTTTGCATGTGAACTAGGTTTCTGGGCTGGAAGTTCTCTGAGTGGTGGGGCTGAAAGGTTTTGGTTACTTGCATGTGTGTGACTTCTTAATGGAGTGTTACGAATGTTTATAAAGAACGGAACTTTATACAAGGTGGCTCCATGTACTAACGGCTTCAGCATTAATTTGGTTAAACGGTGTAAAATTTTCTTTTTGGTTATTGTTTTACCGGTGTTTCTTCTTTTTTCTTTGTGATGGACATAGGTTTTTAGCGGAGTTAGGCGGGACGTTTTTTGCTTTGTTTCATGTAATCGATGATCAATGAGTGACATTGGTGGTTCCTGGTTAATTCCGTTAGTTGCCATCAGTGACCTGTTTCTTGATAATTCTTTCTTTTCAATGAATGGGAACTCTGGTAGATTATGTAGTTTTTCTCTCTTGGTCCGTTGCAAGAATTATTGAGCACTTAAAAACTGGGATTTTTCGCAATTAGTAATATGTAATACTCCATTGTGTGATAGCGAGGTTTTGGAGGGAAACCGTTTTCATTTTGGTTCATAGGTAGTTAAGGTCCATTTGGGTTAATGTTTTCCTCTTATTACCGGTTGATTAATGATTGTGGGTGATGGATATTACCATCTATTTATAGGACATCAACAATCATTGCTAGCACAAATTGTAATTCTGAGACTGTTACGTGTGCTGAAATTAGCTATTGATCATTTCCATTTTCGTTTATTTGTCAGAGAATATTCAGGTTGTTTGGTGCTTATACGCTGTATCTGTGACCCTTGGTCACTTTATTTATACTATTTTAGTAGTTAAGTCACAATCATTATTAACTTGAAACAGAAGAAAGGCTGAAAAGGAAATTTTTAAGCTAAGGTTACACTTCTATAGATTAACATTATAAGAACGGTGTAGACATACTTTCCACGTACAGTTACCCGACCCAACATTTCCCTACAACAATTATGATTGTTGTTTGATATATTGCAAAGTCTTTCATAAATTTGCTCGAGTCTTATAAGCTATTTTTTCCATTGCAAATTTGCAGTGACTTACGCACTTGGACGTGATGATTGCATTCATAACAGAATTTAGAGGCATCACTGTAGTTAAAAAAATAATGAAGCTTAAACTCTTTTTCTCTTAACCATTTGTCATGATAATTTCATACATGATTTTACATAAAAGAAATATTAAACTACAACTTTAGAGTTTCTGTGTTTGCACGCCGTTCATGTTTCACTGAAGAAATTTAATTTTTTCACTATGATATTTTCACCTTAAGCTTTCTGAGGTGGTTGGTGGAGCTCTGGGAAACTTGAATCTAAGGCTTATTATTTCTTGTTGGTTTAAGAAATTACTTCAATCTTTTAGCTTATGGGTATTTTGCCAATGTTTATGCACAGGTACTAGAATCTTGTGATCTTTCAATCTCTAATAGTCAGGTTTTGTATGCACATTGCTTAGCCACAGTGATAAACCAAAATCAAGTTCAATGGATGTTGAGTTATTTCAAGAGAAGAAACTGCCAGCTGCTGTTCTTAGTAGCATAACTTTTGGTATTTCAACTGAGGCAGAAAAGGTGACCAGTTTTCTTAATGGTGTATATATTTGACTCTGTAAAGAATGGAATATGTGGATTAACTAATTTGAGATTACTCTCATGCTTGCTGTATGCTAATTGGGCTATGATTTTATTGTGTTTGCTGTTAAGTATGAAGTAAAAGTCAATTCATGTTTAGTGCAAGCCTTGCATTCAGGATAATGAGGATTGACTGGGATGGAGTTGAGATCAGATTATGGCATGATTACGTATCGCATAATCCGAAGCTTTATGTTTATATAGTAGGCAGATCTACTTGCATGTGTTTGAGTTGGTTCTGGTTATATAGATTCCATTCTTTTTGAATTCTGAACACTTATGGTTAACCAAATTTTTATTTGAACATCATGAATCCTGTGTAAGTTTTGAGCGGGAGTTCATATCTTCCAAGTTTATAAGGAACATAACATTATGCTGCTTGATGAACAGTTTCTTCTTGTATTGATTGATAACAGGAAAAGATTTCAGTTCTGGCTATTGAAGCAGTGAGTGAGGTTACAGATGCTAAGTTGGGACTTCCTAATCCATCTTCTCAGTGCCCCACTTGTGGTTCCCAAGATATAAAATTCTGTGAAGGTGGAAAACTTCACTCGGGCTAGTTTTAATTGATAGAATAGAACCTTCATTTCTATTGGAAATGCTTCTGACTTTCTACTAATGAATGTTAGGACATTTTGGGGTGATCAGATTTCCATTCACAATAATGCATCCATATTATCTGTCAGAAGTTGTTCACATCTTGAATGGAATTTGCCCAGGATGTAAATCTGTCCGAAAAGATTCATTGGCCAAGGTGCGCCACCTTACTCCTTTTGAATGTACGCCTACCTGCATGTAGCAGTAATAAATTCCCACACCATTGAGGTCTGTGGATAATTACTATAAATGCCATCATGAAATAATTATAGGAAACATTTATGATGATATCTCAAATGTCCACATACACTTGGAAGTTGTGGTAGACTAATAATTTTGTGAGTTTTGCCACATGTTGATTACAAATCTATTGTTTTACTCGTTTCCTTATATGAATTTGCTACTAAGAAAGTGTGGCTGCACAAATCATCATGTTATCATATGTTAGGAAACTCTATTGATTCCTTGCTTGGGCTAATACTATTAGTCAAAGTGTTTTTCCTACAGTGATTTAAGTTGTGAATATTTGGAATTTATATTTCTGATTGCTCAATTTATGAACTTTTTTAACTTTGGTTGAACATTATAATTTCAACTTGACATTTGGAGTCATTGTGTTTCATATCATTAAACTTTTATTGGGTCTCCAAAATAACCACTGAGTTATCTTTCTGCCTTGAGCTACTGTTTTTCATTTAGTAGGACATGTTTTCTCTTCTGATGGCTTTACTGCTAATAACTCCTTTTGTTTGCAACAACTTACAATGTTGTTGTTTTTATCTTTGAGCTTTCTGTACATTTTTTTAAAAGATAGGCTTTTTGTACATTTACTAATGCGTAAATTGGCAATATCATTTTCTGTATCCTCAGAAATCTCACTCATTCTCTTTTTTCTCTTTTTACCTTTCAACTATTAGAGGAAAGGTCCAAAATCTAGCAAAGACCCATACAAAGGATGCAAATACTGTGCCGTAAGTTTGCTCAAGCAATTCTTAATCTTTTCCTATTCTAATCTTACTTTTCTGATGATATAAATTTACATGGGTGCATTTTGATATGAACAGGGAGATTCAAAGGATTGGTATCCGACAATAAAATTCAAAATCTCCTCCAATGATATCTTTAGGAAAACTGCCATTGTTGCTGAAATAGGAGAAAATTTGCTCAAACAGTCTTTGAGGAAATCATCCAAGAAAAATTTGGCTGCTGACTTTTGGGATATTATTCCCAAGGATGAACAGCAAGATGAAAATGACATCAAACCAAACAAAAGAGTTCTATCACATGCTCAGGTATCAATCATAGCTTTCTAACATGTGTTCATAGGCTTGCCATTTTACATGCCCTCTTTGTAATTATTGTCATCTCTACAAACTAATGTTCTGTTAATGATTCTGAACTTTCTGATCCATTTTATATTTGACCTTGCTCCTGTGTGTTGTCAGAGGAATGTCTTGGATACTATGACATAGCATGGTGTGATGAAAATTTGAATCTTGAAGTTTCATAATTGCAAACATGTAGGTCTTACAAGTTCAGTGGCTGGACATATTATTTTATAATTTAACATTGCAATGTAACTCGATAACGAGTTATGGCATTATAACAAACATTGAGATTGCCAATAATAGCTATTCCTTTTTGGTCCTGCAATTCTTATACTGATGAAATTCAATTGTGCTTTTGGATGTAAACTACTCTCATGATTTATGATCGACTAAATTTTAAGGGGATGTCTTGTGGTTTTTTGCTTATAATACTTTTTAATACTCTTTGTCGAATTGAAGCTTAATTCTGATCAATTTTTGTAACAGTGCTTACAAGTAGAAGTTAAAACAGTTGGATCAAGTTGTTATTTCTCTATAATTGAGAAATTGAAATTGGAAAGCTAGAAAATGAAAGTTGCGTTTTTAGTCCCTTTGAACTTTCCAGTTAGAGATTTGATTTTCAATCTCGAGGTTGCAGTTTGGGGGATATCTAGACATTTTGAAGAATGCCTATGCCCTTATCTGCTCTTAGAGATCACCATTATTAGGAAAAAATTAAAAAGGTTTTGTCTCTTCTCATCTTTGTGCTTCCAGATTATGCATCTTACTTGGGCTGCATTTGGAGAGCAGTTTTACTGCACAAAGGCATAATATGGACTGAGACATTGAAATGAAGGAAGGGCTATGTTTCATGTACTTACATATATAATTTTCTTCATATCATTTATTGATAGATCTTTTACTCATTTTGTAGTTGGCTTTAGAAGTTTGATAAACTGCTGTAGTAAAAGTTGATTGTAATTTCTGTAGAATAATTATTTAACAAATTTAATGTCATGTTTGCTGCTGCTTTCTGGTTTCAGGTCCGCCATTTGCTGAAGGATGTTGATCCAAATTTCATAGAAAGGTCTGTTTTAAAGAAAGATTCGTTGTTTCTGAATTGTTTTCCAGTAACACCAAATAGTCATCGTGTGACAGAAGTTACACATGCATTTTCAAATGGGCAGAGATTGATCTTTGTAAGATAAATCCTTTTCTTTTTTCTGTCTTGTTTATATTGACTACTTATCACATGATATTGTGATATTCTTATAGTTTGCTTCCACTGAGTAGGATGACAGGACAAGAGCTTACAAGAAACTGGTTGATTTCAGAGGGAAGGGCAATGAGTTGAGTTTTCGTGTCATGGATTGCCTAAAAACTTCCAAGGCAAGACTTGAAACATTTCTATCTGGGATCAGTAGTTGTGACAGCCTCATAATTCCCTTTTCTATTCTTATTTACAGCTAAAACCAGAAAAATCTGTCAGTGATGATATTATCACTTTCAACCAAAAACCGGTTAATGATTCTAATTCCAAAACATCTGGTTTGAGATGGATGAAAGATGTTGTTCTTGGCAAACGAAATGATCATTCGTTCCGAATGGTGGTTGTTGGTGATCCTAATCTTAGGCTCAGTGAAATTGGAATACCATGCCATGTTGCAGAACGGATGCACATTTCAGAACACCTGACGGCTTGGAACTGGGAGAAGTTGAATGCTTGCTGTGAAGTGCGACTTCTTGAGAAGGGTGAGATTCATGTCCGAAGAGAAGGTAGTTTGATTCGCATTCGTCGTACTAAGGAACTGCAAATTGGCGACATCATTTATAGGCCCCTTAATGATGGAGATACTGTTTTGATCAATAGGCCACCATCTATACATCCACACTCTCTCATTGCTCTCACTGTGAAAATCCTCCCTGTGACATCAGTCCTTGCAATCAATCCACTCTGTTGTCCACCACTTCATGGAGATTTTGATGGTGATTGCCTACATGGTTATGTTCCTCAATCAGTTGCCACTAGAGCTGAGCTTCATGAGCTTGTTGCTTTAGATAAGCAGTTAACTAATGCCCAAAGTGGCAGAAATCTTCTGTCTCTTAGCCAGGATAGTTTGGTTGCTGCTCACTTGATTATGGAACCTGGAGTCTTCCTAACCATATTCCAAATGCAGCAACTGCATATGTTCTTGCCAAATAAATATTTGTTGCCTTCAATTATCAAAAGTCCTTCACGAAATGGTTGTCTTTGGACAGGAAAACAATTGATCAGCACACTTCTGCCCGAAAACTTTGACCATGATTTTCCTTCAAATAATGTCAACATTCTCAAAGGGGAGCTTATTTCTTCTGAAGGGTCTTCTTGGTTACGTGATACTGACGGTAACCTTTTTCAGAGCCTCACGAAGCAATGTCCGAGCCAGGTTCTTGACTTCTTGTATGTTGCTCAGGAAGCTCTTTGTGAGTGGTTGTCAATGAGGGGGTTGAGTGTCTCACTCTCTGAACTTTTCCTCTCTCCAGACACATATTCACGGAAAAACATGATGGATGAAATTTTATGTGGGTTACAAGATGCAGAACACACATGTAATTCTAAACAATTCATGGTGGATTCTTTTCGTGATTTCTTTGCTGGAAATATTGAAGAGGATCCTTGTGCTGTTGCATTTAATGTGGAGAACCTGTGTTTTGAGAAGCAGAGATCCGCTGCACTTAGTCAAGCTTCTGTTGATTCTTTTAAAGAATTTTTTCGTAACATTCAAAGTTTAGCTTACAAATATACTAGTAAGACCAATTCATTGCTATCCATGATTAAGGCAGGTAGCAAGGGCAATGTGCTGAAACTAGTCCAGCATAGCATGTGTCTGGGATTGCAACATTCGTTGGTTCCTCTATCATTTCGAATGCCCCATGAGCTATCATGTTCAGCTTGGAACAAGCTAAAAGATGATGATGGTGTTGACTGTGCTAAATGTTACATCCCATGTGCTGTGGTTCAAAATTGTTTCTTATCCGGCTTGAATCCTCTTGAGTGTTTTGTTCATTCAGTAACAAGCCGAGATAGCTCTTTTAGTGATAATGCTGATCTTCCTGGGACTTTAACTCGAAGGCTTATGTTCTTCATGCGTGATTTGTGCACTGCCTATGATGGAACAGTAAGAAATGCATATGGGAATCAACTTGTTCAGTTCTCTTATGATGAGAATGTGGTCGTTCAGGATCCAGAATTTGTAGGTGGTCAGCCTGTGGGCTCATTGGCAGCTTGTTCTATCTCAGAAGCCGCCTACAGTGCTTTAGATCAACCAATTAGTCTGCTAGAAAAGTCTCCTCTACTAAACCTTAAGGTTCTCTCTCTCTCTCTCTCTCTCTCTTTCTCTTTCTCTCTCCCCCCCTCTCTTTCTCTCTCTCACACACACACACATATTAAGGTAGTGGAAGCTTCCTTGATTATGCTATGGATGGTGTCAGGTAATTTGTTTGATAAAAAGTGCAAATATATCTATAATTTGGCTTTCAATCATAAATGATAAGAACTTAACTAAACCTTAAACCCACAATAATTGAGGTCTCATTATTGATCTTATTCTATCCAGCTTTAATTGTAACAAGCAATTTTTAGTCAACTCCCAAATCTCATATTAAAGCTATTGTGTGGATTTGATTCTATTACCCTTTTTTCCTAGTGGTGTATCCCAAGCCTCTGTTGAACATGCTTGAATGTGGTAATTTTGTTATCAGATTACTTGACAAGTTTCATGATGTGGATAAATTGCACAGAATGTACTGGAGTGCGGTCTGAAAAAGAGTAATGCTAACCAAACTGTATCACTGTTTCTATCTGAGAAACTTGGAAGACAGAGGCATGGTTTTGAATATGGGGCCTTAGAAGTTCAGAACCATTTGGAGAAACTAGTCTTTTTGGATATTGTGTCAGTTGCCAGAATAATGTCAGTGTCTGTAACCTATTTTTTTGTTTGTTTGATCATACTGTCTAATTTACTCTTCAAAAGTGATGTTGACTTCATTGTTCTTATATGTGATTGTTGTCTTTTCTGGAATTAGTTACTCCCCCCAGAGGTGTCGGAAGACTTGCTTTAGTCCGTGGGTTTGCCATTTTCATATATTTAAGGTACTGAAGTATAGGTATCCTACCATCCAAGTCTGTATGTAGTTTGATTTCTGGTATTAATCTGTGTAGTTTCAGGAAATTATGAGGAAGAGAGGTCTTAAGCTGGAGTCTGTTATTGAGGCCCTTTACAAGCATTGCAAATCAAATGCCAAAATCCCGGAGGTGGTAATAACATGCAAGTAAGCTGGCCCTCTTGATTTTCCAGAAATGTCCTCTTGCATTACAAGGGAAATTAGTTACCATAAAAAAATTTTAAGGGTTAAAATCATGGGTAGTTCCTGTGATTTTCAAAATTGTCATTTCAGTCCTTATAATTTGAAAATTATAATTTTAGTCTCTAAACTTTCATTTTTTTCCAACTGTCAGTCCTCCGTCAGATTCTGCTGACGTGGACCAACGGGTTTTTAAGATTTCTGATGTGGCATGTACATGTGAAAAAAATTCATTGGTCCATGTTATTAGAATCTGACAGAGGACTGACGGTTTTAAAAAGAATGAAAATTTAGGGATTAAAATGATAGTTTTCAAATCATAAGGACTAAAATAATAGTTTTGGAAGCCACATGGACTACCCATGATTTTAATCCAAATTTTAAATTGCTCAACTGTTTTCAGTTATTGTACTTTTTCACTTCATATTTATTTCAATTTCGCAAGAATTAAGTTGAATTTATTTACTGATCAATCACAAAATATGCCAAAAATTTCATATGAGATAAGGAAGGAGTAGGGTCAATGGGCTTCCAGTTGAGCACTATGAAAATTTTAGATCCAAAAAGGAAGCAACCTCTGCTTCATATTACAATATTGGTTGCAAAATTATGCTTTCAACAATTAAAAATTTTTCTTTGATCAGCTGACGATTGTTCATCTGTTTTGCTAATACAAGACCCATGCTTTGCATACCTGAGACTCCATTCAATGCATCTTTCCACTTGTGATTTTAAGGGGGCATATATCAATGAGCTTACTTTGGGTAGACAAATCTCATGAAGTTCTTTCTTGTTCTTATCATCCTTTGTGAATATATCATTGGAACATCAGGAACTGCTCTGTAGTTGATAGTCACAAGGAAAAAGAAGAAACATGTTGCGTAACTGTGACCATTGTTGATAGCCCCAAAGATTCATCCATACGACTGGAAACCGTTCAAGCCCTGGTGATTCCTTTCCTTCTTGAAACTGTTGTTAAAGGTTGGTACTGCACTGGATATAGTTTGTATTTAGCCTACCTTCTATGGGCATTTTATATTTGTGCGTCTCTTCTTCAAGACTTGTCTATTTCTTTTCTTGATTCATATCTTATAGGTTAGATTGTTCATAATCACTGACCTTTTTGCTTCTTCATTAGGACTCACTGAGATAAAGAAAGTGGATATCTTATGGAATGATCAACCAAGAATACCAAAACTATGTAATCAATCTCATGGAGAGCTCTATTTGAGGGTTTCAATGTCAGCAAACTCCGGAAAGACAAAGCTGTGGAACTTGCTTGTTAATCACTGTCTCCCTATAATGGATATGATTGATTGGACACGCAGCCATCCAGATAATATTCGTGAATTTTGTTTGGCCTATGGAATAGATGCTGGATGGAAATTTTTCCTTAATGTATGTTACTTTTGGTAATTATTGATGGTGCTGGCTACATGTGATGGATGCTGATGTATGGATAACTACTAACAGGCGTTTTCAATGACAGAATTTACACTCTGCAATATCTGATGTTGGCAAGACTGTCCTTCCTGAACACTTGACACTAGTGGCTAGTTCTCTATCAGTGACTGGAGAGTTTGTTGGCCTAAATGCAAAAGGCTTGAAACGGCAAAGAGAACATGCATCTGTCCTGTCACCCTTTTCACAAGCTTGTTTTTCTGTTAGTTCTCACTGCACTTTTTTTAATCACCTTTTTTGTGAACATTCAATAGCATCTTAACTTAGTGTACTAAATGTACTTCATATATGTTCGTTGGCATCTGTTGCAGAGCCCTGGTAATTGTTTCATTAAAGCTGCTAAGGCAGGAATCAAGGATGATATGCAAGGAAGCTTGGACGCATTAGCATGGGGAATGGTTCCTCCAGTTGGGACTGGACAATTTGGAATTGTATATTCTCTGAAGGTAGATCTCCAGTTTGATTCTGACTAAGTTTTAAGTAATACTACATTACCAAATTCTATAACAATTGAAGAGGCTACATATTCTACAAGTGTTACTGCAAAGATTCCATGCGGATTTGAGGTTTACCTTTGATAATTCCTTGTTTGGTTTTGAATAACTTTAAATTGAAAAACATGAAATACAACCATGAGATCTTAAAACTTCAATTAAATATGAATTTCAATATCTTTGCATTAAGCAAGCCTAAAGGAATTCTCAAGACTGATAAATTCTCTCTTTTTACTAGTCTTTTCTTTGAGTTATCTAATCATTTTTGTTGTGTAACCAGAGTTTTGAGTTTTCAGAGCCTGTCAGTGTGTATGACTTCCTGGGTACCCAAATCAATTCTGATAAGCTGGATGATGAGTTTGAAGTACCTCGAGCTCAGAGCTACAAATCAGACAAACATGGTGCTCAGTTTGCACTCAAGTTTGGAGGTTATGACCCCAAAAAGTTTAGAAAAGCAGAAAGTATATCAAGGTCATTCTTAAGAAAAATTTTCACGTATGATGATATCTATAAGCTCTCGGGTTTAGTGCGAAACATCTTGAATAAGTAAGTAAATTCTCGTGTGTATTTATCCCTGATTCATTTTTCTAATACATGTCATTTTGAATATTTAGTTGTCCTTTTTATAGCTTTTAATAATGTATCCTTTTGATGTTGCTTAGCTTTTAGTGTCTTCCAAGAGGCGCTGTTTAGACGAGATTGATTTCCTTTGTCCATATGAAAACTGATATGTTTGTGGAAAGGAAGGAAATTTTCTTTCTTATAGAAGCATACAGTTGGTACATGTGTGAGCGTGGTATTGGTTCTAACAAGTAGATGGAATGACTAATAATTGCAAAAATTTATGAGAATGCTTATCAAGTCTTTCAGCCACATAAATAAGTGCTTGAGGAACATGTGCAAAACAGCTGCTTTAGAACAGGATAATACCATTGTAATCAGCGTATTGAATTTTTGAGTTTGTTCTTTTGTGCATTGCTAGAATAGTAATAGTGCTTCAAAACTTTCATTACACATCCTGTTTTCATGGTTGTGATTTTACTGAATTTTTAGTGCTTTCTTCTTTCTGAAAGTACAATTTCTGGGATTCTTAACCTAATCTTCACTTGTTCTGGACGTAGGTATCCTTTGGATCACCAATTAAATGAGACTGACAAGTCTATATTGATGAGGGTCTTATATTTCCATCCTCGAAAAGATGAGAAGATAGGGCCTGGAGCCCAGCACATCAAGGTTCATAATTAAATAATTTTGCTTCACCTAACGTACATTAGCATGATTCTCCAATCTGTATGTGTTGCTTATTTGATGGCTTAGCATTTATATAACTTGCTCTGTGGTTCAACCGATGGCTTTATGCCGTGTTACAGGTTGTAAAACACCCAGTACACCAAGACTCTCGTTGCTTCTCACTTGTTAGAACAGATGGGACAGTTGAAGACTTCTCCTATCATAAATGTGTCCACGGGGCCCTTGAGATCATTGCTCCTCGCAAGGCAAAAGTATATCATGACAAGTATTTTAAACACCGTTCTGTCTGACATGTTCGAGGAGAGCATCATACATGTACAGTGTTGAGAAAAGGAAATTTATCTTTGTACTTGACACCAGGGTTCTTGACTTCCAATTGGATGATAGAAGTGGTTGCTCCAGAACGTTAATCAATGATGCATCTAGGAATTGACTGATTCTGGTTTCTGACACCTCTTTTAGGACAAAGATGCTGAAAAAGGGTAAGCTAATTAGGTTAGAATTGGGCTAGATATCATGCTTCTTTTGTGAATAGGCGCCTTTTGTATTGACCCATGCATGCAGGATCGTTGATTTCCAAAGCTTCTTTTTGCTCCTTCTACTCTAACTTCGTTTGCCTTGCGTCAAATCAGGCAAAGAAGATATAGTGGAAGCAGCAAAGAAAAGCTTGCGGTTGAGCCATTTATCTTGATGTATGCATTCGTAAGTAATGTGGGAAGGAAAATTACCTGCATTTCTTATTATTTACTTGTGGATTTCATTCTTCAGCAAATGTCATGGTGACTCTCTAACACAGCGGGTGCATACCGACGAGAGTATGAAGTAACAATGTTATTGTTTCATAGCATATCTAAGTTGCCTGATGACAGGGCTTGAGGAATTTGTCCTGTTTGAAAGAATCGTATTTTATTGGTGATTTGAATGGTACATTAGTTACTTTTTTATACAGAAAAATAAGAGGGTATTCAGACTAAATAAACCTGAGAAGGGAAATTTCATCAAATCATTTTAATTTCAGCCTAATTTTAGGAATATAAGTACTAGTTTAATTTTAGCCAATAAGCTATGGTTTAATTCTAGGAAATTATTAAAAATTTTCTAAAATAATTGACTATTTCATGCATACACATTTATAATTTAACTCACTCTAACCTTTTTTTTTTTTAATATAAAGTGTCCAATAACTTTGATGTATTTTGATTGGTTATGTTGTATTGAATTATGAGTTGTATTGATTGTAAATTTGTTATTATAATAGAATTGCATTGGACTATTCCACTTGATCTTTTAAGTCTTTTAAAATGATCTTCAACCAAAGTAGTTTACACATAACTTGAGTTATTGCTTGAAATTTTGCTTTCATACTAGACCGTACTATCACATTGAAACCTTGTTTCCATTTTTAGTTGGCCAAAGCCTCGGATGGAGTGGTGGGAATGGTAATAGCGTTTAAACTAACAAGGAAAGCATATGAGATGATGAAAAATTCGTACACGACAAGTATGCAAGTGGATATAAAGGTTATTTTTATTTTGTGCATTTCTTTCCTAATAGCAATAGGAAGATTCTAGTCATCATGATTCATATGAGATTTATTTTTATCTTTTAACGAAGAATTATGAATTGTTATCTCATTCTTCTAGTTAGACCCCTGGACTCGCATCGATTTAGGAATGACTGTCGTCTTCTTGTAAACATTTTCCCTTTCCAAATCTCACATTCTTAAGAGCATGATTTGTTTTGTTTTTTCTTTTTAGGTTGATTTTTACGCACAGTTTCAAAAGGTTTTGAATTTTCAAGGTTTGAAATTTCAGGCAAAAGATTTGGCACCATAAAATCAGATGAATAAGGTGGTTTAAACATTAAAAGTGATAGTAGATTAAAGAAAAAAAAATCCTTATTTTCTATTATTCTTGTCCATGGAACGTGACATTCCTTGTGATATCATTTATATGCTTTTGAGTTAAGGAATATCTTATAAAAACATTTTATCACTTTTGGATTTAATTTTCTATTATTGTGATTATGGATGTGAAGAAATGACACACATATAAATATTCTAAAGATAAGGTTATTTGTAATATGTAAACTAGGGTAGAATGCTGAGAGAATTTCTATTGGGCTCTTAAAACCTAAGACTTTCGAAGGCAAATGATTATGAGGTGAGTGACTGTAAGAAGTGATTCCTTTCAAAATGATTTAGGTATAGTATTTTAGAATATTAAGGCTCAGGTTTTTTTCAAGAATGTAACCGTTTTTTCTTTTTGCTATATTCTGTTATGGGGTAGTGACATAAGATGACTCTTGGAATATTCCTTCTTTATTAAAGTATGGAGTAAGAATTTAAATGAAACAATCCATATTATTATCTAACTTAAATCTTTTGATATTGACCCTAAAATAGTTTTGCATCATGGAACAAAAGGTTTAGGAGAACAATATTAACATCATATTTTTGTTTGAGCGAAAAAAGTCAAGCAACCCGAATGTAATAATCAATAGAAAAACAAACCATTTTACTTTAAAAACGTTAGAAATGGGAGACAAACCCCATATGTCACTATGAATGAGAAAACAAGCAACCGTTTACTAACTAGAAATGATCTAATGTTTGTGTACAATAAGTTCATATACTTCACAATGAAAGTTTTTAATATCTCAAATTTTAAATAAAGAAGGAAATATACTTTTAAGACTTAAAAGATGGATGTTCAAATCGATAGTGGTAAAGCCAAACTTTCCTTTTATTGAATGGGAAAAATCCTAATGGTATGTTTGATTTAAAGAATAGAATAGATAAGGAATGAAATATCTATTCTTTAGGAATATAATAGATGAAAAATAGAATGAAATAGGTATTACTTTGTTTGGTTTACTACTAAAGAATTTTTATGCTAATATTTGGTTTGAAATGACAAAGGAATAATAAACAAAAAGACCAAAATATCCTTACATTTATTATTATTATTATTATTATTGTTATTAATTTTTTTATTATTCTTAATTTTATTAATTTAGTGGACATTCTACCAATGGGAATATTTGTCTCACTTGGTCTTTTAAAATGTTATAAACAGGCCATAATACGCTTAACTTTCATTGAATCCATATCTTATAATATATAATAACTGTGATGAAAAATCACTTGACAACATAATTCTTTACTAAGTTTTTGAATAGAGACAAGATTTGTGTGAGCTGGTTAGGTGATTATGAAATTTGGGATTATTTTAATTATTTTACTTTGAAAATCAATATGAATAAGGTAAGTGTACCTATTGAACAAGTAATAAAGTGGAGTATTTTAAACTTCAAATGTCGACTTAATAGGGAAAACGATTAATTATTAGGTTAATTAAAACATAATTATCTAGGAAAAATCCAAATAATTTGATTAAAAAATTGAATCAATGCTAAACTATTTTAATCCGGCTTAAACACTTGAAAATGATTTTTTAAATTTTTTTAAAAAATTTCTAAAAATTACTAAAAATGAAAATTGTCTAAGGATTAGGTGGTTGATGATATAATTAAGCTTTAAACAATTTTAATGGCTAATTTAGAGTTTCTTCAGAAAATGAAAAAAAAAATATAGTTAAGACTTTGCTTTTTTCCCCCATTAATCTTAATTTAAAATTTGGTTATGCCTTAAATTAAGTTAATAGGTTTTAATTTTAAGAAGTTAATTTCTGGATTTATAGTCTTAGATCTCTAACGCTCATAAAAAATCAAATTTGGGTCATTCATTTATTAATTTGTGTTGTTTATTAAGTTTTCCAATAAATTAAGCTGATTTCTCAAATTTATATTATCTTTAACTCTAATCCTAAGTGGACTACTTAAAATCAGAACTTTTAAACCCTTAATAAACAAAAATCAAACCTTTTTACATGCCTTTAAGCTCTCTTAAATCATAAATACACTAATCCTGAGCATAAAAATTGATTTAGCTACACATATTGATCAAAGTATACAAAATAAACAACTTAAACAACATACTTTGACAAATCTAAAAATATGAGCTATAAAAATAAGTTTAGGAGTTATAAAACAACCAAAAGAAACTCGTGGAAGGCTTACAGACTCCTTAACATTATTTGAACTCCAAAAAAACTCTAGATTAACACAAACTTGTAGAAAAATCAAAGAACATAAGAAGATGTAAGCATAAGAACAAAAACTTTGATCAATCTTAAAAACAGAGCAAAATAAGTAATAATCTGAGTTAAGAAACCCGTTATGATGATTATTGGACTCAGATGTGAGTCTTGATAATAAGCTCCAATATTCAGTAACTCAGAAAACAACATAAAAATCTAAACAAAGGTGTTTGAATCTTAAGAACAACTTAGAACATTGTAGAGAGAAACTAGAGCCACTCTATCTAAACTCAGATATGATTTTTTATGATTGAATGCATGTATCCTTTTTTTTTCTTTTTCTGCTTTTGGTAGCTTATCTGTACCCCTTTGATCCTTCTAGACAGCTGCATTGATGGAGAACATGCCCAACTGCAAATTTGGAGACAAGAGATGGTTTTGTCTGATATGGAGCATCAACGGCAGGTTGACTCAGGTATCAATGGTGGACTTGAAGAACTATTGACCGCTGTTGATAGCCCATTGTTGAATCCTTCCCCTAGGGTCTTTGGTTAGACTTACCATTGAAGGTCTAGACTTTGACCATCTCTTCTCATTTTATCTCCATTCTTCAATTTTACTCCACCATTTACAATTTAAATACTATAAATTATAAATGTGATAATTAAGCACTGAATTAGGGGTCATAATTTAACAAATAATTAATAAAAGCTCAGTTAATTTGACCTCTAACAATTCTCCTACACTTAACCATTTGCTTGTTCTCAAGAAAATTAATTCATCATTAATTTCATAATAGGGTATAAATATAAAAAAAACCAATCCAAAATTAATAACACTATTATTGAAAATATTTTCTTCATCCTTTTAAAATAATGATGCATGGAAATGTTATACAATCAATTAATCATATTTAATCTCAAATGCGTTTAAATCATTTCATAAATTTTCAATCTTCATCCTAAATCACAAAAATCAATTCTACATGTAAAAGGCAATATATTGAGTTTAATGCATCATCTTTTCGATACTTTCACATCCTTTCATTAATTTAAAGACATAATCTAAATTAATATATGAGCTCTTAAGTTTGATTAATCAGTCACTCAATCTTATAACATAAAGGTGAACATTTTGTCGTGAATAACCTCGGTTCATCAATTGAGTCACCTAACATCAACTAGTTACTAGCACCACTCAATAACTTCAACCTTATGATTTTATATATGGTTAGAAGTCAATAGAGTAAAAATTGCTCAATTATTTATTTTGGAAATATTTTTATTTTTGTTTTTGTTTTTCTCTTTTTTTGTTGATTTTTAATGGAGTTAATTCTAGTTCTTTTTAATTTTTCTTCGAATGATAAAAGTGTCTTAAAATAAGTTACATAATTACTAAGTACATTGCATTTTATAAGTAGAATATCCTTATGATTATTAGGTATCCATTATCCACATTATGAAATAAGTTAAACATATTTTTCCTTAATATGTAAAATTAATCATATAAAATTTCTAATTGGCAAAATAATTAAATTCAAGAGAAAACATAGGTAACAATAAGTATCAAGATTGCAAAATTTTTTCACCATTTATATACTATGATGAACTTGATGATAAATTAAAATACTTTTAAACTTACAATATGAAATTGTAAAAGTACAAATCTATATACTAAATTTTACAAATCCTCAAAATGTGTAAATGATAAATTCTCTCCCTCACAATTAAACGAAACATTGTTCTTAATGTTTATAAATGAAAAGAAATGCATAAAGTAGGAGAGTAGGGAAAGAAATAAATCCATTTGGTAGACACATGATGATCTTTCGATTTGAATTACAGTAATTGAAAGCATAAAAAAATTAAATACAAAAAATGATCTAATTGTATAATATGGAATTGAAGTACATCAAGGAGCCAAAGTACATCATATTATGGTAATTAGATCCTAAAGCAAAGTAGGAAAAAAAATAGCCTTTACTACAAAATAAAAAGGAAAACAAATAAAGTTCTAAAACAAACTATGTGAACAATCCACCTAAAACAACTAAAAATCAAGACTATCGTGAACAATCCATCTAAAACAATTAAAAATCAAGAATATCCTAATTTATGGCTCTTTGATACTCCTCAAGTCGCTTATGCATTAGGAGTAGGTGGAGCGTTAGCAGCGGGTAGAGCTGCAAGGACTCGCTCACCATCCTTAAGCTTATGCCACTTGCCTCATATGCAATGAAATCTCCAAAGTTTGAGTAGTGCATCATTAAGTTGAGTTTGATGGAAACAATCCTTAGACTCCTCAGTATCTAAAGGAACTTCTGCATCCCAAAAAATCTTCATTAATAGGTATGGAAAGCAGAAATTCTTATTGGTTTTTGAAAGATATTTTTAACCCTTTGTAATTATCACAAGACTTAACATAGTGAAATGCATCCTTAAACAATGTAGGCTAATAGAAACCATACTCTAACACCTTATGGGCAATTTTAGTAGGCATCCTCCAGTCTCTCTTGAATGACAATAACTTAAAATGGAAAGCACTTTTTTATTAGGAATATATCTCCTAATTATTCCATCAGCATATATCTTATATAGAAAAGGGTCGTATAAAAGATATTTCTTTATCTCTGAAAAGAATTTCTTCTTTTATTGGTACGAGTAGTCAAGAGGTATAAAATTTTCAATAAAATAATTCACTATATCCATATACTAAAGTAAGGTAAGCATGACTAGCAAATACTCTTCAGGAAAAACCTCCTTGATGTCTTTGTTTTCTATTTTTTTTCATTACTATTTCATCCAAATGAGATAAATGATCTGCCATAAAATTGTATATTACTTTTTTGTCTCTAATTTTGATATCGAACTCCTGTAATAGGAGAACCATTGAATCAAATGTGGTTTGGCATTAGGCTTATTCATCAATTACTTCAGAGTAGCATTATTCGTATAGACTATAACCTTTGAAAGGACTAAGTAGGACCAAAACTTATTAGAAACAAACACCACATCTAACATTTCCTTCTTAGTGGTGGTATAATTCCTTTGAGCATCATTTAGAGTACAACTTGCATAATAAATTGGAAGAAAATTTTTTCTAGGGTTAATAGTCATGGAGGTGATCAAGCTATTCGGATTTTTTCAGTTAAGTGATCAAACTTTTAAAAGTTTCAATTG
>JAOXYD010000134.1:7073724-7089739 GCA_028565735.1 Pinacopodium congolense
ACCTAATGCTCATATATAGCATAAATCAATCCAAATCACATACAATAATCACAATAAATTAAATCTTGTTTTCCATACATCAAGAACAATCTATCAACACTCTTTTTTAATGGAAAATAGGAGCCTTAAACACAATCAACAACTAACATAAACAAATCCCTAAGTTAAGTAACCAAAACCCACCTTCTATGGTGTTTCAATTAAACTCATGCAATAAAATTAATTTTACAACTTCTAGAGACAATTTAATAGTATGTTAATTCTCCTAGCACCTCCATAGATCATAAACAATCAAATTGAAGTAAGAAAAACATTATTATAGCATCAATGTTTAAACAATATCAACACAAGCTATTAAATTTTGCAATATTTATTTTCTGGTGGAAAATTCATCATTTTTTAACCACTAAAAATGTAAAGTCAATACAAAAAACTTACTGAAATATTAATCTATCAGTTAACAATAAATTTCTAGACTAAAAATGAATTTAACACGTGAAATAGACAGTTTAAATCAAGAGCAAACCATAAACATACATAAGCTATCAAAAATAAGCAGTCAAATTTCTAGCCCTATAAACAAAGGATTCTAACCTTATAAACTCATGAAAATAAGTTAGAAAACTTCTCGTAAGATAGGCAGACACAACTACAATAAATGTACGCAATGTTGAATCACAAAAATGGAACTTATATAGTAAAACTTGAAATAGAATGACTATGACACCAAAGTTGGATACATATGAGCAATCTATGTTCTTGGAGCTTTAAAAAATGTTTTGAGTGCTTAGAAATTGAAGTAAAACCTCAATTTCACTCTTGATACCTTAAGCGCAATGTGAATGATGATTTTGAAGCAATAAAAACAAATTTGAGTATTTAAAATTGAAGAACACAGAAGATAAATAAAAATAGAGATAACTTTAGTGTATATGAACAAATGAGTTTAATATCAACGAAATACACCCTTATAAATACAAACAAATGATTAATAAAACACTTAAATATCCAAATAAACTAATAACACAAATTTAACCACCTAAAAACAGATTAAGATAAATAGAAAAGAGAATGAATGAAGAATAGAAAAAATGGTGGCAACTTTAAGGTTTTTGAGATTTTAATTTTGTAAACTTGTTTAGAGAGTATAAAACTATTAGAAATGCTTAGGAATGGTATATAAGGGGTTAGAAAGGGTTTAGAGATGTTAAATAGCAAAACTAGTCATTTATGAGACACAATAAGTTTTTAAAAAATCTGAAACTAGCTGTTAGAATCTGGGAGCTCAATAGTGGGGCCTAGGAGCTCAATAGTACCCAGCTCAATCGTCATTGAGCTCTCTGGGTTGCAGGGCTTCAATGACCCTTTGGGTAGGCATCATTTATCTCCTATTCAACCACTGTTCATACCAAGAAAACACACAAACAAGACTCAACTCAATTCTAAGCCTTTCCAAACAAATTCCTAACATTAAACAAAACTTTAAAAAAGTTTTAAAATATATATCAAGGCTTTTTTCAATTTTCAAACCCTTTCAGTTTATGAAAACATAAGCATTAGCCTTTATTATGAAATTTTTTCATTCTTAAACAACTTAAACCTTTTCATCAACATTTCATAAACTAAAATTTACATCATAAATAAATTCATACAAATCTAAACACACATAAACAACTTGAAGCAATATTTCAATTCACTTAAACTTATCAAGAGGCATACATTAACACAATTTATCACATTACCTCTTGATTAAATCTCTTAATATCTATATGCCTTTCTAAAACAATTCCTAACATGTTAATGCCATAAAAAATCAATTAATCACTAAAACAACAATTCAAATCCTATAAATAAGTGTTCTTGCAAATATGATATGCAAATATTAGAGTCCTTTCAAGCATTGATTAAGATTAAGTTTATAAAACTTACATTCTAAGACACTTTCCTAAACCTATACAAACTTGATCTTCTTTCTTAATTTTCACTTTAATACATCAATGCTTACTTCATCATCATTTTCTTCATTTAAGCTCTTCTACCTTGGACTCTAAAACATATCCTTGCACATCTTATATTTACCTATCTTACACATGCATAAAAAATTCAAACAATAGTAACTATAATGTTTTGTTATCATCAAAACACATTATTGGAACCTCCCTTGATTCAAAAGTATATTTAATGGTTTTTTTTATTTTCAAAAAAGGAGAGAATTTATGAAATTGCTAAACTATAGTAGATTTTTAAATTTTGATAATTTTTTATGTTGATGATTATAATAAATTATATCTTATATTGTGAAGCTTCCTAAAAAGGAGAAGAATAGAATGTGATACTATTTGAATTTTTAAGGAGAGTTTGAACCTTGAATAACTATGATGTATGAAGTTAGTGGAAGCTTATTTTTTAAAAAATTTAAGCGAAGTTAATAAAATTTGATAACTTGATGTTTATTAAGTGTTTTTTTTTTGTTGAATTTATGATTGCATGATTGACTAATTTAGAGGTAGCTTTAAATTTTAATAACATTGATATATTTTGTGTTTTTGAATTATGAGTTTTGGATATGTAATTGGGAGTTTTGAATATAAATGCAGTTATTTTGTTACTTTTGATATTATGTACAGGAGGTATTTTTTAAATTTTTAAATGGTATTAAGTAAATTTAAGTAGTATTAAAACAAATTTTATATTTGTCATGGTTTTGTGGTTTCAAAATGAGTTTTAGATATATGATGATCAGTTTAAATTTTTGATAATATAGATGTCTTGAGATTTTAAGGATGTTTATGATTTGGTTTTTGAAATAAGTATTGAGTATTGATTAAGCTGATGAATTTTAAGTACTTGAGTTTGATATTTAATGATGTGGTGAAAGGGGAGAAAGGTCAAGAAGGTTTATAAGTGACATTAAGAAAGGTTAATTGGTATTGGAACAATATGTTTTGAAGTATGTAACCTTTTTGAAGATTCTAAAAAAAAGGAGAAACTATACGATATTAGTTTAAATGGGAGTAAAATGATTTTAATTTGTATATGTTTTGTTTGTATATTTCTCCAATGTTACATAGTTTTATCATCATTAAAAAGGAAAGATTATTGAATTACGAGAGGTTTCACTTGTTTTGAAGGTGATAAAACTATACTACTAATAGTTTATTGTGTTTTGATATTTTTAAAAGATATGTGTGTTAAAAAAAGTGTTTAGAAGATGTATTTTGGTGCCTTAGGACATAAAATAAAGTTTATGAAGATCAAAAGAAAAAGGCTCAAATTGCAGACTAAGCTAGAATTTTTAAATAAGTTATATTTGTAATTTTTATTGTAAATTTATCTTGATCAGTCTATTGTATTGAAAGGCTTTCAGTCATGTGTATTGCATTATATTTAAAATTTATACATATAAATTGTATAATCAAGAAAAATTGTGTGGTATGTTGTTAAATAATTCTCTTCATGCAAAAGATATTTTTTAGAAAGTTTTTTTTATGTATGTGAGTTAAAGAAGTATTTTGAATAATAAAGAAGTATTTTGAATATTTTATATTGATAGTGAAAATTTCAACAAGAAATTAAGAAGGGAATTTATGTATAGAATTCTATACTAAATCATTATAAATTAATTTGCATCTCTCTGTCCCTATCTTTTTATTTTTCAAGTTTATATTATTTCAATATATTATTATGTGATTTATTATATTATTTGAGCTTTAACATTTTAATTTATATTATTATATATAGTTCATTGCATTGTTTATAATTTTCTTATTTAATTTAAGATAAATTTTTAATAAAGTATTAAAAAATTTTAAAGTTATTTAATTCAACCCTCCTCCACCTAATTGGTGCCACGACACATTCATATAACATAATGGTACAATCTGACATACATCACCAATTTCATAATGTAAATTTTAGTGCCATAATAATTTTGTCGCTAAGTATAATTTTTCTGGTAGTGCTCCATCAATCTTACACCATATTTTGGAATTCTAAATAAAAAATATTAACTTTACAACTTAAAATTTGCGTCAGCCATCTTTAAAATTAAAGACTAAAAGTAGAATGCCGAAATTTTCATTCAAATATTATTTTTCATTCAAACTTTTCAATTTTAAAGAGAACATCATTTAAAATATGATACTTCACCAATTGTTCTAATATTTGGTATGGTAGGAGTTCAAGAATTTACTTCTGATGAATGAGTCAATTTCATAACTATTATTTATAATTATCATGGTCAATGTTATTTGAAATACTTTTTAGTACGAACACATAGTTTGTTGTGCGGAATACTAAGTAAATAATACTATTCATGACTAAACTATCAACAACAAAAAAATCACTTCTTAATTTTTTTCAGGAGTGAACTTCCTTTATGTATTCTGTTTAGACAGGAAGAAAATAAAGAAAACATTTTTAAAAGAAAAAATATAGGTAAATTATAATTTGAGGGATATTAATATCCATTATATTATAAATAATAAAATATAATATATTAATATCATCACTTTTAAATAATTTTTTTATTTAGTAGTAATGGCCATCAAAAATTACCAATCACCGGTCATGTGGCAGGCTCTTAAAAAAATTTGTTAAGAGGAAAGGAAAGAAAAAAAAAAAAAGACAATGAGAAGATGAGGGACCATGTGGATATTTTTACAGAAGAATAGACACGGTACTAACCAGTAAGGTACATTAATGGTTCCCTGAACAGAGGGCAAAGTATCACTGTTCCTTCAATCTTCTCGCTGATTCCCATTTAGCTATCATTTCACATGCAGCTTCTCCGTGAATTTAGCACTTTAAACGAGGACCAAAATAATAAATAATAAAGGCAGACTACTAAGAGAGAAGAAAGGTAAAATCTAGTATACAAATTAGGTACAATTAAACGAGTAATTTTTTTATAATTAAACTATTATTTCTATCAAAAATTGAATTTTGGTAAATGAAAATGTCTTATACATCTCTTCCTGACAAGCCATAAAGCTATTGGTAATTAGATCATCAACATTACTTATAATACTAAGCTAATAAATAACCAGTAGTTAATCTTTAGGTGAAAGTGCCTGAACACAGCATGACTGAAATGCCAATCACGACATCTTCTATTTGAAGCAAAAAAAAAAAAAAAAAAGGTAGAGAAAGCAAAAGACAATAGTTGATGATTAAAGAGAAGAAGAGATAGGCATCAGATACTAATATTGTACTTTTGTGACCAGCAAACATTGTCTTTTCACTACTCTTCAATTTCGATCATTTCTGGCATGCCGTTAAATAGCTATGTACCCGTCTAATTAATTATAATTAATTAAGCAGTCCTATTCACCAACACATATCTGCAGAGGTTTATTTCCAATGACTTCTTCCTCAACTTTCTCCTCTATGTCCAGTGCTTCTCTGTGCTCACTCTCGTCACCTATACCAATACACTGTAGACCTAACACTTTCTTAGCATCACCACCACAAACCCACTTGGTTCCGAAGAAGCAGAACCCGTTTAGATTGAGACGGGGTTGTAGATTTGTTCGTCAGGATTCTCTTTCTAATAAGAGATATGACAGCAGCAGAACAAAGGCGCTAATGGGCGGTGCAACTATGGGGGCATTACCAAAGGAGAAGGTGGAGGTGTTTGAGACGGAGGAGGACATGGCGACGTCTCTGGCCAAAAACATCGCCGATTTGTCGCATAAGTTCATCAAAGAGAGAGGCTTATTCAGCATCGTCCTTTCAGGAGGTACACTCATACCGTCCCTAAGGTAAGTGATGAGAACACTGAATTCAGTGTTGGTATTTGGTAATAATTAGCTAACAATCATTACATATATATATATATATATATAGACATATATACATCTATCCATATGATGTGATGTTGCAGGAAATTAGTTGAACCGCCATACAAATGTTCAATAGAATGGTCGAAATGGCAAGTTTTCTGGGTGGACGAGAGAGTTGTTCCTAAGGACCATGTTGATAGCAATTACAGACTAGCTTTTGATGATTTCCTCTCTCGGGTACATATTTACATACTTTATCTTAAAAGTAATCGCCAATCATTAAATGTGCAAGCCTTCATTCTTTTGGTTTTTTTTTTTTTCTTTCTCCTTAGGAGAACTGTTTCTAAATAACCAGTCATTTGGAGGATATGATAATTTATTGCAATCTTAACCTTAATTGATCCATAAACTAATTAACAGAAGCATATGACACATTGGAAATTGGAAGAAAAGTTTGAGAAAAAAAAAAGATTTCTTCTTCCCAAGTCAGGTTTACGAGAGAAATGCACATAAGAATCCATCTTTAGCAAAATAAAGGTATCAGCAACTGTCAAGAACATATCTGTCCCTTTATGCGTTTCTATTATTCTTCTTTCTTTTGCTGTTGAGAGGACATATACGTCAATCTAATATCAAATTCAGTTCGAGTAATAGCTTAAATTCGACGCATAACCAGATCAATCTTTCTATTTTCTGGTTTCTTACAGGTACCAATTCTCCTAGGTAACGTTCATGCCATTAACGATGCTCTACCAGCAGAAATTGCAGCAGACGACTATGAAACCCGGATAAAAGATTTGGTGAATAGAAAGATCATAGCCACATCTTCTGTGACAGGGCTTCCAAAATTTGATCTCATCATACTAGGAATGGGACCAGATGGCCAAGTAGCTTCTCTGTTTCCAGGGCATCAAGCTAGCAAGGAAAAGCAGAAGTGGGTTACTTCCATCACAGACTCACCAAAACCACCTAAACAAAGAATTACTTTCACATTCCCTCTGATCAATTCATCTTCTCATGTTTCACTTGTGGTCTGTGGAGCTGGCCAATCTAATGCTGTACGCACTGCTCTTGGAAAGAGCCAAATTGCTAACATTCTTCCTGTCAAAATGGTTTCTCCCGAAGACCAGTTAAACTGGTTTTTGCTCAAAGATGCAGCTTTTTAATGTTGAAAACACTTGGGTTAGATGCATATGCACATCAAATAAGGCTGTGGTTCCTAGCCAGCTTGTATGCATCTTTATTTTGTGTTATTTGCATGATCATTATTAGATTACACCTGAATGTCGGGTTAAGCTCGAATCTGTTCTGTCGAGCTTTAAATCCAAGCAAGTTTGACCAAACCTGAAAGTAAAATGTTTATGTGATGCTTTTCTGTTCTTCTAAACTTTTGGGGTTGATTAGCCTTCTTTTTTTCTACTTAAACAAAATATAATTTTAAGAAAAGAAAATACAAACGAGAAAAAGAGACAAAAAGAATGTCAATATAGAACATATTTTGATACGTCAAAACTGTCTGTTAACAGTGGTTGACATAATTCACTAAAGACCTACCATCTAATTGGTCCAGGAAGGCGTCACTTATTTACGTATAAAAAAAATATTTGATAGTGTTTAAAATATTTTTATATTTTTAATAAATAATTTAAATTATATAGAAATTATTTGGACAGTATTAATAAATTGTCTTCACCTAGTCAGGTTAAAAAAGTCGTACAGATGGATCTTTTAGGCATCATAAAAATAAAGCAATTGGTTAATTGGTTAATTGGTTAATTTATTTACAGATGCATATATAACAAGAAGGAATGTTGACTTGTACACGTGGCTTGGAAAATGGAAACACGTGCCTCATGCCTATTCTCTCATGTAATTGAAGACCAACGGATTCGGTTATTGAATAAATGTGTTGTAGTTTTAATAGCACAAAGTCATATTTAAACTCATCATTTGGTCTTCCCACTTCACTTGCATTTCAGATTCTTTAAAAATGGCATTTCTTTTAAACCAAACATTATACTTTGATTAATTTGAGAATAAGAACATATTAATAAGTAATTTGATTCATAGACCCCCTGAATATCAGTTATAAACTTAGAAATGTGTCTTAACACCAAGATTGAATATTAAAAAACCTATAAACAACACTCAAATTTGAATATAAAATGTTTGAAGATAAAAAACTAAGTGAAAGTCTATGAAGAGAGAAGATCTGTTCTCCCCTTCAAATCCGTGTTTCTTCTATGTTTTTGTTTGTTTTTATAGCTATTGCTACCTCCCACATGTGCTAGAAGACAAGGATATTAATTAGAGATAATGCACAACCACTATCTTGGAGATTTGGAACTGAAATTGTTGACTGTTGCATTTAATGGCACCCAGCCTCCAATCAACGGCACCCTGAGGGACTGACCCTGAAGGACTGTTGATAATGGTATAATGTTGTCTCCTTAAATGGCCCCCTGTCATCCATTCATGTGACCCTAGCTGGGGGCCATTAATGGATAGAAATAGGGAATTTTCTTATCATTTTTGCTCTAACTTCATCTTCAAATTCCATCATATAAATTAAACATAATAACATATAAATTCAACAATTAATCAATGAAATAGGGGTCATAATTCAACAAATTAACCATTAAAACTCTATCAATTTGACCCCTAACAATCCCCCCGCACTTAAATATTTTCTTGTCCTCAAGAAAATTAATTCATCATCAATTTCATAATATGATATAAAAATAGGAAAAATCAATTCAAAATTAATACCGTAATTATTGAAAATGTTTTCTTGCTCCTTTAAAAATATTGACCCATGGAAATATTATAAGATTAATGAATCGTATCAAATTTAAAATAAATTTAAATCATTTCATTCTTTTTCAAGCTTCAACCTAAATCTAAAAATGAATTCCACATGTGAAAGGCAAATAAACTAAGTTTAATGCATCATCTTTTCAACACTTTCACATCCTTTGAAGAAAAAAAATAATTAATCACCTAATTAATTAAATTTGTAAGTAGATTGATTAAGAGGTTAATTCAATCTTTTTATGCAAAGGTGAACATTTTATCGTGAACAACCTCCAGTTACTTAACTTTGTCACAATAACTCTACCGACTTTTAGTCCCACTCATAACTTCAAATCTTATATATATTTATATTTATTGATTTCCTTTTCTTTTTCTCTTTATATATATATATATACATACATACATAAGATTAGAAATCAGAGAAGCAGTTCTGCTTACTTATTTAACTAATTAAGTATTTTTTTTTCATTTTAGGGTTAATTCCAATTCTTTTTCTTTGAATGAGAAAAGTGTCTTAAAATAAGTTGCAAAATTACTCAAAAAATTGCATTTTATATGTGGAATATCATACTAAGCATTAGGTATCTACCTTCCAAATTATGAAATTAGTTAAAGTCGATAAGTCATTAATAGTTGAAATTAATTATATAACATTTCAAATTGCAAAAATAATTGAATTCAAATGAAAGCATGAACAATAAGAAGGATCAAAATCAAAAAACAATTTCCACAAGTTATAGACTATGATGAAATTAATGGTACATCAAATTACTATAAAATAAACAAAACTCAAGTACATAAACAGATCAATATGATGGTATCCCTCCCCCCACACTTAAACTAAACATTGTCCTCAATGTTTAAAATAGAAAATGAAAAGAATAATATAGGAGAGTAGGGAAAGAAATACACCCATTTGATATAGACTTAAAGATGGTGTAATGGAACGGACATGTAGGAACTGAAATCAAAAGAAGGATAACACGGAAAAATAGCTAAAAGATGCTCCACTTGTATAAATATAGAAATCAAATACATGAAGGAGCCAAAATATACCAAAAGTAGTCAACATATCTGATAGAAAAAAATAACATAAACCTATACTATGAAAAGGAAACTTATACTACTAAACTGAAAATGAAACAATAAAGTGAATAACCAAAGGAACTAAGCAGGAGGATCATCAACATCCCATGAATGATGGTACTCCTCAAGACTACGTACTCGCACAGATAAATCATCCACCTGATGCTGAAGGCTATCAAACCATGAATCAACTGTCCTCAGAAAGCATAAAACTCAAAAAATAAGGCAGTACAAAACTCAGAAAGCTTATAAGTGAGGCGACCCTTTATGTTAATCATGTACTGCACCATCACAATTTGAGGATTGTTCAAAGAGGATGGTGGAGTGGCAGCAGGAGAAACATGTCTCAGATGAAGAACACTCTAAGTGGAGTCAGATGATACCTCACCCATCTCCTCCTCGGGCACCTTAAGTACAGGGGTAGCTTCAAGTGCCTTTTGTGAGCCTTTCTTAATTGATTTCCCTCGGTGAAAAACAAAGCTCCATTGCTTAAGAAGGGTTTCATTGATCATGATCTTAGAATACCAACCTATAACGTCCTCTGAATCCCAAGGAACTCCAACATCCTTAAATATCCTCGTCACTAAGTAAGGAAAACTGAAATTCTTGGTAGACCTCTTAAGTTTAACCACATCCCGTATACCCAAAATAATGAAACTCGATATAGGTATCCCAGGAATAGCACCTAAACCAAATAAGATCTTATACAGCAGATAGATATCAACAATCCGCATCTCATTTAACCCGGTAGCATGAGGTGTAACACTAGAACTAAGCATGGCAATAATACTGCACTCACGAATACCTAGGTTAGTAGTGGTGTAACATCTATTATTCCTAGTCAATGCCAAAGCTTCTTTAGCAATTATAATGGAAAAAGATGGATATGTATAGATCGAATCTCCATGTAACAAGTCCTTAGTCTTAAGGTAGACGTCACCCTCATCAGGTACTCCTAACAATGTCAAAATAGAAGCACAAGTTATCAGAATGGGAATACCTCACACCAAAGATCAAATTTAGATCGTCTCGGAGTTCGCCTTGTCCTCGATGTTCGCATAGAACTCACGAACCAGGTTACGATAGAAGGGACCTGAGAAAGTCACCAACGTCTCCCATACGATGCTCTGAAATGCTCCCAAGATGTCGCATTGAGCCTCAATATCTGGATGGATTAAACGTTCTACAATAAACTCATTGTTAGAGTGCGATTGTTACTAGCTAAAATTGTCCACACTCATGAATTGGGAAGGATCATAGGCCAATATTTTCTTCGATGGTGCTATTTATTTCAAAGAAACTCATAAAATTCTTCCAAAATATTTTCAGAAAAATCCCAAATTTTTTTGAAAATTTCCAATAATTCAATCACAACGATAGGCTGCATAATTGTTATCAATAGAAAGCTTATGAAATTTTAAACATAATGATACCAAATTTCAATTAAATGGAAGCCTGTATCAAGAGAAAATTGAAAAATAATACCTGAATAGAGAAAAAGATTTGGATGTTTCAGAGAAGATTATGAAAATCTGTTGATTTTCATAGCAATTTAAAGACAGAATGTATAGGGGACTGAAAATGCGACAAATAGACACCAAAAACTCTTAATTTGGTTGAGAAATAAGGAAGATATGGAGGTTTAAAAGTTTTGGGCGAAAATAGGGGCGGAGACAAAAACGTTGAACTGCTAGATTTTTATACTTTCTGCATCTATTAACGGTGCCTTATTCTTCCTTCAACAGCATTGTTGATAGATGAACAGGGTGCCATTAATGGTCCAGATACATTGTAAATAACAGCACCCTCTCACCCATCAAAATGACCCTAATAGGGGGTCGTTGATGGTCTGCCTAAAGCCTAATTTGATCATTTTCCTTCGAAATTTCCAACCAAACCTCCTAAATTGAAGTCCTAACAACATGAACTAAATTATCCATCAATTTGCTTCAGATTCAAGCCTAAAACACACCTAAAATCAAATAAAACACACCAAACTAAGACATTATAAAGAAAACACACTAAACTTAAATTCAAACACACTTAAAAGGCGTCATCACATTATTTAAAAGATTCTAACACAAAAAGTAAAATAAAATCACACACCATTACCTACCTAACTTGAAAAATTCCTAGTTCAATAAGGATTAAACAGTGAAAGAGTCTTAGAAGACTCCTCAACTGAACTAGGCACGTACAACTTCACTCTTTACCCATTAACCTTGAAAGATAAGTGATCATTAGTAACTTCAATTGTTCTAAATGGATAGTCATTGGTCACATCATAATGGTTGGTCCTTCTTGACCTTAACTTGCCTGGTAATAACTTCAATCTCGAATTATACACCAAGACCTTATCACCAGCTTTTAATTCTTTTTGAATGATATGCTTATCATGCCATTTTTTTATCATTTCCTTATACAATTTAGAGTTATCATAAGCTTCTATAAGAAACTCATCTAACTCATTCAATTGGAAAAGTCGTTCCTCTCCAGCTTTCTTTGAATCAAACTTCAGAAAATTGATAATCCAATAGGCACGATGTTCTAACTCAATAGGTAAATGACAAGCCTTACCATACACCAACTTGTAAGGATACATTCTAATAGGCATCTTATACGTAGTTCGATATACCCACAATTCATCATCCAACTTCATTGACTAATCTTTTCTTGAAGAGCTAATAGTCTTTTCCAAAATTCTCTTGATTTCTAGATTGGATATTTCAACTTGACCACTAGTTTAAGGATAGTAAGGTGTAGAAATCTTATGGGTAACACCATACTTAGATAAGAGGGACTTGAATTGTTTGATACATAAATGTGTTCCCCCATCACTTATAATGACTTTAAATGTCCCAAATCAAGTAAATATGTTCTTCTTGAGAAAACGAACTACACCTCATACATCATTGGATGGAAGTGCAACTTCTATAACCCATTTACTCACATAATTAACAACCACTAAGATGTATTCGTTAGAGTATGATGAAGGGAACAAACCCATAAAATCAATACCCAAAATATCAAAGATTTCACAAACCAAAATGTTGGTTAGTGGCATCTCGTGTCTCCTAAAAATATTACTAACCCTTTGACAACTATCACAAGACTTAACATAATGAAATAGGTCCTTAAATAATATAGGTCAATAGAAACCATACTTAAGCATCTTGTGTGCGGTCCTAGTAGGGCCAAAATGTCCTTCAGTTATGAAATTGTCTTTGAATTAAAGGCACTTCTTCAGTAGGAACAAATCTTCAAATCATTCCATCGACACATATCTTGTAAAGAAAAGGGTCATACCAAATATATTGCTTAACCTTTAAAAAGAACTATTTTTTTTATTGGTACGAGAAGTCAAGATGGATTACATTACCAGTCAAGTAATTCACTATGTCCACATACCATGGTAAATAAGTATGGCTAATAAATATTCTTCAGGAAACACCCTCTTTATGTCTTGGGCTTCTCTTTTATCCATAACTTCTTCATTCAGATGAGATAAGTGATCTGTTACAAAATTTTCTTTACCTTTCTTATCTCGGATTTTGATGTCAAACTCTTGTAATAGTAAAACCCATCGAATCAAATGTGTCTTAGCATCCGATTTGTTCATAAGGTACTTTAATGCAAAATGGTCCATATAGACTATCACCTTTGAAAGAACCAAATAGGACCAAAACTTGTCAATTGTAAACACTACAGCTAACATCTCCTTCTATGTGGTAGTGTAATTCTTTTAAGCATCATTCAAAGTGCTGCTTGCACAATAAATTGGATGGGAAAGCTTTCCATGCCTTTGTCCAAGTGCCGCACCAACTGTAAAGTCACTTGCTTCATACGTCAATTTAAAAGGAAGAGACCAATCAGATGATACCAAAATAGGTGCACTTGTGAGCTTTTCCTTTAATAATTGAAAAGAAGGCATACACTTTTCATCAAACTTAAAGATTATGTCCTTGGTCAAAAGCTCAGTTAGAGGCTTCGCTATCTTACAAAAATCCTTGATAAAGCATCTATAGAATCCAGCATGTCTAAGAAAACTCTAAATTGCTCTAATTGAATTTGTTGGTGGTAGTTGAGCAATGACTTCTACTTTTACTTGAAATATTATGACCTAATACTATGTCGTCTTACACCAAGAAATGGCATTTTTCCTAATTTAAAACTAAATTGGTTTCTTCACATCTTTTTAGCACTTTCTATAGATTCTCGAAACATACATCGCAGGATGTACCAACTACAAAAAAAATCATCCATAAACACTTCAATGCATAACTCTATCATATCCGTAAAAATAGCTATCATTTAGCGCTGAAAATTAGTAGGGGCATTACACAAGCCAAAAGGCATACATCAGTATGTAAAGATACCATATGGACATGTAATTTTCATCTTTTCCTGTTCCTTAGGGGCAATAGGAATTTGCAAGTATCCACTGTATCTATCTAAAGCACAATGAAAACTATGCCCAGCTAACCTTTCGATTACTTTATCAATGAAGGGTAAAGGAGAGTGATCCTTTCTTGTGGCATCATTCAACTTTCGATAATCAATGCATACACGCTAACCAGTTACTTTCCTTGTGGCAATAAGTTATTCTTGCTCATTCTTCATGATAGTAGTCCCTCCTTTCTTTCGTACTACTTCAACTAGACTAACCCATGTAGAGTTAGAAATAGGATAAATAATACCAGCATCAAAAGCTTGACTAATTCATTCTTCACCACTTCCTTTATATTCGGATTCAGTCTACACAAAGGTTAGACCAAAGGTTTACTTCCTTCTTCAATGAATATTAGATGAGTACAAATAGAAGGACTTAATCCTTTAATATCCGCTAAGATCCATCCTATAGCATTTTGATGCTCTTTAATAACTCTCAATAATCTCTCCTCTATCATATCACTTAATGATGATGAAATTATAACAGGCAACTAAGATGGAGGCCTTAAAAATTTATACTTCAAATTTGAAGGGAGAGGTTTTAATTCAAGAGTTAAAGGCCCTTCAATTGATGGCTTTAGAAGGAATTGGATTGGCTTATCCAAAGACTCAAACCTTCTAAATTGTATCCAGTTAGAAGACTCATTTCCAACTTCAAATTCATCTAATGCTTCCTTGACTTCCTCTCCTTCATATTCATATTCTCCAACATTTGAATGAATCAAAGCCTTTTGCAATGAATCTGAGCAAAGATATTCAAATGGATCAATTGGAGTAGATTAAACTCCAATGAAGTTACATGAATATAATTTGGTTGGATGCTTTATTGCTCGAAAAACATTGAACTCAATCTCTTCATCTTGAAGCCTTAGAATGAGCTTTCCACTATGTACATCAATCACTGCCCTGGCAGTAGCCATGAATGGTTGTCCTAAAATGGTAGGAACTGTATTGTCGTCCTCTATATCCAAGATAAGGAAATCAATAGGGAATATGAATTTATCAACCTTAACCTAAACATCTTCAATAATCCCTCTTGGATAGCTTACTGATCTATCAGCCAATTGCAATGAGACTGTAATGGGTTTAGGCTCCTCTAATCCTAATTTATTGAAAATTGATAAGGGCATTAAATTAATGCTTGCTCTAAGATCCATTAAATCCCTATCAATTTGTAGGCTACCAATTTTATAAAGAATGGTAAAGCTACCAGGGACCTTGAGCTTTGAATGTAACTTCTTCAATAGGATAGCATAACATTCTTCATTAATTTTAATTGTGTCATACTCCTCTAACCTTCTCTTCTTGGACAAGATTTTCTTCAAAAATTTTTCATAAGAAGGCATTTGGGCAATTACCTCAGCAAATGGGATATTCAACTTCTTAAACATTTATAAGAATTTCCCAAATTGCTTGTCTAAGTGTGTATTCTTCAACCTTTGAGGGTATGGTATCCTATGCTTATAAGGTTGGACATTTAGATCAGCAAATAACCTAGGTGGCTTATCTGAACTTGTACCCTCATCATCCTTCTCTTTCTTCTTTCCTTCTTCCTTAACTTTCTCTCTTCTGTCATATCCTTCTTTTTCTCTATCTTCTTCACTCTCCACTATCACTTGCTTTCCTTACTCTTCTTCCTTCTTCTTTTCACTCTCAACCTCCTTTCCACTTCTTAAAGTAATCACTTTGGCATGCTCTCTAGGATTTGCTTCGATTGTGCTAAAGAGCTTACCAGATAGCCTTTCTTGTAAGAGTTGATCTATTTGTCCAACTTTAGTCTCCAAATTCTTGATGGATATACTTAAGAAAGGTTTCTTCAAAATTAGGTGCTTTTCTTTTAGGTTTCTTCTGGACATGTATTGTAACTCCCAACTTAATCTAGA
>JAOXYD010000134.1:7089839-7112444 GCA_028565735.1 Pinacopodium congolense
CTGATTTTCAACACTTTAAGGCACATTCAAACACATACAAACCAATACAACATAATTCCCAACATTTGAAAGCATTTCTTATCTTATACACACTTCAAAAACTTTCTAAAAAATATTTTTCTCATAAAGAAGATTATTTTAAAATCATTCCTCACACATTTTCTCTCGAGTATGTTATCCTATATGAATTAATTAATTATGAATACAATTATGTATGAAATAAGTCCTTTAAACACAATAATGAGACTAAGTAAGACTTACATAAAACATTCAATATTAAACCTATTCAACCTCTAACTTGGTCTTCAAACATGATTCTTTTCTACTTGATCATTATATACTCCATTTAAACTTCAAGACTCCAAAACTCATCTTCAAAACACTTCTTCATCGTACTTATCTTCCCAAAACCTTAAACATGACTAAATTATTAGTATAAAAATGATTTTTTTATTGTCAAAATAGGGTCGAACTTCCTTTGGTTTATGAAACTTTAAACAAATAATACCTTACACATAATATTTCACATACCATAACCACTCCATTATATAAGAAATATCACTTTAACTAATAAAAGATACTAACACTTTATACAAAAAGTAACATTGTATTATACTTTAAAAAACTAAATACTTTATAATAATTACTAGTGTTTTTCTCTTTTATAAAGAGATCAAATAAGATAGCATCCTCTCACATTTATTTGATTTGTGTTTGCATCAAGTGTTCTAACTATAAGTATAAAAAAAATAATACATAACAATTTTTAAAATTTAAGTTTCTACAAAGTCTCTTTTTATCATACTGTAATGAAAGGGCACCTAAAGCAACACAACTTATTTTAAATGACAATAAATAATTACCTAGACTTTAGATGCAAAATGTCAGCATTACTTGTGAAATTCACTTGTTTCTTAATAGCAATGCTACAAAATGAATACAAAATTAATTTTCATATAACTTGAAACTCATTTTTAAAAAGTAAGGGGAGAAAGTCAAGCCATCAGATAATTGATTGTTAGAACGCCCATTTATAATATATTTGCGTTTCCAATCCTAAATGAATTTATAAATCCAATAACCAATGAATATCAAGCAACATCATCATAGAAAAAATTTAACGCAAAAGGTTATAGCTGAGTTAGCTAATTGGAATTACATGTAAATCATTGTAATTTAGTTTAAAGGAGTTGTTAGAAACTGTTCTTTTGATTAAATCTAATTGTTTGATATTATAATCATGTTTTTGTTGATTAAACTTGATTGTTTATGATTTGTGAATATGTTAGGAGTCTTGTCAAATTGTTTAATTGATTCTAAATATTTCAAAATTGATTTTATTGATTGAAATTTAAAGAAATACTATAAAAGGTGTACTTTGGTTACATCATTTAATTCTCTTAGCAGTAGCGTCGACCATAGGAGAGAGAACATGGAAGAGGAGAAACAGACTTAGGTTTGTTTCAAGTGAATTAAAAGATACAATAACGGCTTGGTTTCCTTTAAAAGTGGTTAATAATTGAAATGACGCCGTTTTAAGAATTTGCAGACTTAAATCTACAAATCTATATGATGTTGTCTCATTTTGTAGTCCACAAGCTAACACGTGGCGGCTTATTATTGGATAGAAAAAGGGGGACCACTATGCCACATCACCAATTTTTAAATAAGAGTAGGACTCACAAAAAATTTTAAACCAATTACAGACTAACACGTAGTATGCTGACATATCATTTAATAAGGACATAACAGAAAATTGAGTTGGAGTTAGTTTTAAACGTTTTAAAATTTTCAAAGTTTTTTTAAAATTTTTTAAAAACGTTAAGATTTAATTTGAATGTTACAAAACGTTAAGATCTGACTGTACAGCTATATAAATGTTTGGATTTAATTTACATTTTTTGCCTAAGTTTATATTATCTTTTGTAATTATTTTGGTGGTAACCTTTTTAGTTTGTATATTACTTTTGAGATTCTTACTAATTTTTTTTTATTTTTCAAAGGGTTTCGTATAACTTTATTTAGCACTATACATTTTGTCATATACAAACAAAATAAAAACTTCATAATTTCTTTTTAACTCTCGTTATACAAAATTAATTTGTATGTTGCTTAATTTTAAGGTTAATACTAAATGAAATTTTAGGGAAGCATTGAGAAAATACCAAAAAAAAGAAAAGTAATTGAGCCACCAAAACAATACAAGACGCAGAAGTATAATATGCATTGCTTTTAAGCTCGCAGGAGTTTGAAGAAAAGCTTCAACCGTTTGGGATTCATCAGTACGATCTTCTTGCATTATTTATTTATAACAGTTAAAAATAATAATTATACTATTATATAAAATTCAAACCAAACATTTTCATAAAAAGGTATATATATATTATTTTATCTTAGAAAATATAATCAAAGAAAATTATTGATGCTTTAAATTTCTTTTCTTAAAATTAAAAAGATTACAATCCTTTCAAATTCTCTAATACTTTATACACTTACGTTATTTGATTAAGCAACCAAGTTTAGCTGAGGTAAGAACATAAAATGTAAAAGTTCTGCATACTTGCTCCATTTCGATATAATTATCCACTATTAATCCGCTAACCCTTGGACAACACCCTAAGGAATAACAGGCAAATGAAGGCCGTTCCTTATCTTACAATATATATTAGTTTTGAGTCCCTTTTTCTCATTTTACAGAAAAAGAACCAGTATATATACAATATGCAAGGAAAAAGGTAACTAGATCTAGTAATATATCTCCCACCGAAAAAAATTACTCTCACTTGGTCATGGTTTCACATGATCGCTTTTAAAAAATATAGCAACTAAAAAAGAGGATAATAACTGTTTTTGTCTCTTTCTCTCTTTTTTTTTTTTCTTTTTGGGTAGCTGTTTGTCTCTCCGTACTTTTAAGGGTCTCAAACTACTGCGCCTGTTTTTGTTGACATATGTTTTTCTAGACTTTATTTTATTTTCACCTTCTTTTTGACATGTGCACTCCGTTACTTTCCTCGTCGCGGTAGTAATGAGTCGTTGTTTTACAAGAACTTCTGACAAATGAAACGGATACGATAGTTTTCAGCGTAGATCTTCTAAGAAACTTGAATTCATTGTCTCGTTTATACCTAAGGTGGCAAAATATAACCCTAAAAGTGGTGAGTTTACGAAAAAGCCTGTGAACTAATAGTCTTATTAGTTCCCACTAACGTAACTTAGCAATAAGATAGTAAATTAATGCAACTTAATTACGCTACAATTTGGCCATATTTTCTAAAGTTCATTTGTAGTTTAGATTTTACTAGATTTTAATAATTATAAAATAGAACTTCATATACTTTTAGTATTTATACTTCTTTGTTTCTTTCATGACATAGAATTGATGAACAATGTGAAGTTAGTGTAAATTACGACACTGTACTAATAAATTTATAAAATTATATAATGAAATAATAATAATAAAATGTTATTAATTATTAAACTATGAAATATATAAAAATCAAATAAATAGTTAAATCACATTGAACCTTCCTGCACACACACACAAAAAAAAGATCAGTCAACCTTGTGTATTTTGTCTTAAATTATTTTGGATGTACCAATGATTACTCAAAAACAAATTAGAAAACGATGAGAAGGGTATCCTATGTCGTAATTAAACTACTAGCCTAGCAAGAACATGTGGTCGAAGTAAATGAAAGAGACCAACTCATTTGTTTCTTTTCGTCTTATAAAAGACAATTAAAGCATTCGTGAATGATTACCATAAAATAGATTACGAGAATAAGAAAGAAAAAGTAATGAATTGGTATTGAGGAGCATTGCCAGTCGGAAGTCACTTAGTGTAATGCACTTTACCCAATTAAAGGACAATTGCATACCCTAACTCGACCAACTTCAAAACTATTTAAAAAAAAAAAAGGAAATATGATGACCGGACGAACACTTTCTATGAACCAAACTATAATTAGTAAATATCATATCAATTGAGTGGTCACTCTCAAAGAATGACCGGTCAAGGCACCGTGTCACTTTGGCCTAACCTTTTTCCTCTTTGAAATGTTTATATCTACCGCGTGCAGCAATGCTTTCATTCCACTGGAGACGTATTTGACCCCGAATGGACTATAGCATAGCATCCCTACTCTGCTTTTTTATTTCGGTTTCCTATTATATTTTATGCTGTAATCTTAAAATCCATAAAAAAATCATACGATTTATTATAATATTGTCTTTAGTTATTCTAATTACAATTAATTGTTCTATGTTAAACAATGATTGATATTTTCAATGTTATATTTCAATTGGTTTTTTTTTTTTGTATATAAATAACATCCTCATAAAGTGATTCCCCTTAAATATAATCCGAGTAAAGACAATAATAGAGAATTCCCTGTTACAATCAATTTTCACAGCAAAATTCCGTCTAATTTTCAGCCCCTTTGTTGTATTGTAAGTAATCTTGGAATATTATTCAACTGAACTTCAATTAGTCCTTGGTAAAAAAGAAATAATTACCCATTAAAATCTGAATAATAAAGGCCTAAATTCTCATTTTGTGCTTTTAAGAGGAAAGCACAGATATCCCACCCAGCCATTTTCTTTGCTTTTCATTTTTTTAATTAGACACTCTGATTATGGCCCTCGAGAACGTCTTTCCTCCAGAGGTGTTTGTTTAATCATGTCATCTAATTGAAATCCACTATTAGGACACAATTATGACGAGTTGTCTAGTGACACAACTCATTTTGACACCACATGATCATGGTAATTACCACTTGATAGTTGACTTAAGAGGTAAGAAACTGGGAATGTACACTCACCAAACGCTTATTTTGCTTCTTAGTTTAAAACGTAATAACTTTGAGAATTTCCTTCATTTTGCTAATTAGTCCAAAGATTTGTGGAAAGAAATGAAGTTTAAGGAGGGAATTAGAATTTGAACTCTAAGCAATTAATTGCAAAATGGTTAATTAATCAAGAGGTATGGCCTCGAATGCTTGCTTCTGTATGGTTGGTGTAATTAGGTTGAAAGTTTATTGCATCTAAAATACTCAATATAAGAGAAAGAAAATTAGTTTTTCCTTTTGTGTTTAAACTTTAAATCTTGCAGAATTCTTAGAGAAATTTATCACCCATGGCATCTCAGGAGTTTAGAGTATCAAAACAAATATGATTTAATGATTCAAACATTGAAATATTTTATTTTGGTAAATAAAAATCGACTTTCAAATGTTTATAATTGTTTAATGGATATCAAGGGATCTTTTTCTTGTAATTTTTTGAATGAAGACAATCACAATTAAAGATCTTTTTCCATCTATTAGCATTTAAGAAAATACATTCATTTACTAAATTAAACCACTTAACTTAATTAGAAGTTAATTAAAACCCATCATGTATAGCCATCATTTTGTTGCCTTATTTGCCCCCATATTAGTACTTATGGGACCAAATAGTTATTAACACAAAGCAATTGAGAAGAATTACATCAAATATTTTATTACAAAAATTCGATATTTGATGCCCCTTACCCATAATATCCCAATTTCATGCATTTTTGTCATTTAAACTATGAAATGTAAAGAATAAAATAAGAGAAAAATTACAAATCCCAGCGAATGGTCCTCCAAGGCTCTTCAGGGGTTTCATTGTATTTTTTTGGGGATATTCAAGGGTAAAATTGAAAATGCATACTTTTTGGTTATATGAAATTTATTGTTATACACTTACATGATTTAAGACATTACTATTATATTATTTAGGATTTTGGGTTTAAATTTTGTAATTTAGGGTTTTAAAATTTAGAGGTTTAAGAGTTATGAATTTAGGGTTTGAAATTATTGATTTTAAGATTTTAGAATTTATTATTTATGATTTAAACTATAAATTCAATGAATTAATATGGGTAAAAGTGACATTTGAGAATAAAAAATTTAAAAATCACGTGAAATTTGCACAATATGGGCCATATGTGTTCCCATACCCATAGTAGGTTGAGATGGGACCCATCGAACTCATAAAATAAATGAAACATAGAAGTAAAGCCATTAAAAATATAAGCACAAAATTCTTTTTATTTTAAGGATAAATTAGGTAATTTTGAAGTTATAAGAATTTATTATTAAAAATATAATAATTTTTGGGAATTAAAATAAAATTTATAAATATTGTTATTTTTCGAAAGAATGAGAATAGAGAAAAGACTTGAAAAGAGAAGAGGCACTCAAAGTATGTAAAGACCAAATCAAATTTAAAGAGTTTTCAAGATTCTTGAATTCAATAATTTCAAACCTTTTTTCAAAAAAATAAAAAAATTCAACCGTTATATTAAAGTTCAATATTTTTTTAACAAATATAGTATTTTAAATTTTCAGTGTAGTTTACTGACACCAAAGTTTATTTGTAAAGTAAATAAAACAATAAAGCCACAATTTGTAAATGAAAAAGAAATGTGATATCAGTAACTGGAACCACTAGATGAGAAGTGCCAAGATTCTTAACATTTTCTTTCAAACGATACACAGAGAAGGGGAAAAAGAAAAAGAAAGAGAGGGCCCCACTTTCAAAGTGGGAATATTAAGTGCATCACCACGTAGAAATAGAATGCTTAATGAATCTCTTAAGATAGATTGGCCAGTCATTCAATCCTCACTGTTCTTCCAATCCATTTGGTGGTTACCTCACCCATTTTTTAATTACTAATCCATTTCTGTGTGCATGAATCTTTTTACATAATTCTTTGAATAGCAATTTTAATAGATTATATAATTATTCAATAACCTTCATTTGCTTATTTAATGATCCATTTTGATAAGTAAACTAAACTATTATTTTCTTAAGAAGTAAAATTTGCTTTATGTACAGGGGTTAAGAGATCTTTTAAAGAGGTTTAAAGTCTTAAGTCTCCTTAATATATAATAACATATTTGTTAAGCTTGTTTCCAACTTGGTTGATTGTTTAATGTATTAGATAATAGTGACATCAAATTGCACTTTTTATTTTTTATAAACAGAATTGAGAATAGAGGAAATTTAGAAAAAAACTAAACAGCCTACTAATTTGTAGCTATTCATAACTTGCAGATTGTTTTATATTATCATAATAATAATAATAATAATAATAAATTTAAGGATGACCACAACTGATCATAAGTAGACTAAATATAGTATGTTAGACGAAATGGAATCATACAAGCAATATAAATTTGTGTTTATTTATAAAATAAATATATAGGGTCCTTACTTAATAACCTATAGTATAAGAACATAATTTATGATCAAATCCCAAATGCAACATTGTAAACGCAAACCTATGAAATGAAAAAGATAATTCATAAATAATTTTGAATTTGTACTAATAATCAAAATCAAGAAAGAGAAAAATTAAGAGGTGGGATTTCTGATTTTAGTTTTTAATTTTTATTTTTTAAAATATAAAATTTTAAAAATAATATAAAATTCTAAAAAAACATGCTTCTTAATTTGCATGTATAAATTGATATTGTGTCTAAGATTCTGGACCCAACCCAACACTAAGGACTGGAAAGATAAAAAGATAAATGTGAAAGAGATACGAAAGTGAAAGTTAAGAAATGGCAGTAGACCAAAACAAAGACAAAATGCAAAGCAGTTGTTGTTGGTGTCAGTTGATGATGAGAACTTAAAAAAAGAAAAAAGGAACTCAATCATGTCAAGCTTCTCCTTCTACCGCTTCTTCTTCTGGCGTTTTTGTTAGAAAAATTAATCTACTTATAGCAAAACAAATGAGAAGTTCAAAGAACAGGTGGAAGTGGGCATTTTTCTTGTGAGCATCACAGATCTCTTCTTTCTTCTCAATGTGCGTCGTCCGCACCGATGTTCAGCTCTCTAGCGTAATTTTCTGGAGGGAAGGTGCGCCGCCGCCTTCCATTGCAGCTGCTTTGCCCGGAATCGCTGTATTGTCGCCATTTTTACAAATTAGTAGTTGGTAATGAAAGAGAACGCATTACTTGAGAGAGAGAGTGAAAGAGTGAGTCTTTGTGCTTTCTAAGCGGAACCCATCCTTTCTTTTTGGCCTAGTTCAATTGCTAAGTTGGTGGGTATAGTTGCCTTGAGATAATCAGAACATTGACATAAAAAAAGAAAGTTGAAGGAATAAATTAGATGAAAGCTCTGAAACGAAGTCACACGTCGTCTTCGTCTTCAAATCCATCTTCTCCATCGTCATCCTCGACAGGGTCCTCGTCGTCTTCGTGGGTTCATTTGCGTTCGGTCTTATTTGTTGTTAATTCCTCCTCGCCAGCTTCTTGCTCATCTTCTCATCGGTGAGTGTCTCAACTCCTTTTCTTTCCTTGTGTCCTTGATTCGTTGACTGTAACATGTAATTAAGGTTACCTTTCCTGGTCTTCATTCAGATCCGATCTCTGACATCGTTTTCTCAGTGTCACTCTTTATTAGTTGCTTGCTTTTCTTCATACTTGTTCCACTTGCCACTCGCTTCTAGTTCCCTTTGTTTTTTAATAAACTAATTTTTCTTTGTTTGTTCTGTCATTTTTACTTCGTTTAGTTGTATGAGCTCATGCTTCACCGTCTGGCTTAATTGCTACTTTCTTATTACTCCACTATAGTTTAGATTTACTGAAGAATTATACCTGTATACTATGAATGTCAGTATGGCTTAGTAGGTTTGAATTTGTTCATCCGGTGTTTATTCCTCTGTATGGCGTGAATAATAGGATAGACGTTCATTTCTTGTTATTCTAAAATAAGTTATCATCGTTCACAAAATTTTTTCATTGGGTCGTGCGCCAACCTAAATAGTATGGAGTAGTTGTTTTTCTGCTGTAAGAACGTTACGGCTTTCTAAATTGAAAATTCTGAAATTTAGATTGTTATCTTCTTGTTGCTTCAATCCCTGCTATGCCCCATCCACCATAATAGCATCACAGGAAAGATCTGTGGGCGCATTAGAGAGGATAGAGGGGAGCCAGGATGGCCAACAAAGTTAGTTTCCATTATTAGCGAAGTGTACCTTATTTTATTTGTGATGTTACTTGACAGAATTTGTTCAATAGTTGGTTTGGTTTTAATTAGATTGTTATATTCTTCATCTTTAATACCTTCAGGTCGCATTGCATTTTATAATCACTGGATTCCGAATTTGTGAGAGCTTTGATTATCATCACTCTTTCATTTCAGGGGCCATCTAAAATCACCGTGGTCTCGTAGGAAAAGAAAACATGCCCTTACTCCTTGTCCATGGAGAAGTTTGTTTACACCAGAGGGGAAACTTCGTGATGGTGGAATAAAGTTCTTGAAAAAAGTTCGAAGTGGAGTAAGTAATCATTGCCCATGCTACTTTATTCTGTTTTGTTGATGTTTGTAGTTTACCTCTTATATTTGTTGGTATAGGGGATCGATCCAAGCATTAGAGCAGAAGTTTGGCCTTTCCTTCTTGGAGTGTAAGCATCCTTAACAATTTTTATTAAAGCAAAGGGTGTGGCTATGCAGATGTTTTGTGGATACTTACATCTCTTTTAAACTCTATGAACCGTTATTGGTTCTTAGATGGTTCTACTTGGGATTCTTGGAGTAGCCAAATCCATACACATGGCATACTGTAATTTTTCTGCACATGGGATTCAGTAGTGGATATCTAATATGATCTGTCATGCTGTTGTTACTTAAAGACCTTGGCCTTCCATTTTCGTATCTCTGGCTTTTCTATCTGAGCCATTTCAATTTACAATGCTACATATGAAATTGTATATACCGAGTTTTTACTTATCTCAAGAATCAGGTTTAGTTCTTTTTAATGAGTGCTTGTATTTCAATCTCTGTGAATTCTTCATACAGTTTGCTCCAAGATAATTTGTTGCATCTTTTGTTTGAATACCTTATTTGATGATGTTTACTTTCTTCATTTAACAGCTATGACTTGAAGAGTTCCAAAGAAGAAAGAGAAAATATAAGAACCCAGAAAAGGTACTCTTACACGGTTCATCTTCAAAACTCCGGGCATGTGATTGGAAATTGTTGATTTATTCTCCATATGTAGCTCCTGATTTCTATATTTGGCATTTTGTTCTCATGATTCTTCTCTGACAATCTGTGGATGTAGAAAGGAATATGAAAAACTCCGTAGACAATGCTGGCTGTTGCTGAGGTGCAGCAATAATAGCTTTAAGTTGAAGGATATTGTTGGAACAAGCTGTGATGGGGACAACTTTGTTCAGGACACAGACTCTTGTTATGAAGATGTTGTTAGTGCGAGGGACTCACTTTCCAGTGTAGAAAAGAGTGCTGATAGTGGGGATTCTGACAATCCCTCAAGTATACTGATGGAAGGTTATGATAGTCCAAGCCAAGAAACAAATGTTGATACTTCTGTACCAAATATTGACTCACCTGATACTGATTCCTCCGAAGACCCTGATGCAGTTGAGGCTTGCTCATCCTCAGATGACCGGGAAGAGGAAGCTTCTGATCTACCTTCCAATAACGATGCTTCTCCCTCAGTTACAGAATTAAACTCAAACCTACACACTGCCACTGAGAATTATGCCACATGGCAGCGGATCATTCGCCTTGATGCAGTGCGAGCCAACTGTGAGTGGATACCTTACTGCCAGACCCAAGGTGCAATATCAGAGGGTAGAGCATGCCAGTCTGCTGAGGCTGTTGGGCTTAAAGACTATGATAACCTGGAACCCTGCAGAATTTTACATGCTGCACGATTAGTTGCTATTCTTGAAGCCTATGCTCTCTATGATCCTGAAATTGGTTATTGCCAGGGAATGAGTGATCTACTGTCTCCCATAATTGCTGTGATTACCGAGGATCATGAGGCATTCTGGTGTTTTGTGGGTTTTATGAAAAAGGCCAGGCATAATTTCAGACTTGATGAGGTGGGGATTCGAAGACAACTTAATATTGTTTCAAGGATTATCAAATGCAAGGACTCTCACCTGTATAAGCACTTGGAGAAGCTTCAAGCTGAGGATTGTTTTTTTGTTTACAGGATGGTGGTTGTGCTATTTAGGCGGGAATTAACATTCGAGCAGACTCTTATCCTGTGGGAGGTGGTGTGGGCAGATCAAGCAGCAATAAGGGCTGGCATTGGGAAATCTGCATGGAGTAGAATAAGACAGCGAGCACCACCAACGGATGATTTATTGCTCTATGCTATTGCAGCTTCAGTATTGCAGAGGCGGAAATTGATTATAGAGAAGTATAATAGCATGGACGAGATTTTGAGGGAATGCAATAGCATGGCAGGGCATCTTGATGTATGGAAGCTCCTTGACCGTGCACACGATTTAGTGGTGACCCTGCATGAGAAGATAGAGACATCTTTCTAATGGGGGTTCTTCTTATCTAGGGTATGTTGGGTATCTACATCCTTAGCTTGAACTAGAGATGGCATTTCCTTCCAGTTATTCTTTCTGCTGTTCACTTTCAGAGCATGGTTGCGAGTGGCGGTGGCATGCTATGAAAGATCTCATTAGGTTCATCTGCATTTCATTGCTATGGAAAATGATTTTCAAGATCTCATCGCAATGCAGTGAACAGATGAGTTTCGCACAATGGATCGTTGTATGTATCATAGTTGAGGAACAATATTAACACAATTTGATTGGTAGATTCCAAAATTTATCCCCAGCCTTCGCTATACTGCTTGTTACCTGCTAATATTAAATCAAATTAAAACAGGTGAAAGACACCTCTAGCTGTTCATGACAGCTTACCAAAAGTTTGTCTTGAATACTGATGTTCTGATTAAATGGAAAAGCATATTATTGAGTTTGAGGCCTAAATCTCTATGGATGTATCTCAAAAGAAGAAGTGTGATTTTCTTTTAAGTTTGACAGAGCAAGGCAGCAAAAGCATGTTACCAAGTCGGTGGTTACGATAAGGGAAGGACAGGCTTCTTCTAAGCAATGAAATAAAATCCCTGTGGCTATGGAGTTGTTACTCATTCATAAATAAATACGACAAAACCTTAGCTGACATAGATAAGCTGCATGCATAGAAGACAAGTCCTACAGTTGAAATGAAACGGAAGACGAATATTCAATTCGGGATAAAGTTGACTAATATTAGAATTATCTTTTCATCCAAATGATTATTACTATATCAGAGTCTAAACCCTTGGTTGTTCCGAACCAGCAGGCTCCATGGTTATTCACCCTAATGTTGATGTTCTTTTTAATAAATTATACTGCTAAAAGAACGCTTTTGGACATTTAGACTTGGGGATGCTAATTTTTTCTAAACTGATTTAATTACATATCACTACCTTAGTTACAGATTATTAATGAAAAGTGTTTGATCCATATAAAATTGTTGGTACTTACCACCCTGGTGTTAATTATTGTAGTTAAACAAACATCGGATGATTGGTCTCTATTCTGTCTAATTAAATATGAAAAAGCTAGACCAAGTTGTGAATTAGGAGCTAAAAGCATTTATTCAATGGTAAAATAAAAATGTCCAAATAGCGGCAATTACAGCCAGCCATAATTCACAACTTCCATCATCAAAGAAGTGGTGGAAGTAGTAGTCCTAATTCTATTGCTGTCTTCATATTCTTTATTATTAGTATGTATATATAAATATATATATATATATATATATAGATGCATTCGACTACACAGCCTAAGCCCCTTCTTAGTCCCTTCTTGCCTCCCTTAATTAATTGTCTATTAAATATAAATTAAGTAAATTAATTAGAAAAATTTAAAAGTTAATTAAAGGGTATATATGTAAATTAATAAGTTCATAAGACGAACACTGTCTATATTCGTCCACTCCTTTGTTATCTTTCCCCCTTACCTTCTTGAGTCTCGTCTTGACTTTATAATGAATCAAGTGTTCTCCTACTCATGTCATTTTGTTCTTCTTCATTAATGGCTCTGTGCAAATGAATCACACTACATGTCCCTCTCTTCCTCTTACTTGTTTCAATATCTTTATGTCTATTTGAGGGTTTTTCGTTTTTTGCATATGTAAATTAACACTATAACTTAGGATTCTATGTTTAGCATTGGACAAGAAGGGTTGAACTACCCAATTTATAAAAAGAAAAGGTTCAAATCATTTTTTAGACATAAGTGTTGAATTCGGAATGAAAGAGTTCTCTTTGACCGTTAAGTGTAGTTGGTTTTAGAAGATGGATTGTCAAATATTTTTTCATCTGGAGAATTAATTGGATTTTTTTGAGAGAAATGAATGATACGTGCTTTGTAAGGAATGATCTCTTACCGAGCCATATTATTAGGAATAATAAGAGCTGCAACTTAGGGTTCTATGTCAAAAATTTAATCTTAATCTCTTGCTAAGTGATTCTATTGTTGATTGGGGAATTGGGTGAATTTTTATGGATATCGATCTTAATTTTTTTAAAAGAAAAGATTTAGGATTTGTGTAACATTGTTTTGTTTTTATTATTTTTATGAGATTGCGTGATTTATAAAAAGTTAAACAAGGTTTTCACTCAAGTTTTGAGCCTTTTTTTTTCTTGAGTTTCTGACGATGTCAGGAAGATTGGCGTTGGGGTTTCAAAGGACCAACAACCGTAGTTTGAAGGAACATTTAGCAAGGGCTACTCTTAACAATATGAGATTGCTACAACATCATTATGTGGAACTTCAACGTGATGGGAAGTGGTTCATATTTGCTAGTAGTAGGCCATGTCTCTTCTTCTTCATTGGAGCAGTGTCTAAACTTCCAAGTTTCTCTTATTTAACCCTAAGACACCACTATCCTTGTCCATATACTCTTTAAATCCTCTGCACCACTAAGCACACCGAAAAACAAAGATACCCGTTGGAGAATAAGATGCTCAAATTGATGCACAACGAAACCCTCGGAGATGTTAAGAACAAGTTGAAAGGCTTCTACAAACTCTTTAAACTCACCTTCCCTATCTAAGAAGACCCCGACAAGGACTTCCTCGAGTCTCTAATTGCTTGCTACTGGCCATTGCCAAAGCTATCAAATTCCTTGTAATTTTGGAGCTTTCTAAAAAAATTTAGTGCAAAGAGAGATAAACATGTTAACTTTTCATCTCTTATACCTACTATTTATCTAGGTGGGTTCAATGTTTCTTCTAGAAGAATTTAAGGTTATAAGGAAATCTTTTTATGCTAGGAAGGTTAATCATTAAATTTTTGTTTTTTTGTTTTTGCTTTCTATGGTTATACAAAATGTAAATTGTAACGCAATTTGTTTTATTTTCTAGATGCTAAAGGAGCCTAAATGTGTTTACATTATAGACATGAATGTGAGTGCTCTCGTTAGTCTTAAGCCTTGTACATGAGAGTTCATTTCTAATTTAGAGCCTAAAATTAGGCTTATACAGTATTTTCTTAGACTAATTTGTCTCAAGTAATTTGATTGACATAATACGTGAATACAAAGAAGACCCTAAAGAAACAACTTCTGATGGAGGTGGAGATAAGGTTTGTTTTAACTGTATGGATTCACATAAGTACATACATACAAATAAGTCATGTTATTTGCGTTAGAAAAAGTTATGCATTTTGAAAATAGTGATTTATCTAGATAAGCACCTCGGATATAATAGTTCCTTCTTAACTCCTATTTAGCTTTTCTGTGCATCAAGTCATTGTAGTATTTAGCAGCTGCATATGAAATAGTGCTCTAGATTTAGAAAATTATATGACATTTCTTCATTGTTTTCTATTTTCCTGTGTTATGTTTTAGAATGTTGGTATACGAGAATGTCAATAATGAAAATTTAGAACAGTGGCTTCATGGAGATATGTAGCTTTAATATCTTTACTTGGGAGTCTCTCTTGAAAATTATACCTGGTATTGTTGAAGCAAAAGTCCATCACCCTTTGATGTTTTACAATCCTCATAATCGTACGCGTCACATTCTTGGGGAAGCCATTGAATAAAAAATGCTACATTGAGGTATAAAATATAGCAACAACACCTTAGTACATAACATATATTGTATTGGATGAAGCAAATACATTTGAAGATTTAGAGTTTTAAAATGACAAAAGGGAAGTATTTAATCACTTCTAAGTTGAAATTTGACTCTCCTTTTTATTAGCCACCAATATCTATCCATTTTATAGCTATGTGTAGAATTTATCAAATATTTAATTGCTGAAAAGCTAAAATTCAAACTCACTTTGTGATTAGCCACCAATATCTATCCGTTCTATCATTATGTGTAGAACGTATCACTATTTGATACATAACTCAACATTGTATTGTACAATAAATATTATACCATAGTATGTAACATATCAAAATTTTAATAGATCATACCAAAATCATGTACAAACCATATCATTATTATGTATAGGATGTATATACACTTGATATATAATTAAATACAACAACGAACAAAAATATATCATGTCTTAGTACATATCATATTAGCACTTTATACAAATCATACTATGATATAATATGATTACATGCAGGACATGTCATCACTTAATACACAATTAAATATCATAATGTACAATAAAAATTACACTTTAATACATAATATACTAATACCATACAACCATATCATGACTATATGTAATATTTACCATCTCTATACATATGGAATACTAGAATTTGATACACAATTGGATATTATGTTGTATAAAACATATCGTGGTTTAGTGCATAATATACCAACTCTTTATACAAATTGTGTTACAACCATATACAAACTATACTAGTGCAATATACATTACATAACTACTTGTTGAAATGATTGGTTTTGAACCAAAATAAGATACCCACTAACTATATTAGTTTACAGAATTGACTATAAAATTCCAAACAATGACATCTTACATTTATATAATTTAGTATTTCATTATGTAACTTGTAGTGTTATACCATGTATATACTAATGGTATTTCTTGTACATAACCATTAAATAATTTGTATAAAGAATTAATTTGCTATGTACTAAAATAGAATATGTTATTTTACGTTATCATATTTAATCATGAATTTAATTGTATTTTATACTTAATATGATTGTGATAGTATTGTATATGAGCATCCTATACTTTGTACAAAGTGTTAGTATGTTATGTACTACGATGTCATATGGTTTGTACAATGTGATCCTAATTATGTTTGAAGTCATGGACTATCCTATGTATACTCATTGTATCTATTGTACATTAACCTTATATGGTTTTTATGTAGTTAAATTATATTATATACTATAAATTCTTATAATTTGTACAATTTTGTTGTTTATTCTATAAAAAGTAGTGATATACTATATAGAAACTGGTGACACATCTTATATGTAAGCCTTAAAGGCACTCAAGGGGGTGGGGAGGGTGAATTAACTCCTTAAAACTTTTTAATATAATTAAAACAGCTACCTAAACCAATTTAAACTAAATGCAATCACTAAACTAATGTTCAATCTAATATGATATAAAAATGCAAATGCCAATTTGATAACAATTAAACTAATAGCGAAACAACATAACAAATAATAAATAAAGAGATAAGGGTAGAGAATGACTGTTGTTCGTTGGTTGAATTGATTAAAAATGAGAGTTCTTTAAACCAATTTTACTTTGAAAACCACAATGATATTAAGCGAAAACCAATGTGACAAAAAGCAAGTGCACCTATCTAACAAGTAAGAAAGTAGAGTACATTGAAGATTCCAAGTATTAATCCCACGGAGAAAAATGGCACTCTTTAGTTAAATACTAGATTAATTAGATTTCAATTATTCATGAAATTCTAAATTAATTGATTAAAAAGATTAAAAGATAAAATTACTAAAATATCATAGTTGTGCTTCAACTTTTTGCAATTTTGAATTATAAAATTATTTGAAAATTACTAAAAATGATAAACTTGTGGAATCTAGCTTAGGATAACTTGATTAATGAATTAATTGAGCTTAAAACAAATTCAAAGGTGGATTAGAGTTCTTTCATGAATTCAAGACAAAGCTATGGTTAAGACTTATGCCTTTTCTTCATTAAACTTAGTTTAAAGTTTGGTTATACTTTAAATCTAGCCAATGGGATTTAATTTCAAGAAAGTTGATTTCTGGATTTGCAGTATTATATCTCTAACCCTTACAAATAATCAAAGTTTGGTCATTCATTGATTGATTGATTTTGTTTATTGATCTTTCCAACAACCTAGGTAGATTTCTCAGATCTTAGATTATCTATCACTTAAATCTTAGTTGATCAGGCCAAAATTAGAACTTTAAGGCCTTCAATAAAAGAAATAAGACCTTATTACATGCCTTTAAACTCTTCTAAAACATTAAAATACAAATCTGAAGCTGGAAAATGGATTTAAGCACACATAATACTCAAAGCATAGAAAACATGCATCTTAAGCCACATACATTGATATATCTACAAATGTAAGCTAGAATAAGTAGTTTAGAAATTACAAAACATGTTTAAAAAGCTTCTAGACAAGTCTTGAACTTCTCAACATGATATGGACATCAACACAGCTTTGAAATCCACAAGATCTTACAAGAAAATCAAAGAAAATTCAAGAATATACATATACGAACATGAACTTAATAAGATATAAATTTAACAGTTAAGAATTGAATTAGGGGTCATAATGCAACAAATTAACCATTAAAACTCTATCAATTTGACCTAACAATGATATCGAAATTTATAGAGGTTCGCCTACCTCAAAGATAGACTATGTCCCCTCTCTATGTACTTGTTGGAAATTCTACTAACAAATCAAAACCATTACAATATTTTTCTAGGGTGAAGAGTAACCCTTACAAGACACAATATTCTTATTAAAGGTAAAGAGTAACCTTTTGACAAATCTTTTGATGAAAAAGAGGAGCATTTACAAAATCAGCTAACTAATAAGTTCAATTATCTCCTTAAAAGTAACAAAAATACACCTAAAGACATTTTCCCCTTAAAGTTAAATTAAACTAAGGGCTTTAGCTTTCAATAAATGATATGATTAAACTATGATGCACTTAAAAGCTTAAACAAACTTAATAAGGTAGAACTGATGCACTAAAAATGTGAATATATGATGGCAATTAGATTGACAAATGATATACATAAAATCTGGATAGTTTTAATCAATGTGAATATAATTGCACCCAATCAAACAAATAAGCTTATAAAAATTTGGTTATATGATCAATGAAACCCTAGAGAATTAAAAAAAAACAAAATATAACAATTTCAAAGCAAAAAATTTGGATTAATGTGCCTAAATATGTGAATAAATGCTAGAACATGCAAAATTGGACAAATTTAATGTTTAAGACTTTATTACTTGTCTACCAATATAACTAAATAATGATGCACAAAATTGATATATGAAATAATTAAACACTTAATATAACTAAAAAACAAAATTAAACAAAAAATCCTAATTTAAATAGTTAAACGCGTGATTAAAGAAAAAATAATCTAAATAGAGATAGTTTTAATATGTCTAAAAATTTAAGCTAAAAACATATGAAATAAGCTCCTAAAAATATAAAACAAAGATAAAATAAACTTTAAAAAAGTTAACCTAATATAAAATAATAATTTCGCAACCTCATAAACAAATTAAAAGGATGAGAATAGAGATTGAACCAAGAGCAGTGTAAAAGGAGGTAGCTTTGAGGTTTTGAGAGATTTGATCTTGTGAACTTGTTTAGAAAGCATAAAAATGTATTAGAAATGTTTAGGAATGGTATATAAAGGGTTTATAAGGGTTTAGAGACATTGGATAGCAAAAATAGCCTTTTAGGAGGGAGAGAGAGAGAGTGGACATAGTAATTTTGCTAGTGAAGTTTCATCCTTCAGACTAGTGTCTTTCTATCTTCAGTTTTAATCTCTTTATGCTCCATTTCTTCACTTTCTTTCCACCTTTCACCACTACAACTACTTCTTCTACTCTAAAAACCCTAAATCTCCCTCTCTAGTCTTGAGATGGCCACCTACTCTTTTAATCCTACTTTTCAAAACCTTCATTTATTACCTTAAATTCTCAGCAAATCTCGTCTTCCTATCTCATCCAAACCCTCTTCTCTTACTTCTAACCATCTCACTTCTTAAAGCCCTAACCTTAACCTAGAGTCTAGTCAAAATGCTAATCCAAAGTTCCCTCTTTTCTGGCTCCCTCTTCTCTCGCTTAACCCAATTATGGAATTGAACCCCCATCACCATAACCCTAATCTTGCTATCTCTTAAAACCCAAACACCTCTGACGGGCCCTCCCGCCCCTTTGTCAAACCTAGGAATCAATGATTGTTGAAGTTATAGAAGGGTTGTCTTCAGAGACTACTCTATCCTACTTCTCTCTGGAAATCTATTCCACCTAAGAGATCTTGCTTACAAAGGAGTAGAGAGGCTTACTAGAGTGCTTATTGAATTCTTTCTGGGTAAGTGACTTGCCTTCCTTGTAGTTCAAAATGCCCTTTAAAAATCTTAGATGAGTTATGGGTTATTGGAAGTGCTGATTACGAATTCAAAAAAGTTCCTTTTTAAGTTTGGTTTAGAAGAAGGTACGAGATATGTATTAGAAAAGGGACTTTGAAAGATCCAAGGAAAACCTCTATTTCTGAAGCAAATTACTATGATGGAGATATTTAAGGCTTCTGTTTGGACTAAATTCTATAATATCACTCTCGAATATTAAATTATAGAAGGATTGGATAGAATTGCAAGTGCGACTGGAAAACCACCAATGATGGACTCTCCCAAGGCAAAGATGTTTAGGATTAGCTATCTAGGATCTGTGTAGAAATTAATCTTTAATGGGAATGGCCAGAGTAATGTAAAATAGTAACATATGATGAGGATGGGAAGACTGTTTTTAGAGACATCTAAATAACTTATGAGCGGAAACCTGAGAAACATAATTAACGATAGGAATGGCACTATACAGGAAGGACTTTGAAGGTAGAGGTTGGGTTAGAGATAGTAAAACCTTAACCGAGTCCTTTTTGAGGAAAATAATCTTCATCCAAAGTGAGATTACCAAATGAAAGAAGTGAACAAATGGTCTCACAAAAAAGGAAAAAGCTAAAGCAAATAGAAACAGTGACTAATGCTAAAAAACTTGTATAAACTGGATGTAGGAAGCAAAAATTGAACAGGAAGCTCAACCTAATTAAGAAGCTATTAAATTGGTCCTGGAGATCCAAGAGGAATTCTAGATCCTTACATCAGACCTTGTCCCAAAGAATGCTAGTAATATCGTAAATTACTCTGATTCTGAATTGGTTAATTTATGTAATGATGTAGGTTCCTCAAAACCTATACTAGGTCAATCTGTTACTGCCAACTTTTTTAAACGTCATAGGAAATCTCAACATAAAAAATAGTATTGATCTTTATGTTTTTATGTTTTTCTTTTTCTTTTATGTCTTTAATATTTTGGATTATTAGAGTTTTAAATAATAGAGGAAGTAGTTAGAAGTTAAAAATTTCCTTAAGTATGTAAATGTGTCCTTAGTTTGTTTGATAGAAACTCGTATTAAATCCCTATCTTTCTTAAATAAACCTGTGATTTCATGTGTTATTATGTTTACTTTGCAGGATGGAGCTTAAAGATGGAGATTAAAGTTAAAAAGATGGAAGTTATGTCAAAAGTCAATTGAAAGTCAACCTTTAATGTGGGTCTATAGTCTCAAGGTTAAGGATGAACAGGGTGTTGTTGATGGATGAACAGGGTGCTGCGATGAACAGTATCCGGAATGTAACTAGTCAAACATATCAACCTCAAATCTCTAAAATTACAGCTTAGACAAGCTCTTTTTGTTTGCAAATGCAAATGGGAGGTTGTAGGAGCTGTAAAAATAGAAAAGTAACAACAAAAACTTGAATTAATAATAAGAATTCAGATATGAAAATTAGAGAGCGAATTGTTTTTCCTTCTCTCTGAGTTTTTCTTAGAGTTCTTTAGCTTCAAATACTTGTAATTCGAGTTATATTGAGAGTTTTGAGTTGCTGTTTATTGAAGAACATTGCTAAGACATATATCTTTATTTCTAAACCATCATAGGGGGTTTCTAAATACATATTAATGTCGTATTTTCTCTATTTTTTAGATTAATCAAAGTTTATATTTTTAGGCTCATATTCTTGAATGTTATTTGATTTTCTACAAGATCTTGTAGAATCTCAAACTGTGTTACTGTCTAGATCATGTTGAGGAGTTCAAGACTTGTCTATGAGCTTTCTAAACCTGTTTTATAACTTCTAAACTAATTATTTCAGCTTATATTTTGTAACTATCAAAGTATGTGGCTTAAGATGCATGTTTTATATGCTTTGATGATTATGTGTGGATAAATCCATTTTCCAGCTTAGGATTGGTGTTTTAATATTTTAAGAGAGCTTAAAGACATGTAATAAGGTCTGATTTTGTTTATCAAAGGTCTTAAAATTCTGATTTTAGACTGATCACCTAAGATTAAAGTGAAAAATAATATAGGATCCGAGAAATCTACTTAGGTTGTTGGAAAAATTAATAAGCAACACGAATTAATCCTTGCATGACTAAACTTGGATTTTTTATGAGAGTTAGAGGTTTGAGATTAAAACTTCAGAACTCAACTTCTTGAAATTAAAGCCCATTGACTAGATCTAAAGCATGACCAAACTTTAAACTAAGTTTAATAGAGAAAAGGCCTAAGTCTTAACCATAGTTTTGTCTTGAATTCGTAAAGGAACTCTAATCTACTCTTTAAATTTGTTTAAACCTCAATTAATTCATTAGTCACCTAATCCTTAGCTAGATTCCTCATTTTTGGTAATTTACAGTAATTTATAAACATTTTATAATTCAAAATTGCAAGGTTTGAAGCGTAGGAGAACTGTTTAGTGTTTTTCATATTTTAATCAATTAATTTGGAATTATCTAGATAATTATAATCCGATTGACCTAGTACTTACATCATATAAACTTAATCATGGGATCGATACTCAGAGTCTTAAATATACTCCATTTTATTACTTGACGAGACTATTACGCTTGCCTAAAAGTTGTTCTAGAATTAAATTTTAAATTGTGCATTGAAAGATAGATTAATTTAAGCTAATTTTATATATGGCCAATTGCAATCAATGAATATACTCTCCTTTAACCCAATTTATCGCTCACATGAAGCTCCCATGAAGTGCACATGTTTTGATCTAAATTTTGTATTCCATCTTCGTATCTATATATAGAATCAACAGGAACACAAAATGAGTAATTTAACATAAAAATAGGAATGAATTTAAATGAAACAACATATAAAAATATAACAGAATTCATTCCTATTAAATACCCCCATACTTAAACTATTGCTTGTCCTCAAGTAATGATTTAAATACTTCACTTAAGCAATCTCAATATGAAGTTTCAAGCTAATTGAGTACAAATAAAAATCAATCATCGCATTTAATCAAGTTCATAAATCCTAATTCTTTCATGACAAAAAAAAAACTTGGTTAATCACATGCAAACACACAAAGTTAGTAAGAAACAATCCATATGCATAATATCAAATGTTCAAGTCATTTTACATAAGTCACATGAATATAGTCACAGATGATAAAAAATGAATAAGGACAAATGAAACAACCAAATACAAATGAGGAAGCGATACAATACGAGATT
>JAOXYD010000134.1:7122625-7135557 GCA_028565735.1 Pinacopodium congolense
CGGGTCTATTCAGGTCGGGTCCATATCGGGTTCATATGAAATCGGGTTCGGGTTGGGTTCAGGTCGGGTGCAGGTCGGGTTCGGATCGTTTACTTTTTTAGTCAATTCGGGTCAGGTCGGGTATGATCCAGGTCAGGCAGGTCGGATTATCGGGTCGGGTCAATTTTTAACATCCCTAATGGTGACCCTGTATCTAAAGATAAAAGACCCCTCGGCTATGAACTCTTTTACCATAATAAGTTCATTAAATAATCTTAATTATCTTTGTTCTAAGGAACATTGAACATCTGCGTGCTACTCCTGAGGCTTTCAGTCAGATGGAGGCAGGCATGATGATTCTTTACTTTCAAAGCTGAAGCTGACGCGGTGGTGGCCCGTTTCAGAAAAAGATTTGTTCAGGTTCGTCGGGCTTCATTTGCATTACTTCTAGTAACATGGGACGCTATCTTCAGTTACCAGGTGACCTCTTGAGCAACACTACAATACTTTACGTCAGGAAAAGAGGGGGAAGTTGTTTAACTAAATTAGCTCCATTCAGCAGGTCATGAGATTTTTGTCACGTTGAGCGTATCGGAGTCTCTATTCTCAAGGGTGGGAGCAATTATGGCTATATATTTCACCGAAAATTGATACACTATGCTGTACTTTCAGCTTACATTCCACGCTGCAAATTTTGTTTACTGCCAGCCGAAGTTAATCATGAATGACAAAGTCAATTTCAACTTTTTAATACTCTCGTTCCACCCCCCCAAAACGGCTACCTTTATTTGCTCCAGAGGAATCGAATGAGCAATAAGATTCAAACTTGAAAGATGTTGTACTTCGATAACACCGAAGTAGAATTAATGTAAAACCTGGTATGATTCAATTGGATCACGGCATATCCAATTGAAATGAGGGGCGAAATGTTCACATCAGTCAAATTGTTCTATGAACTTCGGTCGCATTTATTTCCTCAAACGAAGGGTAACCCAAAAAAAAGCGAGTGATTTGTGAAAAGTATGCCCCCTTTACCATCCAACAAAAGCAAACGTTGTGCAACAAAATGTTTGAACCCATGAACTGAATTTTGGAGCAGACTTGCTGAGAAAACTAATCTCTAAATGAACTGGAGTCCACAGTTAACCCGTATAGGGGGAAGCTCCGTATGTTGTTACAGCCTACTCCTTCTTCGTGAAATGTCGGACCCCAACAGCCAATCCAAGGATCAAGAGGGGCACGAGAAACTGTAAAATCTTAATCACAAATTCAGGGGTCTTATCGTGATTGTAAGAGGCTTGCTGCGGAGGAATATAGACTCGTTTTGCTGGGACAGTCGATGCTTCTATCTCACCAATTGAGTATTTTGCCATCATATCTCTAGCAGAGTCGCTGTGGCCAACATCTTCAAAATCATTTGTGGCATCTTTCCCTGTAAATGCAAAGACAAGCAATCGTACTATTGTCCGAAATGATGGAATATGACATGTTGCGTTGCATAAAGCTTCCCGAGGATTCATGACATTTATGATTGTAATCTCACCAGTAGCCGATAATAAAACTTCATCTCCTCCAGGGTGCTCATCCATGAAAGGCGTGACATCATATACCTGTATTTGTGGATGAAAAACTCGCACATAAATTGAAGTCATGAACACATTAGTAGCTAACCATCTCATGTTCCAAAACCCTTTTCTCGAATAAAGACAAAACAAGGAAATGGACAAAGTTAACACTTTCGCCTCAGGAATATTTGCATTTTTCCTGTAACAAGTTAAAAATAATTATTGACACCAACTCACAACTTTGATGCACACAATGCCCTTAAACAATGAGTGCTAAGCTACCAGTATTGAGTTGAAAGATTAGTTTCCCATCACAATTAGTCACTTGGAAGGTCTAGCAACCAGTTTGCCAATAAACATTCTATGAGGTTCAGGAAATCCCTCTATATATTAGACCAGTAGATTTAATAGAAACTAGCTTCTATCGTATCATGCTTTGTTTAGTATAAAATAAAGAATAATTCTGTTTTTTTTTTTTCAACTCCAGAGAGAGAAGAACTATATGGTCACAGCATGGGGTCATGGTAAAGCAACACTTCATAACATAATATAGAGGATTAAACCAAAATTCCTCAGATATCTCATCTGATCAGAAACTTAGTACACAGATAGAAGATGATTATGAATAGGATTCTCACTATAATATAGACAACTTTTAAGGAGAACATTCTAAAAGTATCATTCAATAGGAGAACAATGACAAGGAACTTCCACTCTAGTCAGCCACATATGCATGTACGTAGAAGGGATTTCGTTGATGTAAAACGTTTAACTCGTGACTGATTAAAAATGGCATGCTAAAACTATCTAGGAACAAGAAGTAAGCACCACCTGATACGATAATTCCATTTGGTTTTATACAACGCAAAGATATCCCACCATAACAAATAAGCTAAACTGCAATATCAAATCCATATGCCTAAAACAACTGGCTTCTTTATTGTAAAGAGAGAGCTTAATTCTCCACAAATCACTTCTACGAAATGGATTAGGAGAGAACAAGGAAATGAAGGCCGATCACCACAATCAATAAGTTCAGAATCAACCAGCTAACTAAAACCCAAAATTTATGGAACAGAAGAAAGATTAAAAAAAAGATCTAACCTTGCCAGAAATGATAAGCCAACAATCTTTTGTCTTGTTGTGGCAGCAACCTCTTCAAAATTGAAAACTTTTGACTCAGAAGCCATCTGTTTCGGTAACACCAACAAGAACCAGAAAACATTAAAACCCAATAAAAAATCATTAAAAAAAAGTATGAGACATAATGGTCTAAGTCAAACATAAACACTGCCCAAACTAAACAACACCTGTATCAACAGACAAATTAACTACACACGATCGAAACCAAAACTTGAATAAGTGCAAAAACGATTCATGGAGGAGAGACTCTGAAGCAAAAAATGGGTCTATAGATCCATACCAAGAGAAAGTTATAACAAGAGAAAGATCAAGTTTATGTAGATGGAGAGTTCTTTTTTGACACACAAAACTCTCTCTGAAGACCCTTTTCCCTCCTTGACGATGTCCGTGCCTTAGCATTTTCTATATATTTAAATTTTAAACACGGGCGAGTTAAAGGTCATTATTGGCTAGATAACTAACCCCTTCGTTTTGGGGGATATTTACACAATAGTCATAATACCAGAAGAACGTTTGACGAAGTTTGGTTTTGGCGAGTAATATATGACATTCACTTCTAGTTATTAAAATAAAAGTGTGCGAGTCACCAGAGGTAGGCCTTTGCATGGATCATAGTATTTGGTGTTTTAGTTATGTCACCAGAGGTAGGCCTTTGCATGGATCCTAGTATTTGGTGTTTTAGTTATCTCTACTAATTAATATTTTTAAATAAGAAATTGCAGATAGTTTCGATTTCTTGGTGTAAAATTCATTTAGGAAATGAAAAATGATCATATGTTCTAAAAACTTGTGCTAATAATGCTTTCTATATTCAATATACATGTAAAAATGTCTTTCTTTAAATCTGAATTTAAAGTATAAGATTTAGGATTTAGGATGATAAACTCAAAAATTGAGGGGAAGGAAAGATATAGTTTATGGCATCATTATTTATTGAATAGTCTCGAGGCTTTAATAATAGGAACATTGAAAGAAGAAAATAATAATATAAAAAGTTAGGGACTGTTTGATTGAGTTTTTGATTGTGATTTTTAATTGTGGTTGTTGTATTTTTTATTAGATTTTGTATATTTTTATAGATTTTTATGTTGTCTATCTTGATTTTTATGTTGTATTAATGTATTTTTTTTTCGATTTCTGTGATATTCTTTATTAATTTTTATGTTTAAAAAATCTAAAAATCAAATTCAAAAATCAAAGCCCAATCAAACAGGCCCTTTTTGAGTTAAAAAGCATCCACGAATTAGCCTCTATGTCTGTGATCTTTCAATGAAATAACTGTGAAAGAATAGGACAAAACCCCCGTGAATGGAAAGTATAACAATTTTTTTATGAACATTGGAAAATAACCGAAAACCAACTATCCACAAAAAAATCGCACGATACTGGAGGCCGAAAGCCTTTTCCAAAGATTTAAAAAACTAGAAGAAACCCATTCGTTATTTCTGATTACGCCTCATTTTGAAAACCACCACACCAGTTCCGTTCCGTGGCCGCAAACTATAAGAAGTTTTAGGATTATTTTAATATTGTTATTAGTTGTAATTTTTAGTTATAATTTTTATGTATTTGTATTAATTTTTATATGTTATCTTCAGTTTTTGTATTGTTATCCTCGATTTTTATACTATATTAGTGTATTGTCTTTTTCGATTTTTGTACTATTTTTCTTTATTTTTTATTTAAAAAATAAGAAACTAAAACTAAAAACAAAAGTTACACTAAACATCCCCTTAGTTTTCTTAAAAAATCAAAGACAATGGATTTTTTTTTTTTGGTAAAGATATTTTGCTTTTAATGTTATTTCTCATGTAATCGAATAATTTTCAACTTTTTTAAAATAGGAAATTAATAAGATAGTGGACTTACTAGACCGATGGTGAGCCAACAACCCACCATTCTTGTTTAGTTTCAGTTCAGTTTTTTTATTTTTTATTTTTCTAAACATATAAATCGAAAAAAAATAGTATAAAAATCGAAAAAAAATTACACACTAATACAGTACAAAAACTGAAAAAAATAGCACCAAAATTAAAAAAAAACACAAAAACTAATACAATAACATAAAAAAAATAAAAACTAATAACCCAATTAAACATGTCCTAAGTGTGACTCACAGTTATTTTGCGATAAATTATGTCTCTTCAACACCTTGAAATATGCCCCAAAATCATTATAGCATCACAAGAAATACTTTTGTCGACTTAAAGAAACAAAATAAAATATAACTCTATCACATCCATTTCAGAGAGTCTTTTTTTGGGACTGTTAAAAGGGTAGTCCCGTTGAAAAAGATATATATATATATATAATTTTGATATAGAAAAGAATTTAGAGCTCAAAAACTTAAAATTTTGTACAAGAACAAATAATTTAAGGGGTTAACTATATAGTCAGCATTCATGATTTGTTGTGGTCAGTCCCTTATATAATAATAATATAAGTATTATTTAAAATATAAATAATATATTATTATTATATTATTGTTATAATACCGACAGGTCAAGAATGTCTATGGTTTGTTTGCTGAATTTTTTTTTTCATAATTTAATTAAGGGCCTCTTTTTTCCCTTCTGAATCTCTTCTCTTCCCTACCTCTCTTCTCTTCCTTCTTTTTCCACTAAGATCTACTGAAAACTCCTTAAATTCATTGCTTATTGGAAGTTTTCGAGCCTTAAAAATGATATTAATAGCGCTACACGATAAAATTGTTAATTCGGGTATTTTTTTAAATAGAAAAATTGATGAGAGAAAAGAAAAATGAATTCTTTCTTTTAAACTTAAATTTATAATTGTTGTAAAAGAGGAGTAATAGTCGCGGGAAGTAACAACTAGGACAGGGTTCAAACTAGAGTAAATCCATTGTCATTCATATTATTCTTCCTTTTACCTATACGCATCGTTTAACTTATAGAGTTATATAACAAACTGTACACAAGTTGATGGTCCAATGGCTATTATTTATGTATATAGTCATTACGTAAAAGATTTAGAAAGCAAGTAGTAGAATAAAAGTGTTTCCTTTTTCTAGTTTTTCTTCTCTCTCTCTCTCTCTCTCTCTCTCTCTCTCTCTTTAGATTCAATTTCACACAAAATAAACTGGTATTACAGCAATTGAATCTTGACACCAAGAGCAAAAGGGACAAGGAATGTTGAGTTGCATCGTATAGAAGACAACATTGGCTATTTGTTGGAAACATATAATAGAAATGAGAAGATTCTGTTAGAGATCCAAACAAGAGTTGATATGCAAGAAAGAGAAATGGTGTGGTGATGCAATTTTTTTAACAAAGGTTAGGAGAATGAAATAAAATTAATGGTGAGGATGAAAGTTAAACTACACCTACTAGTTTTATTAAGATTGATTTACCCCATTTGATGGAGTAAGTGAGAAAGGATGGTTATATAGGTGTGAGCAATTTTTTTTTCTTTTTTGTTAAATCATATCCCAAACACTTGAAGGTAAGGATAGCAACTATGCATTTAGAAGCTCGAAGAATGGTATCAGTTGTATATCAGAAATCGATCAAAAGAGGAGCCTATGGAGTGGATTGAGTTTGAAAAGACTCTTAAAAAATGATTTAATAAAGAACATTTTGAGGACCTAATAGGGGACATGAAGGAACTTAAGCAGGACGGGTTAGTGCAGGAGTATTGTACTTAGTTTGATACATTTTTCAACTGATTGTCTCTTCTAAAGAATTATTTCGTGGGATTCTTTTTAATGAGTTCAAGCCAACTCTAGAATTGATGGTCAAGTTATTAGACTTATCCATTCTCCAAGTCTTATATTTTAGCTAGGAAATAAAAGGCTGTGGTGTTAGCTAATTTGAATAAGTAATCAATGAAAGAGCAAACAATCAAATCCCTATATATGGTAGGAGGTAGGATTTAAGGGTCTTTTAGGGAAGGGATCACAACCAATCCATAATACAATTGCCAGTAAGAAACCAATGCTTGCTAATGGTTTACTTTTGACTCTAGTTAATCCTAATCCATACCACTCAAATTTAAATCTAGTAGGACATCTGAGGCATATAATAGCAAAGAGTTTGATGAAAAACGAGCTAAGGACTTATACTTTTGGTGTGATGAATGATATTTACTTAGTCACAAGTGCAAGAAGAAGCAATTATATATATATATATATATATGGGGAAAGAGGAAGAAACTGATGATTGGGAGGATGAGTTAAAGGAGGAGGAGTGTTATGGATAGAACTTCCCAAACATGTCACTCCAAGTAATGGTAGGCATAGAACGAGAATGGGAATTCAAACAAATGAGAGTTTCTAGTTTGCATCAAAAAAGGGTAATACATTTTCTCATTGATAATAGGAGCACCCATAATTTTATGGCTGTTTCAATGGTTAAAAAGGGGAATTGTGATGTGTGGAAGGCGAAACCATTCTAAATTACAATGGGAGGAGGATTAAAGCTGAAATGTAACCAATGTTGTCTAAATTTTACTTGATCTATTTAAGGGTTGAAGTTTAGTAGGAATTCATTAGTAATTACTTTAGGCAACTATGACATGGTGTTGAGAATGCCATGGCTGGCAGGGTTGAATGATGTACTATTTAACTTCAAGAAGAGAACAATGAGCTTTAACTGGAAAGACTAATTAGTAACCCTTTATGGAAATCTTAGTAATGGAACCAAAGAAATTTCTATGAGGAAGTTCCATAAAATATTAAAGTATTAAGAGAGGTGAACTCTATACTTTGCAATTTTCTATTACAATAAAATGCTAACCACATCAGTTGAGAATTAACGAGTAATAATTGAATTCCTTTGAGGAAATCCATGGGGTCCTATCTGAATATTCATTTGTATTCAAGGAATCAGACCAATTGCCTCCTCATAGGAAGTATCACCATAGAATTCACTTGAAGGAGGGAGTAGAAATTGTCAACGTAAGGCCATATATATATACACTCTAGGTTATAGAAAGATGTAATCAAGAAGTTAGTGTAGGAATTAATGAAACAAGGACCTATTCAACATGGTATTGGACTATATGCATCTCCTATGGTCCTTGTCAAGAAAAAAGGACAATTCTTGGCATATGTGTATAGATTATAAGGAGTTAAATAAGTACAAGATAAAAGAAAAATTCTCCATTCCATTAATTGAGAAACTGTTAGATGAGTTGTATGGTTCGAGTTGGTTTTCCAAATTGTCTTAAGGTTCAGGTACCACTAAACAAGAATGCACCCTGGAGACATTCTAAAAATAGCCTTTAAAATTCATGAACTGCATTGTGAGATTTTTGTGATGCCCTTTGGTTTAATTAATGCCCCCCAACCTTCCATAATTTGATGAATGATATATTCAGACCATAGTTGAAAAGGTTTATTCTAGTTCTTTTTTTATGATATACTTATTTGCAACAATTCTTTTTCTCTTCATTTAAAACACCTTGATAAAGCCATAAAGGTCCTATGCGAAAATCAACTATTTATAATGGGAATAGAGTATATGTTTGGAGATAGACAAATTGATTACCTAGGTTATTCTATATCAAAACAAAGTGCATCGACATATAGTAAGGTGAAAACTATTTTGTAGTGGTTTGTTTCTAAAACACTTAACGGTCTAAGGGACTTCCTTAGCCTTATAAGTTACTATTGAAGATTTATTAAACATTATGATGAGATTGTAAGGCCATTAAATGAATTACTTAATAAACATCATGCTCTAAATTGAAATTAGGGTAGGAGGCTCAACCAGCATACTTTGACTCCTGTGATAGTTTCCCCAATTTCTCTAAATCTTTCATAGTTAAGGCTGATGCTTGTGGTAAGGGTATTGGAGTAATGTTGTAGCAGAAGAACTATCCTATAGCCTTTTATAGTAAGTTTTTATCTAATAAAGATTGGGGGTTATCAACGTAAGAGACGAAGTTCTTGGCTGTTATCAAATCCATTAAGCAATATCATCATTACCTTAATGGGAGGGCCTTTATTGTTTAAACAAACTATAAGAGTCTGAAATTCTTGTTGGAGCAAAGAAGTACTACTCCATTCTAGCAAACATGGCTTCCAAAGTTACTAGATTATGACTTTAAAGTGCATTACACAAGAGGGAAAGGAGAATACTACGACTAATACAAACTTACTAGTAGTGAACTGCATGCCATTTCAATATGGAATCAAAGAAAGCTAGAGCTAGGATCCCTTAATTCTATACTTGATTAAGAAGCTTGAGACTACACCTTAAATTTATGGGTTATAAATAGAGGAAGGATTTGTTAAGGTATAAGTGTAAGGTTAGTAATGGGCTTCAATTTTAAATTAAGAACTAAAATAATCTCTATAGGATATGAAGAAGCTCAAGAAGGTCATGCTAGAGTGTAAGCTACCACCAACAGACTACATAATTTATTTCATTAAAAGGGGTTAGCCAAGGATGCAAAAAATTACATTAAGAAATTCATGATCTACCAAAGGAGCAAGCATGACAATACAACCTAACTAAGTATTTTGTAGCCCATACCAAATTTGGAGGGATGTTGGTCATAGTTTAGCCTCATCTTTATTGAAAGTTTACCTTTGTCAAAGGGACATTATGTTATCCTATTGGCTGTTGATAGATTTAGCAAGTATACACATTCAAGGTGGCAAAACATCCTTATTTTGGATCAAATATAGTTCAACTATTCTTTTGTCATGTTATTGGTTGATGTGATTAAAACTTTAGCATAATTTCAAAACTAGATTCAAAACCAATTATCAGGCAAGTGCACTTGTTATATAAGTAATAAACTAGAGAATATTTAAGACTCTGGATGTCGATCCAGTGAGAAAGTAATGTAAGTACTAGGTCAGTTGGATTACAACTATAAAGAGAGCTCAAATTTATGATTTAACAATTTCAAAAACTATAAAAATATCTTGGAAAGCTTCAATCATTGTAAAAGAGTTCAAGATTACTTTTCCTAATTCCAATTATTTAGTCAGGTTTCAGGTGATCAATTATTTAATTGATTTTCTAAAGTTTATGATGCCTAATATATGGTATCATCACGAAATCAAGACAACATTATGGTTAAATCATTGTTTTATCTCTATTAGTCCTATCTTGAAGTTTCGTCATACATTAGACTTAGGTAAAATGTTTAAAGTTCAGGAATAGAATCCCTTATTTTAGGACTAGCACCCTTATAATTAACTAGAGTTTGGTCATTCACTAATTTAAACCACGTTGTTTATTGATTTATCTAATAACCTAGGTAGATTTCTCATATCATAGATTTTCTAATGACTTTATCTTAAGTAACCAAGTTAAGACAAGTATTAACTACTCAATAAATAAAGATTAGCTCGCAAATCATTCATAAGGCATCGATTAACACATTTAACAACTTATCCTTAACTAAAAATTAAATTAGGCATACATATTAATCAATGAACATGAAATAATTAATTAAGCAACATAACTTTGATTAATTCCAAATAATAACAACAATACATGAAATGAAGAGTTTGAAATGAACCAAATCAAATCCCTAAATGGTATTCTAACTCTAAATCATGTGTATGAAGTTTCTAAATCTACAAAAAAAAAACTTGAAAAACTTAATTACAAAAGATTGAAATGAAAAACTAAATAAAAACACCCTAAACTAAGAAAAATATGAAAAATAATTAAAAGTAAGATGTTTTCTGCCTAAAGCTAGATGCTTTTGAAACCTTGAGGTTCGAATTTATAGTAGAAGGGCTGTAACAAGTGGACAAAGGTTGGCATAACAATTTTTGAAGATTCATGCTAGAAAATGTTTCTACTGCCTATTAATAGTGGTTCGACTTGAAGCATAATGGCACCGCTGAAGAGTGGTGGAACCACCATTGATGTCTTGTGGAAACATCCTTCAACGTGGGTTGAGGGTCTGGAAATTGGTATTTTTGTATCCTTTTTACACAGTTATTCTATTTTTCCATCAACTTATAACTTAAACATTTCCAAATATAAATTAAACAATTAAGTAACAAAATAGAAGCTTATATGCATCAAATTTCATTTATAGACACTCTCAGTTTGACCCCTTAACATGTCACATATTTAAACTGCATGGTATGCTTGAAGTTGTGATAAGTGACAGATACCCCCTAATCTTAAGTAAATTCTGGTAGGAGCTGTTCAAACTTTAAGGTTTTAGTTTAAATTTCTCTATTACTAACCAGTTATAGAAGGATGGTTAGAAAGAATCTATCAATAAAATATTAGAGACTTACTTAAAATGCTTTTACAGTGAAGTACCAAACAAATGAGTGGATTGGATTCCTTTAATAGAGTGATGGTATAATACCATTTACCATTTGGACATTAATTCAACCTTATTTGAAATTTTATATGGCTATCCTCCCATGTACATGTACCATATTCGTTGAGGACTCAAAAAGGTCATTGGTCAATCAATCAGTAAGGGAGAGAGAGGCAACATTTCTAATCACTAAGTTTCATTTAAATATAGCCTAATATAACATGAAGCAACAAGATGATAAGAGAAGATCAGACCCTAAATTTAGGGAAGGAGATTGGGGTTTACTCAAGTGATAACCTTATAGGCATCACTCTTTACAAAAGCAAGTTAATCATAAGTTGGCATTGTTATACTACGTGCTGTATAAGATGATTGAGAGACAAGGTTAGGTAGCTTACAAGCTACTGCTACCTGCCAATTCTTCAATTCACCCCACTTTCCATGTGATGCAACTTAAGCAATTTATTAGGGATTAAGTCTCTAAAATAGTTGATTTGCCAAATAATTTGGTGGATATAGAGCACACACCCTAGCTATCATAGGCAAGAGGATGGTTAGAGGAAAAATAAGGTAATGACTCAATTGTTGGTCTAATGTTCAAATGAAACTTCAGACAATGCAGCTTGGGAGTATCTATTCAAGCTATAAAAAAGGTTTCTTAAAGTTAATCTAATTGACAAGGATCTTAAGGGAAGTGAATTATTATGGAAGAGGAGTAATAATTGATGGAAGCAATAACTACCACAGAGTTAAAATAGAGCAAATCCATCGTCATTTAAATTGTTCTTTCTTTAACCTATACACATCGTATAACTCTTAGAGTTATATAACAAATTGTACATATGTTGATGGTTCAATGGCTATTCCTTATGTATATAGCCATTGTGTAACAAATTTGGAAAGTAAGTAATATAATAAAAGTATTGCCTTCTCTAGGTTTTAATCCTTGCCTCTCTCTATTTCCTCTTTGAATTCAATTTTATATAAAACATATGAATAGGTCATCTTGCTTTTTATTTATATATACAAATTCTAAGCAACTAAATATGTTTTTGAATGATTTAATTATTGATTAGATTATATAGGTTAATTATGGAACTTTACATTGAGAAAGTTATAACCTTTGAAAGTTTTGATACAATGGACTAAATCGGTGTTTGAATATGAGTTAGAAAAATGAAATATAGTAATTAGAATGGATATTGAAATTGAAAAGAGTTGAAACTTTGAGTCTATCAAAAGAGACAATGTCTAAGAGGTTTAAATATGGATTTGAACTATTTCCTTAAATTTTCATATTTTTAGGAGTTTATGACATTTTTTATTTATATTTATGATATCGTGATTATTTGGAGTTAAAAGGAAATCTAAAGAAGTTTAAATGATGTTGGAAGTTAACATCTTAGTATACCATATTAGTTGTATAGGATATTCTCTTTTATGTCTCAGCAGAATCAAGTACGTTTATATATAATATTTTTTGGTAGAAAGTATGTATGCATATAATTTGATTAATAATTAGCTAAGAAAGTTCATGTCTTCTATTTTGATGATCATAACATTTTTTTGGGTAAATGATAACAAAATAATTTGATACTAATATCTTATTTAAAGTGAAAAGGACATGAAAACTTATGAGATAAATTGCATATGGAGCAATTCTCAACCATTTCTTGTATTTATATTAAATATATAAGAAATCATAGTAGGAAGACTTAATATGATGATAGTGATCTGATTAAATAGATGAAGATGTAAGTCCTATGGCACCTAAGAGGAGGGTGAATTGATTATTTAAAAATTTTCCTCTAAGCTAATAACTTAAACCACCTAAATCAATTCTAATTATATGTAATCTCTAAACCAATATTCATCCTATATGGAATGTCAATGCTTTTGCCAAAAAAATAAAATTCAACCAATTTTGAATCAAACACAATATACATAAATATAAAGAGGTATAGGGATAGATGGATACAC
>JAOXYD010000134.1:7140200-7157601 GCA_028565735.1 Pinacopodium congolense
CTAAAGCGAATAAATTAGTAGATGCTACAAACATAATATAAAGATCATGCATTAATGATTTGAATAAACTTAAATGGATTCAAACAAACAATATACTTGACTGTATATTTAAGTTCACTTTTGGGTTATATTTAAATACACAACTATAACCTATAATAATGCTAACAAAATATATTATAATGGAAAATCAATCATATTCTAGTTAACATGCATGTTATCTTTGGATATACAATCATATTCACCAAGAGTACCAGCTTTAAGGGGAGCATCATCATGAATCTAGTACAGGTGGATAGCTTGTGTGTGCAAACTATAGAAATCATTGTATGGGTTAAAACATACGTGTAGACAGTGGTTAATAGGTTGTTTGATTACTCATGGATACATTTAATCCAAGACCGACTACACTTTATTTACTAAGAGGTCAAATATTGGTTTTATTTCTATTTTGTGTTAATGTTAAAAATTATGCCATAAATGGTTCAATATAGTAGATTATTGATGATTTTAAAGCATTGCTGTAGTCTTGTTTTAAGTTTAGAGATATTGGCATTTTACAATATTTTATTGGTTTGGAGGTTGCTAGAATTAGAAGGAGCATTACTACTTGTCAACGGAAATATGTGTTAGATTTACTAAAAGATTATGGTGTTCTTGGGGCTAAATTAGGGCATGTTCCTATTGAGGTTAATCATGGGCTTGCTAAGACAAATATTAATTTTCTTATAGGTAGCTAGTTGAAAAACTAATTTATTTAACTTTTACAAGACTAGATATATGTTATGCAGTACATGTTTTGTCACAACATATGGAAAAACCAACTGAACAACATCTATAGGTAGCCTTTAAAGTTTGAGATATCTTAAATTTGCACTAGGAAAAGGTATATTTTTCTCTACAAATTCAAAACTACAACTGAAAATTTTTGTAAACTTGATTAGGGTGGTTGTAGGGATACTAAAAGATCATTAATTGGATTTTTTACTTTTCTTGGAGATTCAATGGTTAATTGGAAATCAAAGAAATAAATTGTTGCGTTAAAAAGTTTTGTAGAAGCAGAATATATAGCCATGGTTGTTGCCATATGTGAAGTTTTGTGGATCTTATAATTGCTTAAAGATTTGGGCATAAAGCATCACTAATGTGTTGAGCTTTATTGTGATAATATATTCTACTATCCATATTTTAAATAATCCAGTTTTCCATAAGAGAATAAAGCATATAGAGTTAGACTGTCATTTTATCAGAGAAACGATTGTTGTAAGGATTATTGAGCCAAGATATTTGAATACTCAAGAGTAGCTAGCTAACTTATTTACAAAAACTTTGAATCTTAGACATTTTAGTGGCCTTTTAAGCAAGATGAGCTTAATTAAAATTTATGCTCATCTTGAGGGAGAGTGTGAAAAGAGTAGAGTAAAAACACAAGTTGTCACGTGATAATTTTTTGTTTTAAGTTGTTAATATTAGTTGGTCATTTATGGTTGTTTAGTTAATATGTTAAGTTAGTTTTAAAGCTAGACAACATATATGTATCATATGATTAAGTTTGTTAATTAATGAAATTCTGGAGATTTCTTTCTCACATAATATAAATTTTAAAATTTTTTAAAAATGTAAACAATGAAGTTCACAAGAAAATTGTTCCTTATGATTCATGTTTCCTTAGACAAGAGGAGTATATGTCAATTTATCCCATACCTCGTGTAGCTAATACGGATGATGTTGCATGAATGTGTGTGAAAGAAAGTGAAGTTGTTAAAATATTTTAGGTTGAGGAATAAAACATATAGAGATCAAACATTTCAACATCTTTTACTAAAATGACCTCAAAATTAATACTTTACATTTCCATGCATGTGAAAAGAGTAAATATTTATCCAATAAAAAAGAATAAAAATCCATTAAATTACAAGGTAGTATATTAGATCATTAATTTCCTAGAAATGCATGGGATGAAAGGAAATTTACTATAGAAGTTGTCCATGGATTAAAGTAAATGTGAAAAAAAAGTAATAAAAAAACTATCAAGACAAGGCACATGTTCAGCAAAACTATTAAGATCTGGTTCCACAAATTCAACATTGCCATAGTATTCCTTGTTAAACTTTTTTTTAAGTGTCTTCCTTGTTAAAAATTTCTTGATTGGTAGCCTAGATTAAAAGAAAACAGACTCAAAAAGTTAGAGAAAAATAGAAATACACATAGTGGTAAATTATATGACTACTATGTGTTAAGATTTTTATTTATAAATTATTTAATCTTATCATCTCTTGCATCACAAGCACCAATGACAGACATAAAGATAACACCATCTTTGCACATTCAGATTTTTATGAGTTGAAACACCCAATATCAATAAGTATAAATCGCCTTATGAAGGTAGCTAAATTAGATTCAATTGTCTTAAAAGTAATGTTCAGAGTTAGAGACATCGCTTCAAATCCTATATTTTCTGAAGCTAATGAGTAACTTGTGCTAATTTTTTCAAATATTGAAGTAGCTAGAGCAAAATTACTAGAAATTTTTTTTAAGGAACATCAGGAATATGATTGAGCTTTGGTTAAATTGATTTTGCTATAGAAGTCCCATAAAGCCTAGTAAATAAAATGAGAATGGAGGTAGGACATATCTATGTATTATTTTCAGAAGTCAATCTTCACACAAAGGATTTAAAAGACTTACCATATAAACATGCTATTAATGAAAAGATTAATTTACACAGGAGTCCCTGTAGTTTTATCTCTTTCAAACACCCTCCTAAAATTTAAAAATAACACTAGATCCACCTATAATTTAATCTAATTTTCAAGGTACCCCCTGTTCTTATTTTGTATGGGTCCTACTTACTATTGGATGATGTGGCACCAAGGAGGTAGATGATGTGGATAATGATTGGATGTGTGAGGTGGCATAGAAGTGGAGGAGTGTATGATTCTGGTTTGAAATGCAAAACGACGTTGATGTGTGAGGTGGCACAGAAGTGGAGGAGTGTATGATTCTGGTTTGAAATGCAAAACGATGTTGTTTTGCCTTATCTTTTAAGGATTAAAACCCAGTTACAAAATGATATCATTTTGTGGTAGGGTAAAAAAGAGGCCAGACGAAGAACAAGGAGTTTCATCTTCTTCATCTCTAACAGTTGCTTCTTCTTCTCCTCGCGATAGTAGGAGTTCAATAGACTCCACCTTAACAAGGTCATGCCAATCAATCATGGCCATTTAAATATGCTCCTGCTCTATTTCATCCTCATCTTTTTGCTTAGCCTACTCCTATAAGCTTTCCCACTTCAAGCAATTCAAACATTGTTTAAGCATAGTGGTCATATTAGCAACACTTGCTGTCAGTTTGTTAGTCCACCCCTTGGAGGCATCAAGACTTTTGAACATACATCCATAAGTCCAATAAAAAATGTGAACATATTGTGAGTTGGTTTCAAAACGTGAAATTGTAGATTGCTCATTTCCCTATTTGTCAAGCCAGTAAAAAATTCTTGTCATTTCTAGCCACAAACTAGACTTTAAGCCTATAATATCGAGTTTGTCCCCCGTAATCCCTTTTAGTAGTCGAACAGTACACCTTTTGAGGAGGAGGTCTAAATTGAGTAGCATGGTTAGGTTTTTGAGCCACTTCATTGCCATTAGCAGCCAAAGTAAATGGAGTTGATTTGGGAACTGTTGATTCTGAAGGCTCTTGTAAAGGTTACTATCCGAAAGACAACTTTTGACACAAAATTCAAATAAATGATGATGATAATACGCATGATAAGGATCCAAGGAGTTTAAAAAATTCATCAACACACCAAAAAATCCACCCATCTCTAGTTTTACCTAGTTGCAAAACGTAAAGGGGATGACCCACAACCTATTGGTAATAATGGGACTTGAGCAACCTCACCGTCGGTTGTCGTGAGGAGAAGAAAAAATGCTTGTTAGAGATGAAGAAGATGAAGAACGGGGAGGCTTTACTCGTTTGGTCATTTTGCGGTAAAATAACCAAAATAAACTTAGCTGCAAAAGTATACATTCCTTCACATCAATGCCACTTTATACATCCAATCATCATCCATATCATTGTCTACATCATCACGACTACCACGTCATTTATTAGTTTAATGTCATGTCATCCAAAAATAAGTAGACTCATATAAAATAAATGTTAGAGATACCTTGAAAATTAGACTAAATTATAAGATCTGGTATTATTTTTAAAGTTAAAAGGGTTTTTGAAAAAAGGCAAAACTACATAAAGGTCTTGTATTAATTATTCTAACAAAAAATGATAAGTTTAAGAGGGAGTATCCAGCAAAGAAGAAGTGGTTGTTAGTATATGTATATATATATATATATATTCTAATTACGTGTTTTATAAATCAATTATATAGTCTGTATATTAAATTACGTTATTTAACTTAATATTGATCACTAACAGTATCAAGTTATATTTAATAACAAATAAGAATTAAAATACTAGAAGATAAAAAATTATAGTTAATTTTAATAAATTTTTTTAAATTTCAGATTAAAATATCAATTTTCTCAAGCCTTTAGATGGAGACACCAAGTAGTGGTAGATTTCGGTCCAAACGCAAACCGGATGTTGCTTTGGTTCATAAATTCCCCAGGATCGTCGCCTGTTCATAATCCGGAAGAACAAAAGATATTTTCCCCACTTAAACACCACCAACAACATCGTTTGTACTTGAATGACAGGCACGTGTCTGTTGGATTGTTGCTGGGTCGTTTTTACTTTTGGGTAAGATGAAGTTTCATCCTTTCTCAACTGTTTTTTGGGAATTACAAGGAAGATAAATAAGGAGAAGGAGAAGAAGAAGAAGAAGATGAAGGAATGAGACGTTCATCAGATACGAGATTCTTGCAAGAATTAGTGTTGTACGCGGCGAGTGCTGCTTTGAGCTGTCTGGTTCTGTTCGCGGGGCTCCGACATCTCGATCCCAACCGGGAAGCCTCCAAGAGGGCCTTAGAGCACAAGAAGGAAATTGCCAAACGCTTGGGTCGTCCTCTTATCCAAACCAATTCCTATGAGGTCCCTGACCCAATTCTCATTTTTCTTTAGAAGTTTAACAGTTCCTACCTCTTTTTCTTGGTTTTGTTTGTAATATTGTTTCGAAAATGTTTGACTTTCTGCCTCTTTTTCTTGTTTGTAATATTATTGAGTGTGTGTGTTCTTTTATTTTTGATATTATGCACAAATTTAGTTATCTGCAATTTGGTGTGTGTGATGCTTTGTTTATTTTATCAGAAACATAACCGGGGAAAAAGGGATAAAAGGATGGTTGGGGTTTCAAAAAGGCGGTTGGATTCTGATTTCTTTTGTTTATTCATTTATTTTTTATCTTAACGTTGCATAACCAATATTTTGGCAAGGGGCTGTTGTCTAGTCGTCGTCTAGGTTGTGTGATGATATATTGTGAGGTAATCTTTAACGAGTTTACCAGGTGAGCCATCATGTTCTTAGGAATTAATGGCTTGTACCTCTACACAAGGCCAGCTGGTAAGCGAAGAAATTTTATACTTGCATAGAATTGGCATTAATATGCAGAGTATAACTGGTGAATCAACATAGCCACCATTAATTAAATAATTAATTATTTTTTTGGTTTGATGTTGGAAAAACAATCCTAAAGTTCTGAAGGATTTCTTTTCTCCTGGGGTTATGAACGCTCAGTCAGCTGCTGGTGATTAATTAATGGTTAAATGGTCCATATCTTGTTTCCAATAGAATACGATTTATCTTCCGGGGAGAAAAGGTTGAAATTCTATGTTTGTCTATGTTCAGATGTGACACTTTTCTGTGATTATTTTTCATTTGTGTGCTTCCGTATTGGCAGGATGTAATAGCCTGTGATGTAATAAATCCAGATCACATTGATGTTGAATTCGAGTCAATAGGAGGATTGGAAACTATCAAACAAGCTCTCTATGAGTTAGTGATTCTTCCACTGCAGAGACCTGAACTGTTTTCGCACGGAAAGCTTCTTGGTCCCCAGAAAGGGGTGTTGCTTTATGGACCACCAGGCACTGGGAAGACCATGCTTGCCAAAGCAATTGCAAAAGAGTCTGGAGCTGTTTTCATAAACGTGAGGGTCTCCAATCTGATGAGCAAGTGGTTTGGTGATGCTCAGAAGCTTGGTGAGTTAGGACTGTTTTACATTCTTGTTGTATCTTTAGTTCTGTACTAGTTAAGCATGATGGCTGCTAATTGTACTTATGGGGTACCAAATTTATTTAAATGATGAAAGATTGATATTGTTGAAACTCATACCATGTTATTTGTGTGCGTGCATCTTTTCTTACTGCCTTGTGTCAACCCATGCTCAAAAATGTTGTATGAAAATGGTTGGGACATAAGTTGTGATTTTCATTCTGCAATGCAAAACGTCATAATTTTGAACTATCCCCCTGTTTTCTCTGCCTCTTGTGAAGCTGTCTACAATCTCTCTCTTTTTTATTGGTTGTTATGCATGTAGTTTGCAAAATGTTTACATTCTTATCATTATGGAAAATTCCACTAGTTTGCTAGGCTTTTCGTGTCAATCATTGTTGTGTCATTGCAGTGGCTGCTGTATTTAGCCTGGCCTATAAGCTCCAGCCTGCTATCATATTTATTGATGAGGTGGACAGTTTTTTGGGGCAGCGTCGGTCAACAGATAATGAAGCATTGACAAATATGAAGACTGAGTTTATGTCTTTGTGGGATGGCTTTACTACAGAGCGTAAGTTTTCCATGTGAAATAACTCCAACATGGTTTCCTTTTAATCTTGTGAAATTGTCTTATATATTTTGCAGCTAAACTGCACAATTAGCCGTGATGCTATTCTTTAGTTGAACTAGCTTGGTCTCAGCATATTCATTGATATAGGATCTTACAGAATATGCACGTGTGATGGTTCTTGCTGCTACAAATCGTCCATCTGAACTTGATGAAGCAATACTAAGACGTCTTCCTCAATCATTTGAGATTGGGATGCCGGATCGAAAGGAAAGAGCTGAAATATTGAAGGTCATTTTGAAGTGTGAGAGGGTTGAAGAGAACATTGACTTAGACCATATAGCTAGTCTCTCTCAGGGTTATACAGGTTCAGATCTTCTTGAACTTTGCAAACAAGCAGCTTATTTTCCTATTAGGGATCTACTGGATGAGGAAAAGAAGGGGAAACAATCAAGTGTGAGTACATTCATCTTCTATTTCCTTAGTGTTTACATTTCTTATTTCATTTTTTTCCCATTGCAATGAATAATGTTTTTGCAAAGATGGGTATCCTTTTTACCTACGCCCTCTTAGTTTATACTGGAGACACTATTATTTCCTGATTTCAAGTGTTACTTGAAGCAAACTTACTTCAACTTTCACTTTCAAAATTGTGATACTACCTTCCATAATCTGTAGAAGTAACTAGCGTTGACTTGTTAGGCAAACTTGTTTGACATTCTGTGGATAAGCAGTCGAGTTGGTCTCTGAAATGTGGGGCGGAAATTGCTTGATTCATAATACATTGATACAAATGGACGGCCAGAGTGAATTTCAAGAATTTGGGAGGGATACTTTTTTATTGCAAAGTTATGGATAAAATGGTTCTTTTCACCTGTTTTGTTGTTATGAGCTTTTTGAAGTTATAGAAAAACTTCTAAGTTCTTTGTTTCTGTTTCTCTTCTCAGGCCCCGAGGCCATTGTATCAATCAGATTTGGAGAAAGTTTTATCTACATCAACGAAGACAAGGGTTGCTGCAAGCACAGTAGGTTAAGCTCACAGTCAGCAAGTTGGCCTTGGCAGTCAGATGATTGTCAGGTCCATTCTACAATAAATGAGCTCTCGATGCTTGTAGTTTTACAGATCGTGAAAGAGCATATTTTAGTTCACAAGATGTTAGTCCGATTGAGGTATAAAATTTGTTAATGCTGACCGCTTCAGCCACTAGGCGCATTTTTTGAATTTGAGATGGCATATACATTGTCAAATGGAAGAATTTGGTTCTAACCATGTTTCTTTTGGTTTAGAAATGCTAGAAAAGAATAGAATATATGCAAAAAATTCTTATTGTTTCTATGTAACAATTGAGCAACAATTTGTACGTAATTTGATTCTTGTACTATAGAAAGACATTGTCAGAATCTAAAAAGCTTTTGCAATATTTTTTTATGGCATTTCATGCCCACTTGACTAGGAATGTGAGAATATGTGGTGATCGAGGAGTGCTTCTTTCCATTCTCTTCACTCTGTAAGAAATTCAATTGACAAATTTGAGGTACACGAGAACAAGAGTAATGCTTTGATTCCAAGATCTCCCTCCAAAGCAATACATATAGATTTCATCCTGGCTGGGATGCTGCTCCAGTGATTGGAAGTTTTTGATCGGAATATTATTTGCTGCAAAGAGCCTGTTGATATAGGAATTTCTTTAGAACTCGATCTTTTACCGAAGTCTAGTATTAATACTTTTATACAGCAGTTTCACTTAAGTTCGCTTAAATAATACTTCAACTCTCAACATCCCTCGTAGTATTTCACTTGTACATTCGAAGTAACAAAGTTTATAAAAATAATAAGAAAGTAAAGATAATAAAGAATATAAGAGATACGATAAAAATAATAACATTTATATTACTTCAACTAAAAAGAATATAAGGAATCTCTCTCTGATTAAGTTCGTAGAGTAAAGCTCGAATAAGTTATATATATAGGCTTTCTAATTTGAAAGTTAATTTACAATCCGAATCCTAATTGAACCCTACTTCTTAAAATCGTGCTAAGATCACGTTCTACTTCTATCAAGATTACATCATGTGGCCAATCAGATGATACCTCCATCTGAATAGGACTCTAACTGATAAGATAGAATTACAACATAATACAACTAGATAAGAGTTTACATTTAACTAGAACTCTACATCCTTATCCTCGAAGATCTATGCTATCTTCAGATGTTCAGTCTTACTGCAACTTTATTTATCACCACATCATCCAAGATCCCTCACGATTTCTATCCGTAGATGATGTCGTGTGATCTTGCTGAAGCCCACATAACGCACTAGCCCGACCTAAAGCTTACCCACAACAAATCCGTTATTCGTGGTCCATTTATTTGGGTGTGTGGGACAAGTCAATCCCCGTAAGGTCCGAGACTCTATCAAAATTCGTACCAAGTTTGATCTCACTTGCCCATGTTTACCTTAGTGTATTCGCATGCCTCTTCCATGCATATGATCCAGCTAACCTTCTTTTGAAGGCGCTTCACGTGTCAAATCTCGCTTATCCCAAGATCTTCCCCGACACTTCTTACATTCCTCGCCTATTCGCAAGTTTATCGGAACGCTTTCTTCGTGCTAATTTACGTGTTAAGTATTGATCAAGGCTCGTTAATACTCGTACGATCTTGTCACGTGGACTTAGGGGTCTAACACCTGTCAATAGAATAGCTGGTTGCAGGCTGCATTTTCACTTCTGTCATGCGAGAAGGGAAAAGAAAGTAGAAAGCAGCACAAGCGTCTTGTCTAATGCAATTTGGCTTCGTGGATGTTAAATGAATTTGCAAAGGGATTTTCTCTGCCACTTGCTTGGCAATATTCAAAGTTCATGTCATCCGCTAACACCCTTATCGAAATGTAGTTGGTTACGTAAAAGAGGTGCCAGTGATGGTTGCCTCTGAATCTGAATCCTTGCACATGTTTAAATCATGCAGTTATAAACTTTAAACAGTTCTTATCCTCTCGTTGCCTCGAAACTCACAGTACCATCTTTCACTCGTGGGTACAGCCTTGGAGCCAGACTTGAATCGTGACCAGCTGCTGCTGACGATTAAGCCTAAATGGTTAATCTTTATACTCCGTGTTACAATAGATTACTTGCATGCAGACCTGACAGCACGCCCGAGAGATTCCGTAATACAGAATTTTTAGCAATGAAGAAGTAAATTACTAGGTAGAGAACATATAAAATGGCAAAACTTTTCCGAAGAACGTGGAAGATAATATTTATTTTATTTTCTTCCACAATGTTGAAAAGGGAAGCGCTAAATTTGTATGTCATGTTGAACGTCAAAACAATGAAGTAATCAGGAAGACTTTGATTAAATTGGACATGTTGAACAATAATAACTTAATTCTATGCGGTCATCTTCAGTGGTTAATGTCAACAACTCAACTGCCCCCATTTCCTCAAACCCCAAATTTCAGGCAACGACAACAAAGGCTACACGGTCTTCTCCAAAACACGGAGGTTTTAAGTTTTTCAATCCCGTAAAAAAGGAGGACACTACAGGATAGTGAAATTATGACGATCCTTCTCCTTGTCTCTTAAGTAAACCCTTATTATTTTTAATTTATTTGGTATGTTTACGATGGTCTACGATTTCTGGTAGATGGGTTTCTCAAGCGTGTTAGGAAGAGGTGGAATTAATAGACATTTCTGATGGGAAGGATGCAAGTATCTGTATGATTGAGTTGGTAGCGAATATTTGTTGGCTTGGTATTCAAATATTTGTCATAGTTTTAGACTCAACAAGTTTCACAATGTAGTATCTCATGGTGCGTCAAATGATTGTGTAGTGCTGTAGATATTAAGCATAAAGAGGACGTGGTTTTCCGGGAAAAAAAAAAAGAAAAAGAAGAGGACCTTGTTTTTTGTCCTACAAAAATTGGGTTTGAAGAAGATTACATCTTTGGCATCTATTTAAATTGTGATTTTGGCATCTCAATCCACCAAGCTTGAAAATATTTTTATCATTGTTCTGGCGCGTAATGTAACGTTCTCATAAAATATCATTGTTTTTCTTTTTTTCCAAATAGTCCAAATGGCTACACTGCTTGTAACTACAGTACTCATTCATTCTAAAGCAATAACGGAATTCTTGTCGTGAATGTTAAGATAGTAAAATTATAAATAATCAAACGTAAATTTCCCCTTTCACTAAAAAAAAAAAAAGAAGAAAAAATCAATGTGACTAGAGGCATAAACTATATATACACTTATATGATATAGTATTAAACGACAATCAAATTGCTAGCAGGCCCTAGCCTCCCAATCTTCCGAAATCTAGAATTCCAGTCAACCATGTTGAATAAGATACACCTATATGTCTCTATTAAGCTTTTCATATTAGTCCATTCCCATGTTGTCATATGGTTCACAGCCAACTTTCTCTTACTTTCTTTCGTTGCCCCCTCTCTATATTTGGCCCATTAAATTTCATGCTCCTCTTCTTCATCCAGTCCACTATGCACCAAAGCTGATTTTTTCCATACCCGTCATTAAAATCATCCCCTTTTTCCCTGTACTTCGATTTATCTACGGTTTCTTGAAGGTCCAGCTCAAACCATAACAAGAATCACAAGCACTACTCTAGCATCATTTTTCCCCATCCTATGAATCACTAATTTGGTAAGTTCCAGGTGGAGAAACAAAGAACATGGTTCCTGGAAGTCCTGTTCTTCTGTTTCTTGCCATTATCATTGTCTGCTTAATCCTCAGGTTTTTGTCAAAAACATCACTTCTGCATATTATTGTCAAGTGTTGGAGGTCATTCGAAGACAGTTTTTATGTGCACCAATTGTTCAAAGTTCCACAATTCAATGAAAACTGCCAGGAAAACCAACTCTACCGCAAGGTGTCCACTTATCTTAGCTCTCTTCCTGCAGTTGAAGACTCTGACTTAACTAACCTCTTTTCGGGTCCAAAGCCTAATGATATAGTTCTCCATTTTGACGTGAAGCAAGTGATTCGTGACACTTTCCTCGGAGCCAGACTTTCATGGAGCAACGAGAAACATGAAAGATATGGATACAGAACTTTCCTGTTGAAGCTGAGAAAGAAAGACAAACGCAGAATTCTCCGAACTTACTTGCAGCATATTCTTACAGTTGCCGAAGATATTGAAAAGAAGAATAAAGAGATAAAACTTCATATGAATCTTGAGAACGAGTCTGGCAAAAACGGGAGGTGGAAGTCTGTGCCCTTCACACATCCTGCTGCCATGGAAACGGTGGTCATTGATGGTGATCTAAAGAATAAGGTAAAGGCTGATCTTGAATGGTTTTTAAAGTCCAAGCCGTATTATCAAAGACTTGGTCGTGTTTGGAAAAGAAGTTACCTTCTTTATGGTCCTTCTGGTACTGGAAAATCAAGCTTTATTGCAGCCATGTCTAAGTTCCTGACTTTTGACGTGTATGACATTGACATGTCCAAAATTTCTGATGATTCTGACTTGAAAATGCTTCTTCTGCAAACCACAAAAAAATCTCTGATCGTTGTCGAGGATGTTGATCGGTTCTTGGCTGAGAAATCAAAAACTGTGACCTTATCTGGAATGTTGAATTTCATGGATGGAATTGTCTCCTGTGTTGGAGAGGAACGTCTAATGGTTTTTACAATGAATTCTAAAGACCAGGTTGATGAAGCATTGCTAAGGCCTGGAAGAATTGATGTTCATATACATTTTCCATTGTGTAATTTCTCTGCGTTCAAGAGCCTGGCCAATAATTACTTGGGAGTCAAAGACCACAAGCTTTTCCCTCAGGTGGAACAAAATTTTCAGAGTGGAACGAGTTTAAGTCCTGCTGAGATAGGAGAGATTATGATCTCGAATCGAAATTCTCCAAGTCGAGCTCTGAAATCGATCATCACAGCTCTCCAAACAAATGATGGGAGTAATGCACGAAGGTTCAATAAAGATGGTAGAAGATTGAGTGATAACAGATCATCTGTTCCCTCAGGAGATGACTCAACTGAGGTTGGAAGTACTGTCTTTTGCAGGGAAAATGTACACACAGTAAGGGAGTTCAGGAAATTGTATGGACTTTTTAGGATGGGAAGTAAAAGAAAGGAGGAAAGTTCAGATTTGAGTTTGGTAGACAAGGAAGGATCACTTTGAGGAGCCTGCCCAAAATATCCATGAAACACATAAGAAACGGGTAGAATTTCATCCTGCAAATTACGGCCTTTCTTTAGTGTTAATACCAAAGAAGCGGTGGTAGAAACTGATTGTCTTTTAAAATTTTTTTTCCCTGAAGTTGGTTTACATGGCTATGATAACACTTTCTACTATTGTAATTAATTTATTATGTAATCAAACTTATATGGTAACGTATGGAAAGCTAGGCAGCGAGTCTAAATTCAGATGCTCTGCACTCTTTTTCTCCAACACTGATAAAGTTTCAGATCCTCCTAATAGAAAATTAAAAAAAATAGTTTTTCTTTAAATGACACAGAAGAATCGAAAAATGGAAATTTGCATATGATAGATAAAAACATAGATAATTTGTCTACCATTTTCTCAATAGCATCAATTTTATTAGTCCTAATTAGTATGTGAATTAAGTTCTTTAAAAAAATTTTAAGTTAATTTGATGTAATTACACAATCTTTCTAAATAATTACGTGGAAGTTCAATAAATAATTGAATAAATAATAAAAATAATTTATAATAATATAAAACTTGAAAATAAAAGAGTAAAGTAAGAAGGTAAAAACTAAATCTATAATATCAATTTCCGTACATACATTCATTCTCCCGTACTTTGCTATGTATTTTTCTGTCAATAAAAGTCAATTATATAACTTGTCTATTTTTAAAAAATTTTAGAATAACTTTTACAATTTTTCAATTCCACAATTGACAACTCCTCTACAAATAATTGAAAAGTGTCTTACTTAACTCATAAAGTATTTTTAAAAAATTCACAAATCATTTGAAAATGTATACACGAAACAAATTCACAAATTTCACTAAAAATTAACCAAAATTTTACCACTCTTTGTAAAACAACACTCTTTGTTGTCAAAATAAAGTGGAATCTTTCTTAGTTCAACATTCTTTCCTTTTTCGATGATAATAAAATTATGCGATATTATAAATAAAAAAATCAAATCAAATTTTAAACTTTTCAAATGCCACTTAAACTTGCTTAAAAACATTTAAACGTCATTTAAACATACTCCTCCTTTATAAAATACCAAAACCAATGAAACAACCATATCTCAAAGCAATGAAATAACAACCATATTTCAAACCCAAAATTACCAAAACTTGCTTCAAATTCGCATATTCATTATAAAGCAATCAATAAACATTAAATTGTCAAAATTTACTAACTCCCCCTAACTTGCTGGTAATTTAATAATACTACAACAATTTCAACAATCTCAAAATTTACACAAATTTTACAAACCCTGACTAACTTAATTAAATCCCATGACTTCTCTTAAGTTCATTGATAATGGAAAAAATGTATACGTTTACTGATGTATTTATTGGTGAATTTTCTCCATTGTTTGTTTAATTAGACTCTTAAGAGTTTATTTTTTTTGAAGCATAGGTATTTATTGGATTGAAAGGATTAAAATCATAAAAGCAGCAATTTAAGGAGAAAGGTTCTAGAAGCAAAATGGCCTAAGACAATTGCATCATAATGGTTGAACAGAAAATGTCTGTGGTGCAGCCCTATAAAACCGCACTGTTGTGCTTCCTTTAAGTGTCATTTTGGTCTCTAAAAAGATGTAGAAAGAGAAAGGTTTAAAGCCAATTAGGAAAACCTTAACCTAGTTTATCTAATTATGGTTCTTTAATCCTAAGCAGCCACAAGAACATATAAAAGAGAAGCTACGCATTCATCAAAGAGTTTTTTCAGCCACCTTGAAATTATCCTTTCATTTAGGATATGATAACTAAGGGTTAGAGACAAGAAGATCCATTAGGAAAGTGCTTAAGGCAAACTAAAGAAGCTTGAATTGAGTGTAAAGTCTTCGAGAAGGAACTATTATTATTTTCATAAGCAATACTTTCTATATTGTTTTGGAGATTTTAGTTATATCCTTTATTTCTTTAAATTCTATTAGTTGTTGTTATTTAGCTAAGGATATTTAAGGACTTCTTATACATCAAAATTTATATTAATTTAATATAAATTTATATTAATTTAATATAATTGTCGAAAAAGCGCATTATTTATGGTTGCAATTTCCAAAATTAGTTTTTTTTATAGTAGTTAATTGAATTGAGTTCATAAGTTGTGTTAATACAATAAAGATATGAAATTATTCTTTCTAAATACTAGAACCTTTAGATCAAACTTGTTATTTAATTCCTTATGTCAGTTTTAAATCATTGTTATTTGTTAGTTTAGTTTAATTCATATTAATCAATTTATTTCAAATTCAAATAATTTTTAGGTTAATTAATAGCTTAATGTTTAGACTAGTACTTACTAGAATTCCTCATGGAAATGATATTGAGCTCACTAATATGTTATAAAATTTATAGATGCACTTGCTTAGAGTTGTGTGATAGTACAGATGTAGGTTGTTTTAATATTTAGAACTTAAAACACATGTAATCAAGTTTTTTAATGTTGTTGCTAGAGCATTCTTTACTGATAATTTAGAGTTCTTACTTTAACCACAATTTTGTTTTTATTTTAATTTCTACATTTTTATGTTGTTCATTCTATTTAGCATTTGCATTTTATCATTTTTCATTGTTTACAAGTTATTTTTCTAATGTATAGCAAGGAGCTTTAATTCAGATCTTGTGGAAGACAAACCTGAGATTGGGATATTAGCTTAAAGAAACCATAGAGGGAGGCTTAAATAAGAGGTAGAAGTAGAAGCACACTTATAAGAGTTGATAGAGATGGAAAAAGATGATAGACCTCAATCGATGTTCGATTCTACAAAGCCATCGATCCATAGGTGGAGAGATGTCCAATTATAGAGGGTATCACAATCAAATATAATGGGACACTTTATTAACATGAACAACTTTGAGATAAAGCCAAATTTCATCTCAATGGCCCAACAATTCGTGCAATTTGGTGGACTGGTTGATGAAGACCCCAACACCTACATAGCTAATTTCTTAGAGATATGTGACACCCTTAAGATTAATAGGGCACCAACAATGCAATTAGACTAGTTGTTTCCATTTTCATCAAGGGACCGAGAAAAATAATAGTTAAATTCCTTATCTCTAAGATCAATTAACTAAAATTGTTTTGATGAATTATTTTTCGCCTGCTAAGACCGCAAAATTTAGAAATGATATTTCATCATTTGTGTAATTAGATTTAGAGACCTTGTATAAAATATAGGGTTGTCAATCCATGAGGAATGCAACTAACAGTGAATCCCTATCTCTATGATCTAGCCTATTCAATAAATGATTGGTTGATTGATTGATTAAAGAAAATAAAAGAAATAACTGAGAGTAAATTTTAAAGATATCTCACAAGAACTAGTAACAATTATGAAGTTAGTATTTAGCTAATTAATCATTCTACGATGTGTTCATATTCATTATTTAACCTTAATTCAATTTTTTTTCTAGATTTTATTAGATTATGGGCTCCCTATGGTAAATTACTCTCTCTTGAGTTATGTAATACTATTGCATTTGATAACAAAATTTCTCTCCATCTTAACAAATTAATTGAATGTATCAATTTGTTTTATGGACTTATTATTTCTACTAAGTTTATAACTTATTCGAACATTTTATGTAAGCTTATCTTTAGGTCACTATGTAGGATTCATTATTTTTGAATTGATCTAAGACATACATTCAATTTCTCATTCTAAACATATATAATCATAACATTGGAATTGAAGTTTACATTTGTAAAATAGTCAAAAACCAATGTCATTGATTCCATAAACAAATCTAACATAAATATGGAAATTTAATGTTAAATTAAGAAAACAATAAAATAGAACATCTTGGAGTTCATGAAAGCCTAAATCCTATAAAAGGATTAGTTCTTAGACATCATAAAAGTCACAACAATAATCATAAGAATTAAGGAAGTAGTGATGCTAATGGTTATAAATCTTGATTCCTTTGACTCCTTGTTGATTCTTGATTATGAAACCTAATTATGATCTTGAATTTGATACGTTTGGATTAATCTTTCTTCTTTACTCTTAAGCAAAACCCTTAGAAGAGGGCTTAGGACTTGAGTTTTTCTCCTTTAATGGCTACTTAAAGGTGTGAAGAGGTAAGAAGCTCCCCAGAAACAACCTAATTTGGTAACTTACACAAAGGAACTCACTAGAGCCATGACTAGAGTCACAGCCATGGCTTTGGCCAAGGTTCACACAACTGTAAAACCATGGTAGACCCATGGCCTTAGTCCACCCAATTTTGCTACCATCTTAGTATTTGCTCTCCAACCTCTTCTCCACTTGCCCTTTTACCATGAAATTTGATGTGAAGCTTCCTCACTTGATGTTCTTACTTCCTAAATTAATTTCATATCTTTTTCAATCCTAAAGGTGCATAAATGTAACATCCACATAACCCTTGAAAGGATAGGTGGGTATTAGCAAAGATAGGACTTAAACATATTAAATTAATACATAACATTACCAAAATTCAAACAACCAATAGACAG
>JAOXYD010000134.1:7172410-7190559 GCA_028565735.1 Pinacopodium congolense
TTGATGTAAAATCTAATATCCATACAATATGCATCAGGTTTAAACTAAAAAAAATCAAACAACCAATCTAAATCTAAGGTACAAGCATAATAAACATCACAGACATTTATTCGTTGAATTATAAGAAGAGTTCAACAAAATAGTTCAAAAAGTAGTTCCTATAAAAGAGTTCAACTACTCATTATATCAATAAATCTTCCAAATAACATATTTTTCATATAAAAAACATAGAAAAGAGCATAAAGAATGAAACTAGATAAAGCTTGAAACTTGTCTCTTTAATCCTAGATGCTACAAGATCTAGTAACCGGCTTTCTCTTTAAAAAATGGATGGGTGATCTAGATTTCCCCCTTTAGAAGATACTAAAACTTGGTTTTTTCCTTCTTAGGTAAGTTCTTTAACAATTCATAATGGCTCCTAGGGTTTTCAATCCTTAAATATGTCCACATATCTTAAACCCATAAAAAAAACTCGAGGAAGCCACTTGCGATAAACTTGGATTAAGTCATGATTATGACTTTCATGGCTTGAAAATTGTCTGTCACAATCATGACCTAGAAGATTTCTAGATTTCTTCAACTTTTTTCCACTTTTTTTCCTCCTTCAATTCTACATGAAACTCCATTAAACACCTACACAATTGAGATCAATATCTTGCCCAAAATCATTATCTAAACACTCAAAACCTATAAATAATGACAAAAACATCAAAAGAACATGAATCTAAGCCCTCAACATAACATTTTTATCATAAATATTCAAAACCACATAAGTAACAACTAAGAAACCATAACCTAATGCACAACTATCACACATTCAATATCAAGGCTATAGGATAAGCCATGAAGAGTACATTAAGAGAAGAGCAAGAAAAGCTAAAACAAGCAATAACTTAAGTATTGGGAGACTTTGGTGTGAAATTATATGCTCTTTTGGATTTGAAATGGTTATGGAATCAATATGGGGATAAGAAATTTGTGTTATTAAGCTCCACAACTAATTTTAAGGCCAAAGGACAAGCCATAGAGATTGCATAACAAAAAGACAAAGAAGAGAAAAAAGTTGGAAAAGGTGGAAAGATCCAGCAATTTGGGCCACACCTGTGGCCAAAGCCATGGCTTGTTCAGGCTAGTTTACATTTTAAACCAATTATAGATCTTTTCTCATTATTTTTGATTCCTTGAAGCCTTATAATCTTCACTAAGAATCTGAAGGAGATTTCTAAGCCATCTTAACAAGATTTGGAATAAAAGTGAAGGATAAAATTAAATCAAAACATCAAGAAACTGAAGATCAAGATTAGTTTTCTAGAAAGAATCATAAAGGAACAAGAGATTCAAGAACGAAGGCCATCAGTTTCTTCCTTCCTACTCTTTTATTGATTGTTATTATTGTTTTCTCTACATTTAGGAACTAACTTCTTGTATTATTTAAATTGATATGAACTCTAAGATGTAGTATTACATTACTTCCTTGATTTAATGTGAATTTCCATATTTTATTTAACTTGTGGAATTACTGAATTTGATTTTTGAATGTAGTTCGACCTAAACTTTAATTATAATTATATGATATCTTATACTTAGATGGGACCAAATTGAATGTATGAATAATTCAAATCATAGGTGATGCATCTAGCATGGATTCCTAGACCTAAGGCTTATATGAGATGTCTTGATTAGGTATGAGGTTAATCAAAACAATAGGTTCCATAGAATATAGTAATGCATTCAATTGATGATTTGAGATAGTATGACTATCTACTTGATTTCATAAATTTAATAGGAGTTACATGACTTAACTATATGTAATTTAACTTAAGGAACCTATGGTCTAAAATAATCTAGAGAATCTATTAATTCGATTTTAAGTGATGAATATGAACACATCATAGGGGGATTAGCAGGCAAGATCCTAACTTCACTAATACTTGCTTATTCTTTTGAGTTTGTATTTAATTAATTAGTTTATTTTCGGTAATTAATCAATCAATTAGTTAATAATTAAGTATGCTAGATAGTAAGGATAGAAGATCACTAGTAATTCAATAATCCTCGTGGGATCAACAACCTGGATTCATAATAGCTATAATATATTATGATAGGTACGCTTGTCTCATTGTGCGTTTTAGTATTATTGTTGGGATTTTTTTAGTTTATATTTATTTAAAATTTAGGTACATTACATGCACATCAATTTTTAATGCTATTTTTAGGACTATTTTGATTATTAAGAGTTTATACTCTTTGCTAGACTAACTATTTTTTATTTTCTTTTTTTTTATGTTTAAATAAAAAAATTACTTTATTAATCTTTTGCTTGAGGTTTTAAAGTACAAGTAGTTGACGTAATGACATGGTAAGGTAATCAATGGTAGGATTACCAATGAGAGGATGATCAAGGCACTTTAATTGACATATGGAGAGAGATTGGGATGGTTCACACTAATCACTAGAGCAACACCTACAAGTTATCATGAACTGATTTAACTTATCATAGGAAAATTCTATTAGACTATTATTAATAGTAGGAAGAAGAATAAATGTCAAAATGAATGTACAAATGAATCAAATCATAGGTGATGCATCTTGCATGGAATCCTAAACCAAAGGCTTACACGAGATGTCCAAATTAGGTGTGAGTTTAATCAAAACAGTAGGTTTCATAAAATATAGTAATGTATTCAATTGATAAATTGAGATAGTATGACCAATCGCTTGATTTGTTAAATGGAATAGAAGTTACATGACCTAAATAGTATGTTCCATAAAATATAGTAATGGATTCAATTGATAAATTGAGATAGTGTGACCAATTACTTGATTTATTAAATTAAATAAGAGTTACATGACTTTATCATAGTGTATATTTCAATTTAGGGAACCTACAATCTAAGATAATTTGAAAATTTTGTTAAATCGAGATTAAGTGATGAATACAAACATTTTTTAAGGGGATTAAAAATCTAGATCCTAACCTCACTATTTCTTGTTAATTCTCGTGAATTTTTTCTTTAAATTTGTCTTTAGTTATTTAGTTTATTTTTAGTAATTAATCAATCAGTCAATTAATCAATAATTGAGTAGACTAGATAGCAAGGATAGAAGATCATTAGTAGTTTAACAGTCCTTGTGGAGTCGATAAGCTAGACTCAAAATAAGTGTACCATAATGTGATAGATCCACTTGTCTCATTATGTATTTTAGTATTTTTGTTGATATTCTTTTGGTTTATATTTATTTAAAACTTAGGTACACTACAGCACATCATAAATGCAAGATAAACTCAATCAGATCATCAAATGTCATCAAAACTTCAAAACTCTTCTTAGAAACTCAAATGCCATCAATATCATCACATCTTATGAGATTCATCCATTTAAATGTCATCAAAGCTTCAAAACTCTTTTCAAAAAGTCAAATGCCATCAATATCATCACATCCTATGAGATTCATCCATTCCAACTAAATTTAAGCATTTTTAAGAAGTTCAAACCACCTTAAGTAAAGCATAATCAATCACCAAACAATTTTCAACTTAAAAATCATCAAATTTATCAATTCTTATAAACATTCAAATTTTTTGATGACATATGCAAACTTATATTCACCCAAAATTCCATGTGATAGTTCATGAATTATTCTAATTCAAATTTCATCATTGAACATACCATTAGAACTTAGGGATTTTATCAAAGAGAAGTCACTGCATCTAATATCTCATTCACAAATACAGATTATATCTATTAAACTTCCAATGCATAATCAAAATTCTCAAACTTTTCATCAAACTAATTCTTGGAAGTAATACATCAAAATCATCAAACTTATTTCCTTATTAAAAAATTTTATAAATTCATCCACTTTTATAAAATCATAAAAAAAAACATCAAGCTCCCCCTAATAAAATTAATAATTTTTCTTTCATTTAAATAAAATGCAAATGCAAATTTTTAAGATAATGATCATTAGGAGTATCTAAATATCACAATTCGAGTAGTGTTTAAAGAAAATCACAATCAAAACTTTTTCAAGACATTTAAAAGTTTTGCAGTTTCTCCAAAAATATACACACAATTTTTAATTTCCTAATCATACAAAACCTAGTCAAATAGAAATAACAAATAATTCATAAAGCTTTTAAATAATCAAGCAACACTCAAATTATTTAAAGTCATCAAGTGTGCATTTTTTATACCAAAGAGATTACATTCATGTTATTATCTATAACATAAAAAATTTATTCAAAACATCAAGAATCATTCAAGTTCATCAAAGTAAAGGTTGACTCCCTCTTTTGTATATCACCAATTTATTTTCTTCCTCGGTTTAACAATATGCCTTGGTGATTTTCTTCTTTTACTCTTGAAGATACCAATCTTTGTACATATATTAACTTAGATCTTTGGGAGTTAATAACCTTTTTACCATTTAGACTCTCTGGGAAAAACATTCTAAGAACTTAGTCCATGGTATTTCCTAACATGTGGCCTAAATGCATCATATGGTGGTTGGGAATTTCTATAAAATTTGAACCTAATTTTCGTTTCATTGACTCTTTTTCTAGATTTAGGCCTAAATGGATACATGAATACATGATGATTCTTCCTAAGTTGTAAAGTAGAAGATGATGGCCTAGATATTTTTTCTTCTTTTAAATTCTTTCCTTTAATAAATTTAATTTTACTACTTGATGGTGCAATGTCATTGGTGTATCCTAGTCCATGCTTATCATTTATAAATTTTGTACCCCTAAGATTGATTCAAATTTCTCATGCCCTAAAGTAAATTTAGCCAATTATTCCTTAAGGGATTCTATCTCTCTTTTTAATGATGTATTTTCATTGACAAACTTATGCTCCATTTTATCCTCTAAGGCTCCAAAATGCATCTTCATACCACATCTGCATACCACTTGTTTCTAATGCATCTATCTTTCCATCACATCAGACATACTAAAACCATTAGTAGTAACATTTTGTCATTATTAAAATTAGGAGAAACCACCTTTGGTTCAACATAAATGTTCAATAATCTAGAGAAAATGTTTTGGGGAAATTTTTTTAATATTATTTTTTATAATTAAATTTTTTTAGGAACTAATTTGATTAATTTAAAGTATATATGTGTTTTAAGGTTTTTGAAAAATAATAGTTTAGATATGTTTTGAGTAACATTGGTCAATTAGTCTCTCTAAAATTAGTTTTTAACATCGTTAAGGATTTTTAATATATTTATACTTCCCTCAAAACATTACAATGGAGTCCTATCAATCATTGTAGTTAGGCTTTACTGGTCAACCAGTGAGTTTGAGTGATTGTTCGGTGGGCAAAAAATTTGTAGAAAAACAACTTTTTATTAATGAGATTTTAAGTGTTTAATGATTTATAATGCATACCAATAGTTATAAATGACTAGTTAGATGATTTTCACCTATAAATTATTATCTTGAGATGTGTGTAACAATGCATTGAGCATCAAGTGAAATCACTGAGTTATAGAGCATTGAGTTGAATAATTTTTGGGCAATTTTAAGTGGGTTCCTTGAGTGTTTTTGTGTGTATTCATTTTTTAGTTATTGGGAGCTCTCTTCTAAGCACTTTGGTTAGCCAAGTGAGATCATTTTTTATTATATTTTTGGTTCTTAATCTTGTTAAGACTAAGGTTGCAAAATCTTCATTTATGAAGAAAGAGTATGCTTATAGAAACTCGTGAAGAAGATTAATATAGTAAATTTTCTAACAAATTATTGGAGAGTGGATGTAGATATGGGTTATGCACCAAACCACTACAAATTTTATTTACCTCTATCTTCCCCATCTCTTTACTTTATAAGTTAATTTTAATTTAATTTATATTATGATATTAATTCAATACAATTTTACATATTCCGCATTTTATATAAGGTGAATTTTTTCATTAGTTTGAGGTTAGCTAATTCACCCTTCCCCTATAGGTGTTATATAGGGCCAATAATGTTTGCCATATAATGGTCTCACACTTAACAAACTATACTTTAAGTAACTAAAAACATATTATCAATTGTATTGTGATCTTTCCCACCAACTTTTCTAACTCCAATTATCTTACTATTAATATTGTCTCCAAATGTGAGAAATGATCTATTTTTATGTTTAAGAATTGAAAATGTGGGAAAAATCACTAATCATAATGTTTAAACATCCACTTTTCCACACATCATTTTCTTTTTCTGTTTATTAAATACCTAAAAGGAAAAGAGGCAATCAATTTGTTTTAGCCACTTAAATAAAGTTAGGTCTTTTATGATTATTCATATTCTTTAGCTTCTTTTCGACCCATTTCTATAAAGGCTCACTCATTAAGCTTTGTTTCAAGAGAAAAAACCCATGATCACCACAAAAATAAAATCTCATCTTATGAGAATGGTATGTATTAGTTCCTTGATAGTGAAACACATAAGTTTGATGGGTAAGTACATTCCTAGATCTTCTTTGAATGTATAAGTGTTAAGGAATACTCAATTGGATACTATGAGAATCATGTGCACTTTTTAATTATTGATATGTCCTATAATTTTTATATGCACGAGATATATTCTTTTTTGTTATATTGATGTCTATAAGGTTTAGGAACATGTTTCATGGATTTATTCTTATAAATAGGCTTATCACATATGAGAGTTACTTCTTGCTTCTATATTTATGTCGAGGCCTAAATAAATGAGAATGATATTGCATGTTACCTCATATCTTTTCATATAGTTAGACCTATTCTTGCATTGGTAGCATTCAATTTTAGGCTTAAATTGAGAGCCATATATTATTGTGTATGACTTATTTTTTAAATGAGGCTTATAAGAATAAGCTTGTGCATATTTAGATGATGATGCACTATGCTCATTTTTCACATTATGCAAAGATTCTTCACTATGTAAAAGTTTTCCCTTGACAAGTATAATCTTGACATTAGATCCATTCTAATAGGTGTATCCAACCAATACCTATAACTAAACTCTTTTGAGCTCCTAGTATGCTCCTTATCTTTCATTTCCTTTCATGAATTTGAAAAAAAAGGTGTTTAAGAGCATTACTCTCTTTCTTTAATTATCTTCATTATTTAATGCATCTAGTCATGATTGTCATCAATATCTATATTGTTGATTATTTCGGTGTTATAAGATTCACTCTTCATCTTCTCATTTTTTACATATGTATGCATCTAAATATTTTTTAGCCAATTCTCCATAAGATAGACTTAACATCATTATCACTATATAAGATTAAGATATAAAGAGTACTCATCATCATTATGAGCCCTAAAGCACATATTAGCCATTTCTCCTTCTGAATATTCACTTTTGTAATAACTTGAGGAAAAGGAAACTCAGACTTCATATCACTTGATTTCCTATACTTAAAGCAAATGATGTTATTTAATTAACCTTACCCTCCTTCAAGTTTTATTTTTTTCTTGGTGAACATATTTCTTTATAGGAACTTCTTGAACCTTTAGGTGATGGGAGCAATCTCTTCCTCACCACTTCTGTTTGAAAATGTCTTTAAATTTTCACTTGACTTTTCCTTTGAAGCTTTAAATGCCAAGTTTTTCTTTTTTGGAGTCACCTCTTATTTTATATTCCCTTTAGCCTTATCTCATAAGTAAGCAAGAATTCAATGGGATCCTCAAATGGTAATGCATTCAAATCCTTGACTTTTTATATGATCGTCACCTTAAATTCCTAAGTCCTTGGAAGAGAGACTTAGGACTTAACATTAGAATAAGAATTGCCTATGCCTTTAAAAGCATTTATAATAATAAATGAATTCACTGTACATTCTTGATATGTTTTTATCATACTTCATTTAAAACAATCCATATTTATGTCTAAGTATGCTCTCTTGTCTCCTTTTGAATTGGTATGTTCCTTGATATGTAACCTCTAATGTGTGCAAAATTTCTCGTTTCATCTCACACAACGGCACCATTTAAACTAATTTCTTCCAAATGCGTAAAATAGGATACGAATGACCATACTATTCAAGGAAATGAGATTTATTTTTTTGTCTTAAAGATCCCTATTTTCCTTTGATTTAGGAACTTTCTTATCATTATGGTTTAAAAGGAATGAATAGGCCATTAGAAATAATCTACCGTTAATCAATGCCTTCAGCTATAAGAAAGAACTTCATTCTTATTTTTTAATAAAAATAATATTGTGAATGGTCTAATTATTTAAGGAAACAAGTTTTTTTTTTTTTGTCTTAAGGATCACATATTTTATTTGATTTAGGAACTTCCTATCATTTATGTTTTAAAAAAGAATAAATAGGCCATTATAAATAATCTACTTCAAGTTAATGCCTTTAGCCATAACAAAGGAATTTCATTCTTATTTTTCAATAAAAATAATTATTTTCATTAAACAATGGAGCTTTAATAATGTTTTGACCATTTTGGATAAATAAAATGATAACATACCTAATGTCTTTATAACATTTACTCAATTTTTTGTTTGAAAGTTATAAAGTAAGAGACTCACTCACTAACGGCATCCAAAAAGTGGTTTAATTAGGTGCTTGTGATTTTATAATAATTTTGTCACTTAAAAAGTAATTCGAATACTTAAACTAATATATAATAATCATATAAGCACAATATGTAAAGAAAGTATGGAAGAGAAATTGCAAACTGATAAATAAACGTTACTTACACCCACGATCCAAAGCTCCCTTAGAATTTAACCATACTTTTCTTTCCATTAGGTGAATAGGAACATTTGCACAGGTCTTTTTATTTGTCTGGGTCAAGAGGAACTCTTTGATAATCTTTCTAAAAGGTGAAAAGAAACAGATAGTCTTCTTAAATCCTACAATGCACTAAAATAAGTCCATAATTGAAGTTTACAATTTGAGTAGTCCTTACTTGCTCACTTTAATTTCTAAAGGTCAAAGTCAATTCACAATGAATGTATATATGCAATGAATGCTTGAAAACTCTCTTAAATATATAAGGGGAAGACTTGGGAGCCCCACTTGAGAATCAAACAACTTAAAATTCGTGTATTTATATCCTAGACCTTCAAATAGTTATTAGTGACATAAAATAATCATTACAAGGACTAATTTTAGACAAGAACAATTAACTGATCACAAGACATTCGATTAACTAAAGCACATTCATTTAGGGTATCAAACAAAATATCCTCGTTTTGTTAAAACTACCATTGACTAGTCAGTGAACATCCTATAATTTTTTAATCCTTTAATCGACTAACCTATCCAAACTCTTAGACTAGCCCAACCCTAAAGACTTCAACTTTCAAAAAACCTTTAAAAGTCAATGTTCAACATTTCAAGTTTTTTGAAAAGTATCAAAACATTTCGTTACACTGAAAACTTGATTTTAACTCACTTATAGAAACCTTAAAAATATTAAACTAATCAATTAAAGGTGGAAGAAAGATTACATTCATTTTTACAATTATAAAGATCTTGAATCTTTCTTGATGTCTAACATTCACTTAAATAATGTTGAAACTCATGAATTTTCTTCATTCTTTCCTTTTGTGTTCAAAGATCACTTGATGCTTCACTTTATAACCTGTCTTTTTGACCAATTTATTTGAGTTTGCTTTCCTTTAGTCACTAAAAATAAACACATTAATAACAAATTTATTTTCTTATTATTAAAATATAGATTGGAATTTCTAGATCAACACAAATCAAATCGGTAACAATGCTGCACTCCCAAGTTATGAACGTCATTATTTCCGTTGTTTTTATTCTATGCTATAGGAAAGAAACAAAAGGGAAAAAAAAAAAAAAGGCTATATTCCTTATGATGGAGACTGGATAGACACTCATGTTCTAGCAGCACCTTAGGAGAAAGGTAATGATATAACAAAAGAATCTTATTCAACGTAATTGAACAGTCGGAATGTTTTTATTTATCAATTACAGCTGTAGGTGGAGTCCAAAAAGTTCAATCAAAATTTTCTATTTTCTGGTACTGGCTTTTTTTTTTTTTCTAACACAGAATCGAACATATTAAATATTAGTTTCAAGAACGATTTACGGTAACATGATTACCTTTAAACGAAGGCTGACTCAAATTTCAAAGAGCTAGGATACTTTTGGCAAATTTTGCCACCGTCCAATGACTCCACGTGTTCAGTTTCTGTAATAGATTACAGTAACTCATGGAAAATGAATTGAATATGTACCAGTTTCGGAATTGGGAAATTATCCCCTCGTAAATTTGACGATAACCTCTTATAAAGGGTGTTAGGAAAACTATCATACCGTAGAGTTCATTCTCTGAATATTTGGCAGTTTTCTAGGAATAAACTTAGGCTTGGATCCGATTGTTTAGTTCTCTATAACACCATCTTACCAAATATTTAAAAATCTTGGATTAGAATGACAGAATACTGCAGAATTCAGAACGCTTGTTCTTGCAGAAACAAGCCGCTAATTGGGTGTCACATATTTCCAGCAATTTGTGTCTAAATATTTGAAGCAATCACATACATGGAGGTTCCTCTTCCATACCATGAGATGAGTGCTCAAGCAAGATAAACTCATCTCTTTGCGGAAAATGAATTCATTGAAGCTTGTATTTCTTCTAAAGTCCGACCCTTTGTCTCCGGTACAAGTTTAGCCACAAATAGAACAGTTAGGCCACAAATACTTGAGAATATGAAGAACGTTCCTGCAGCAAAAGTAGATTGCAAAGTTGGTAACAACTTTACATATCATTCAACCATATCGATCCACAGTTTGTAAGATTGAAAGTCTTACCTGCTGAACTCCAATCCATTAGGAAGTTGAACGCATAGGAGATAATCCAAGAACCTAGCCAACTAACAAGTGTTACCAGGCTTCCAGCTGAACCCTTCACGTTAATGGCAAACACCTGAAATTAAACATGTTTACAGCAAAACTATAAGCCTTTTGTTATATTTCAAATCAAGGTCCGGAAGCAAAGTGAACATGGAAAGATAAATCAGACATGAAATCAACTCACCTCAGACATTATTACCCAAGGAATTCCTCCCATTCCTAGTGAAAATGATCCTGTATATAGCTGATGACAGGGTTGGTGGATATTAGATCATCTCATTAAAACAATGAGTAAGAGTTTATGCAAAAGTATGGCAGAAAAAAGGCTTCCTAACACAAAGTTGTATCAGGCATAGAGAAGTTCAAACATATATTTCATCATTAATCCAATGGTACCCTAAGATAGGAATTCAGGAACGCGTACAGAGAGAAAAGCATACTCGACAGAGGAGGTGCAAAATAAATGACTATGCTCAACCTCTTACTTCCATGAAACCAAAGGATGTGACAAAATGTTATGACAAACTTTATATGAGTTAAGTTCCTATCAAGATTGAAAATAATAGTTCGGCACTCGGAACTAGTAGAGAGGTTCTGAACAATGAGTCAGAAATGAAACCAAACAGCAAGGAAAATCTACCTTATTGGAGTATATTAAATTTATAAAAGAGAAACAAATGCTAGTAGTTTATCTGTCATTACCAGTACACCAGTAAGTGCCAAAAATGGAGAGAACCCCTTCCCCACATAAAGGTCCTGCAAACAGCAAGCTTTCTACTTTATAAAGTCTGCATAAAGAAAGCAAACTAATAGACATTCTATTGAGAACGAACATTAAAAAAGAATGACAAAGCTGCGAGAAAGCAACCCAGGCAGGTTCCAGCTGCAGAGACCTACAGAAATCACGGGACTTCAGCATAGGACATAATGTTAGATCACAAACTATGAACAACAAGGATGTTAACCATCAAAAGCGGTCTTCTCCCAGAGATATCCATCAATACCACTCCCAGTGCTGTCATTGGGACCTGAAGAAAACAATCTTCATGACCACTTCCCATAACATACGAAGGAAACAACGTTTTGCGACCAGATATAAGGCAATAACCTGGACAGCCACCATTGCAATGGTCCCAATACTACCAGAGAACCCTGACAAAGCAAACAAGAGAAAACTAGTTACAGACAAATAAAACCTTTTGATGATCAATGAAATACCTGCCTATACCTGCAGATTCAAATATTGAAGTAGCATAGAATGCAATGCCATTGACTCCTCCAAATTGTTGCAATGCCATAAGACCAACTCCCACCTTCAGAAAGTTCAATTATGTGTAAATTTTACTTCCATTGAACAAAACCAGTAAAGTAAAATGTCACAGAAAAAAAAACTCACAATAAGTGAATTAGCATATTTCCACTGGAACAATTCTAATATGCTACCTTCAGATAGTCGTTGAAGAGTTTCAGTGTAATCCTGTCAACAAGCAAACATATGATGATGCCTGCCTTCATTAAAAATGAACTTGAAATATGGGGATGATGAAAACAAAACTAAAAAAGAGTATTAAACTCCTTTTACATCAAAACTAAAACCTCACTCTGATTTCACATGCTTCTTCAGAAATATCAGCATCAGCCCCTCTAAGGCGCTGTAGTGCAGCTTCACATTCCTTCCCCCGTCCAATCTTTGCCTGCAAAGGTCACTTTTCATTGAGAGGACTACTGATTGGCAATTAAGAAACATACAGATTGATACCAAAACATTTCCATTACAAAGGCCTAATAGCCATACTCAATAAGACTTTCAATTTTCAGTTTCGTGTTTTCAAGGTAGAAAGCTTTATCAAATATCAAAATGATTCACAAGAACAGTGCCAACAAAATTTAGTCAGTCTTAGTTATTTTTGATGGAATATACAGACAAGGGAGCCCAAATATTTTCTAGAAACACCTACCAACCATCTAGGAGATTCTGGGATGAAGGATAGACCCAAAAGTTGAACAAGACATGGAGTAATTCCTGAAGCAAAATAACTTGAGTATTAGTAACATTCAGGATAGAATAAAACACCACAAAGAAAATAAAGAAAAATATTACCAATGAAAGCCAAAGTACGCCAGGAAACAAAAGTTCCAATAAGATATGTCACTGATACACCACAACATATCATCAACTGCACAATGAATTAGTGCTATGTGAATAATTCAGCAAAACAAATTATAATCAATGCCACAAAAAGTTGGGTCCCTGACATTACTTGATGAACTGTTGTAAATCCTCCTCTAAGATTTTTAGGTGTAATTTCAGCAACGTATACGGGCACCTTTTGTAACAGTAATGGTAAATATGTTATTCTACATGAACAAATGAGTGATCAAATATAAATTACAACAGTCTCCAAGGATTACCACATAGGAAAGAAGACCCATGCCATACCCCACCAACAGTCTTCCAATGTCAAGCAACCAAGCAACCTTTTGAAACCAAATTAAAATGAATGCAATTGTAATTCTACTTGCCAACCATACAGAGTATGAACAAGCTTATGAAACTATGGAAGAGGAGGCAGTGAAAGAGCACCTTCGAGAATGATATCGCAAGCCAGCCTACAGTGCAGAATAGTTCTGAGAAACCCATTGTCTGATTCAACACAGCCAGCCAAAACAGAGAAGATCAAGAACTTGGATTACTTATCCATCATTGAGCTAGTAAAACAGGGCAGTAAGGACTTACACCTCTTCGACCAATGTAATCTGCAATCCTACCACTCATAATCGCACCAATCATCGCCCCAATTGTTAATATTGAACCAAAGACTGAATACTGAAATAAAAACTCAAATTAATAACTTAAATTAGTTTATGGACTAATCTCAAGGATGAGGACAACAAAACTGAAGATATAGAGTAAAAAAGACATTACAAGTTCAGTTAGATTTAGCTTTACAATCCGCTTAAATATAAAGCCCAAGGAAAAAAAAAAATCATGATGTCTAACATTTTTTTTATATCACTGAGTTCTTGCATAATCTCTTTTAGAGGGGTGCTGTTTGGTATATGCAATAGTTCTCAAGGAGTCAATCAATCAGTTTCAAGTGATTAATTTAATTTAAAATAATTTATAGAATCAGTCTAACTTAATTCTTGTTTAAGTATCTAAGTAAGCTTATCCACTCGTCACCAACTAAACATCTGATTGAACTTTCATATCACTTTGAGGAACCTTAGAAAAGCTAACTTCACTAATTGAATCATCCTCGGAGGCATAATCATGGTGAAGAATACGTAACAAAGTAAATGTTACTATTCTTTCAAGCAAGTCATTCAGGTAGAAAATAAATTAGTAAGCAAGTCATCAAGCTTCTTCTGTACCTTTTGGATGATACGGGCACCGCTTACCAATCCCAACAACTTTTGGGCTGAAGAAGAGGTACAACGGAAAAGATACACTAATTCATTTCTTGAATATAGCTTACCTCTGCCACAGAAAGAGACAGTTCACTAATGATTCCAGATTGTGTAGGAGAGGAATATCCTACCTGCAATAGACCACCCATTAGTTTGCCACTCAAACTGCTGATACATAACTTTACCCCAGCACTGAATAAATTTAGAGTCTTGCTTGGTTATGTATAGTTTGAGAACAAGCAATCTTTAAAATTTAACGACGTACGGCTGATCCAAAAACATATGAACCAGACACAGCAACCAGAGTGCTTATGACCACCATAGTTGTTGCTGAAGAAGATTCACTCTGCCCACCACCACCACCACCATGCAGTTGAGGTCTTTCCTTGACAAGCAGAGGGCTTGATATTCCTCCGTCCTCTATGTTATCCTCAGCCATAACCTGGATTTTTTCAAACAACAGGCAGAACCAAAGAGGAAATTGTGAAGTTCACAACCGTACTAAGTGACACAGGAGTGAAAGGAATCTATATCAAGTTTAATAATAGAGTGAACAAGAAGCAGAGTATATTTGTCCCTTACTAGGATTGGATTTAGATATTGAAAGTGGGATTTTTATTTTATTATTTATGTATCACTGGAACTGTTTAGGGAATTATAATTTAAGTTTTAAAAAAAGTAATTTACGTACGTATCTTTTAACTTGAATAGATTCCATTAAGTTAATTGAATGTTAGAAGACACGTTGAGCTGGCTATAATTTGGAGACGACTGCATCATATAAGATCTCTACATAGATAAGGATTAATTCTTTAAAAGAATACACACCAGCCAAGTGGAAACTGTTGCATTGCAATAAGTAGCAGGAGAGGTTAAAAGAAATCGTAAATCATCTTAGTCAAATTTTATAATTAAAAAGAATTATCTGTAAACAATTAAAAATCAAAATGAAAGCATAGTTCTACCTTCTTTTTTTGTGACGGAACTGAGTATCCTCATTAGCTCTTTCTTCTCGATGTTGTTAAATTCTATATTCAAGAAAACAGTTAAAAATAAAAGATTTTCATGATGTTCTTTTATTTATAATTGGTATTAATTCAGAACCTTTTTTAATTTTGTTTTTTAATAATATTGAGACTTTGCTTGATGTTTATCCTTTCGTTTTACATGTATTCTACAAATTTTCCACATAAAATTTTATTCACGAGGAGAAGCCGACACAAATTTTCCACACAAATCTTAATGGAGAAGTTGTATTTGAGCAACGAGCTTTGAAACGTGAAGCCTTCACCTATTTCAAGCAACTACTTTGTTCTCAAGAGGAGTGCCACATTAATGCCCAATTCCTAGAAACTATCCTTCCTTCAAAAGTATACGGGGGGCAAGCTGACTTGCAAGAGACCCTTATTACTATTGTTGAAGTGGAAGCCACTTTCAAATTGCTTCATCTCAATAAGTTCCCTCGACCAAATGGATGAATGCATTTTTCTTCCACAAAGCTTTGTTAGTCTTAAGCAGTCATAAAATCTTTGCAGTTTTAGAATTTTTTTTAATTCAGTAAACTTCTCAAATCTCTTAACAAAACTTATATAACCTTGGTTCCTAAATGTTCAAATGCCTTTGAACTCAAAGTTTCCGACTAATTTCTTGCTAAAACACTATATACAAGGTGATTTAGAAAATCATTATTAATTGGTTACAACAAGTTTTTGGCCAGCTCATCAATTTCTACCAAGCAACCTTTATTAAAGGAAGAGCAATAAGTGACAATGTCCTCTCGGCACAAGAATTATTCAAGGATTATAAGAGGAAGGTTGGCCCAAAAAAATTTACTATGAAGGTGAACCTCTATAAAGCTTATGACTACTAATTGGATGTTTATTGAATTCATGTTTTTCCAGATAAGTTCTATGTATAGATATTCGAATGCTTTTACGTCCCCCTCTTATTGTATTCTCATAAACGATGAGTTGAACTTACCTTCTAAAGGGTAGAGAGGGCTACGACAAGATGATCCTCTGCCACCTTATTTGTTTGCTTTATGTATTGAGGTCTTCTCTCCTATGCTACAGTATTCACTAGTCGCCTCCTAAGTTTTAACTATCATTCTCACTCTAAGAAATTAGGTATCATTCATCTGGCTTTTGCTAATGATATTCTACTACGTTGAGCAACTTCTTCAAACTCTATTAAACTGCTAATGGATGTCTTAGGCAATTTTGATGCTACGCCTAGTTTTTGAGTTAATCTTCAAAAGATTTCTATGTTTATTTCAGCTTCTACCATCTAGCTTACCACTTCCCTTTAGGCTATTGCTGGTATGGCAGTGGAGTAACTCCCTATGAAATATCTTAGCTTGCCTCTGGTCTCTCATAAACTGTCATTCCTTGATTGTTCTGGTTTACTAGACATTTTTTAAAAAAAAGCTAAACTATTGGTGTAATCGTCCACTCTCTTTTGCAGGTCAAGCTTAACTAACTAAAGCTACACTTGGTAGTTTTTACACTTATTGGACTTTAAATTTATATCTTTTGAAACAAATTATCAAAGAGGTGGAGAGAATGATGAGGAAATTCTTATGGGGAGGGGAGGTATCTAGTAAAATCCCTGCCAAAGTCAATTAGAGGGATTATTGCAAGCCTAAGGATGAGGGTGGCTTAGGCTTCATCTCTATTCAACTCTCTTCTAAGATCAGGCTGGGCAATAGAATTTGGAGACTTTTCACAGACTATAAGGCTATTTGGGTTAAGTAGATGCATACCTACATGATCAAAGGTATACCTATTTTGGAACTTGCTCTAAATGTCCAATATTCTTGGACTTTTTGTCAACTTCTGAAGATTAGAAGTCATATTCAGCTAGCTATTGCTCATAGGATTGGAAATGAATATGATTAGTGTTTTCATTACCAATACATACCATTGGTATTCCGCACGTATTGATGATCTGGTTAAAAATCTTATTGAGTTAGTAATCCAAATTCAGTCCAAAATCGACTAGTACATACCAGTTTTACAAACATAGGCTGCAATATCGGTCCAAAAAAACGTTTCGGTATTGTAATTTTCAAAAGTTTTATGAATTGTTTAAAAAAATTTTCATATATCAGTCGATCGTTTCTCAAGGATCAGTCAACCGATGTTAGTAATAACGTCGCGCTCCTATTCTTTTAACTGCATTTTTGTACCGTAAATCAGGGGTGTTGTCCCCAAACTTTTAACCTATCTTGTCGCACCCTAATAATAAATTAAGAAAACATCTTATGAAGGTAGGTTTTGAAGCGGAGCTCCATTACGTTTACGCTACGCTCTGCTCCACTCCAGTACTTGCTTGCTTGCCATGCTCTGCTCCACCTTGCTCCACTCTAACACCTGTTTGCTTGCCATGCTCTACATATACAACAAAACTAAAACCTGCTACAATCAATGACAAGTTGATTTTTCCATATCTTTGTTATTATTGATTTTAACTTGTATAGTATTTTTGGTTAATTTAGTCACTTTAATTTTTCAAAACAAGTTGGAATTTAATTTTAATTTTAATCTTATTTTTAATTTCATAGTTTTTTCCTTTTTCATCAATAAAAAATTTAGTTAGTTATTAATGCTAATGTAATTTTATTTTTGTTATTGATAATAATTAAATTTCAAATAAAACTTGGAGATAAATTAATTAGATAAATAATTTTATTCAAATCTCTTATATACTATTTAGTAATAGATATCAATAAAGATTCATTTTATTTTACTAAAATAAATAAAATAAGTAAAAATACTGCAAAATGTTATTTATGAACAAATGCTTATTTTTAGTATATATTTTGATAATTAAAACTAATTTTATTTGAGAAATATGTGAAAATTGATATTAATGGATATAAATATTGTATAAAAATTATATTATATTTATTGTATT
>JAOXYD010000134.1:7206878-7223463 GCA_028565735.1 Pinacopodium congolense
TAAACTCAAACCATTAGTGATTAATCATGTTTTGTTATCATCAAAACCAAGATTGGAACCTCCCTTGGTTCAACACATGTTAATGTGTGTTTATAAGCTAGGTTCCAATCTTATCTTGGAGATTTTCATTTGTTAGCTGTTAAGTGGATATGTAGATGTTTATGTGGCTTTAATTCATTAGGAATTTAGTATCCTAGATATACATTCTCAAATTTAGTTGGATATTCTAATATGTATTATGTTGATATTTTATTAGATAGAAAGAGTATAAGTAGTACACTAGGTTTGCATTAGAGTATGTTTCTATAATTTTTATGTGTGTTAACATGTGTGTTTAGGATGATAATTATGTGTTTAGGACTTATATTTATGTTCTTTTGTGTTGTTATTAATATTTATTTATCTTATGTGATTTTTGTTATTGTTAGGAAAGAATTTGATCTTAATTATATAGGTACTTAGTTTATTTTCATGTGGTGTTGAAGTAGGAAGTAAAGAGGAGAAGAAGATGAAGTAAAGGGGAGCAACCAGTAGTCACAATTATGGCATGCTAAATTTCTCCAAGGACGTGTGAGTTACTTGATTTTTATGATGGGAGGCTATGTTTGGATATACAATAGATGGGAAAATCCTAAGAACGATCATAAGGGAGTTAGTTAGGCAACATCTAACAAAAGCACAAGAAAAAGAAGGAAAAACAAGAAGGAACTAAAGATTAAAAGTGAAAACATCAAGATCAATAATAGCTTTCCAAATTTTCTAAATCAAGGCTTCAAGCTACATTTCATTCTTTTCTCTTCTTTTATTTCTTTGCCTTGTATGAAAACCTAAATAGTTGTGTTTTGAATCTGATTATGAATTGCTAAATCTAATTTAAGGTTTATTCTTGATTTGTTTTATACAACTTTTACCTTATTGAATTTAATACATTAATGTTTTTTTAATATCTATTGCTCTTATACTTGATTCGAACTGAAAAATTAAATCAATATTTATGTTAAGTTGCGCAACAAGAGTTGGTACCTTAATAGACTTATAAATATTAGATTAATAGGCAATTGAAGAGAGATTTTAATTTTTTGTTAATTGCCCTTAAGATTACTTCAAATCCAATTAGATAAATAGGGAGAGTTTTGAGAGATCAAGAGATTGTAATTCAATTCTTTTCTATTTCAATTGGGATGACTTGATTAGATCTCGAGAGAGGGTAATCAAAACTATTATCTATGGTCAAGTACCATTAAATCAATAAGGTGAAGGGAAGACAAAATAAGGATAGAATAATTCCTAAATTTCTATCATCGAGTAACCTTAAATTCATTATTAGTTTAGTTTAGATTCGACTACTTCATCCTTTTTTTTTTTAACCTTAATCAAAATGCAATTCAAGTTGTTAGGTAACTAAATTCAATTCTCATGGAAACGATATCAATTATACTACAAAATATGAATCGTATACTTATCGTGTTGCTTAAAATAAACAGCGTACATGCTAATTTTTTTGGAAATACATTAGTCTTATGATTTAATAAAAAGCAAAATACGGTTGCTTTATCAATGGAAGACGTTTAATACATTATAACTAATTGTTCTAGTGCTCAAATTCTTTAGCTTAAGCGTTAACTTAGGGATTATGACATGAAACTTACTAAGATACCCTTTATGTATAATATCACTAATGTTATTTTCCTAACAAAATCTCTAATCCAACACATAGCACTAATGTCATGTTCCTAATTACAAAATCCAATCCAGCACTCTAGAACTAAGTACATAGAGATTGAATAGTTTTTTATTAGATCATGTGTAAAATGGTGATATTAAGTTGGATTTTATATATACAACCCATTAATTTGCTAACATTTTCACTAAACTAATGAATGAAGATAAGTTTTACATGATTAGAAGAGAATTAAGAATGATGGATGGAAATTCAATGTGATAATTCAAATTTTAGAATTATTGGTTTTTAATTAATTAATCATTTTTTTATGATTTAAAAAAAAGGAGAAATATTATGTGATATTAAATATCAGATATCTTTTCATATCTTTTAAATGGTTTTTCATAAATTATATTTCCTTATTGACCTTTGCATATGACTTGTATGTATTGATTATAATTCATGAACTAAGGGGGAATAATAATCAAATAATGCATAAATTAAGGAGGAGTGATAGTTATATAATGAAATGGTGTTTATATGATTTATGAATTTAGGGGAAGCCATTGTTTCACTTTATTTTAACTTAAATGTATTGACTATAATGCGTCAATTGAGGGGGGTCAATAATTATATAATGTATGAATTAAGGGGGAGTGATGTGATGCATGTGAGTTTTAAATATAAAATAACTAACTTCTATGCCTTATAACTTTAGCGAAGAGCACCTCTCATTAGATAGTATCTAAGTAAGTAGAGTATTATTTCTATGAGGATTTTAATGAATACTAGTCTAAACCTTCTAATTATTATTTATCCTAATAAATAATGAATTATAGAATTTAAATACTAAAAATTAAAACTAAATTATTACCCTAATTAACTAAATAGATTAACTAAAGTTGTGCTAAGAAGAATGAGAATGCACTTAGGCAAGGTTATCTAGTTTTGGAATTCTCTTATGTTTTTCTTGCATTAAGTCAATTTACTTGTTTAAATCAAAAGTACTTTCTCTAGTAGTAAAATCTAATCATGCATAGTAAATCTAGATAATTTACTTAAAAAGAACCCACTTGAATTAAAAATAACTATACAATTAAATCCAAAGGATTTTATCTAGACAATGAATACATTTAATTCCCAGGCAAAATGAATACAACATATAAACACTTAAGAAGTAGAGAACGAGAAAACTTATAAAAATGATATCCTCTTCTTTCCAACACTTCTAGGTTTTCGCCACCCAATCCAATTACCTTGATTCCTTGAAGCACAATCTAATGTAAGTTCTTCTTCTTCCTTTCACTTTCTCTAGCCATCCATGGCTCTTAAGAAGAAACTCGTTAAAGGGGATTCCAGAAGAACTCCCTATTAACTTCCCTTTTTTTTTCCTTTATATATCCTTGACTACTATTAGAGTTAGAAAACCTAATTACTAACTTTAGGTAAGGATTTTTACTAATTAGGCATAAATTTCCATTATTCTAAATATGGGCTTCCAAGGATCACAATGGCACTTAACCTCTAAAACAATGATGTAAATTTTCAAGATCATTATTACATTATCTTTCTATAGGACCTAAATGGTAATGTGTGTGGAGAACAACAATGTCATTATTGATCATCATTGTTCTTTTAACTTCTTCTCTACATAAAAGTGACGATTCATATACAAATAAGAATGACACCATTATGGGTTTGTAGTTTTTTTTTTGTCCTTTCTCCAAAATTATTCCTTTTGTGTACTTAAGCCTTAAAATGTAATATTTTCCTATAACTTTTAAAAAAGCTAATTAAGAGGCTAAAATAACTTTTAAATAAGTAAAAATTAATAAATAATACATTAGTAAACAAATATAATTTACCCATTATTATGATATTTACATTATGATGTTTATATGATACATAAATTTAGAGGGAGTTGTTGTTTTTCTTTGTTTGACCTTAAATGTATTTTTGATTATCTAATATCACATATTTTTTCATCATTGAAAAGAAGAGATTATTGAATCAAGAGAGGTTTCAAATCTTTATGATAAAAAAATTTGTTTATTACTAATGATTCGACTTATGTTGAAGCCTTTAAAACATAAGTATATGGAAGATGCATTTAATTACAAATTGGAGTGAAAAGGACAGTATATGAAGGGCAAATTTAGGATTAAACAAAATCAAAGAAGTTAGAACCTTAAATTGGTTAGTTTAGGTAGTTTTAATATATTTATAAGTCTTAATTGGAGTCTCAATAGTTTAGGGGTTCTTTAACTCATTTGCATTGTATATGATTTAATAAAATGCGTAAATTTGTATAGATGAAGACATATTTTTATTTAAATTTAATTGTATTGGTCTTTAAAACTATTTTGAGAACCTTTTGAAACTTTTTGAATTAATCTTTGATTAAAGGGAATTGATTTTAGACGTTTTGAAAAGTTTGAAAAATTTTACAAAATCCAAAAAATATTTTACAAAAATAATGGTTAATCAATGTTGGTTAATAGTTGATCAATGTTCAAATTTTGATAAGTTTTAGACAATTAATATGGTCGAATGGTCTACCAATGTACGCTGAAATGCTAAAATTTGTAATATTGGTCAACCATTATGCCTGACTAGTTGACCGATATATCTATTAGCAAAACTATAACAGTTAACTTCTAATTTCTAATGTTTATAATTTTTATTTAACAATTTTTTACTCTAGAGTAACAGTTAGACTGATTTATAACATCTTTTTGAGGTTGGTAAGGCTATAAATTCACAGATAAAAGGTTATTGAAGAAGTTGTACAAGTCTTGAAAATTTATAAGATAAAAAGAGATTGTTTTTTTTAGCATTTTTGTTATCTTTGAGCATTCAATTCAAGTTTTGAACTTTTGAGAAAGTGATTGAGTTTTTGTTGATTTCACTGAAATTGAGTTGTGTTTTATTTAAGAGCTTTTAGAAGTTTTTAAAGCGAATATCTTCATTTAGAATAAGCTTTGAGTATCATTGAGCCCTAATCGTTAGGAACTAAGGCATTGTTGAGGTATTTACCATATATAAAAAGGCATTCAATTTGTTGGGGATTGAATTGTAAAAGGTTACTCTTTATCTTAAGGATGACATTATCTTCTTTTTTGCACACTATAGCTAACACAATTTTAACTTAGAATGGACAAAAGCTCATTAAGAGTAGTCTAAATTACTTTTACACACCATCAAGTGGTTTATAACTTATACAAATTTTTTGTATTTTTTCTTATTTGGAATTGATAGATATTAAGTCCATTAAGTTGTAAGGCCAATAACTTTTTTCCTTTTCTTAATTTTATACATTATATTTTCCTATATGAAATTGACGACTCTTGAAATCATCCAAATTGCAAACTCCTTAACATTTTTTTTCCCTAAACCACAGTTGGTATTTGAAAACGAATATGGATTAATGAAAACAAGCAAGGTTATCCAAATTGCATTCTAATTAAGAGATTTAAAGATCTTTGGAACCATTCCAAATGTCATAGATTTTGAAAATTTAATCTTTAGAACTTATTGAAAATAAAAATCCTTGTTCCATACTATCTTAAAAATTTAATACAATATAATTCAGAGATACAATTCTTTTCAAGACCATAAGTAATATGTCTAAAACAATAGATCACATAACCTACTTAAATATGAATTATTAAACCCTAAATGGTTAAGAGTTTTTAATATAAAAATGATTTTTTTATAATTAATTTTATCTCATAAAAAAGAACCAAAAGATAATGAACAACTAATGAGAATTGAAGCATCACATTTCAAGAAAGAGATTAGAATCTTCTAGAGATCTTTTCAGTATCATGCATTTTATTAATTGTCGTAAACAAGAATACCAATTAGTGAAATTAAAGTTTCCATTATGTTGAATGCCAATCATTATACTAGAAGGCATGATACAATTGTTGTAAGATTTAACAATCTAAATTCAATACCATCACACTATCTATATAATTAAATGTGATAAAAGATTGCAAGATTGGTATCACAATTTTTCTAATCAAAGGCTTTTACTACTTTCTAAACTTGTAAAACATGTTAACTTACATCAACTCCAAAAATTGATGAGTCTTAACACAATGTCCCCATAGTAAAAATAATAGGTTAGTCTTAAATTAGTACTTGTTAAAAATCTCAAGAATAGTAGAGATAAAAAAGAAGGTTAAAAGTAATAATAGGTTGCAATTTGAAACTATAATACAAAACTAAAATAAAATATTTAATAATTGAAGTATGATAGTAGGATGCATCAAATAATAATTGAAGTTCACAATTAGAATACCTAACAACTTGCAACTTTTTAATTATCACTCTAATGTTGCTCTTCCTTGCATCAACATAAAATTAAAGGTTTCAAAATATAAAAACTATACTTTGAAAAATAAACAGACATTACACGATTTAGGTAACATCTTTTTTTAATATAAAAGAGTTAATTTAGGTAACATCCTGATTGATGTTTGATGAAGATTCAAATGTCGTAAATGCTTCAAGTTGCCATCTGATTTAGGCAACATAATTAAGTGACTAATGTATAGAAACTCAATATTTGCAAATTATACAAGTTATTCACAACCTCAAGAAGCACCGTGATGAGCATTCTTGAAATATTCAAATATCGCAAATACTTCAAGTTACTAATTGAATTAGGAAAAATTAACATGCTGTCATACTTGAATAGAGATACAATCTTAAGATATTTTAGTGTTAAAAATATATATACTCGATAACAAATTGATAGGTAGGCAAATGCGTAAAAACTTTGTTTGAGAGATGTCCTTAAATTGAAGAGGATTGTTATGTTTTATTCTCACATATGATAAATGACTATAAGCAATAATAAAACCATTATAAGTACTAAAAAAAAAGAATCTCAAACCCGCACATATAATATCTAGGGCCTTGTTTAGTTGAACTTTTGTTTTTTATTTTTATTTCATGTTTTTTTAAACTCAGAAACTAAAAAAATAGTACATAAACAAAAAAAAGTACTAATACGGCACAGAAATTGAAAAACAACACAGAACTTGAAAAAAAAAATACAAAAATCAATAAAAAATCACAACTAACAACTTAACTAAATGTACCATAGACAATAATGTGCCTACCTATAATTCTTAAATCAAAGTAGGGATGATAACTCGTAATACTTGTGGAAACATAAATAGATTTTAAGGTTTTTAGAAAGTGATAACTTTGTTAAAAAAGAAAAGAGTTACGATACAAGTTAGAAAGAAAAAAAGAGACTAACCTCCAATAAAAATTATCATCCCAATATCTAATAATTCATATCCTTAATATAAAAGTTACAAATTAGTGATATTAAACTTAAGTGCAAAAGATTTAGATTTAAAAGATTAAAATTTATTATACTTAAATTTACAAAATATTTAAATAAGGTATATAATAATACTTAGAATTTGATTATTTCAATTTAATTAAACTTGAAATAATTTGTTACAATTCAATCTGATTTTTTATTCAATTATTATAAAATATCTAAAATCATAATAAATTAAATTTAAGGGCCTACTTATTTTTTTTCTCTATTTTTGTTATCTATTCCTAATTTTTAAAGAAAATAATATAAAAATTAAAAAATAACATGTAAATAAGATAACAGATTTAAAAATAGTATAAAAATCGATAAAATTATATAAAAATAGAAAAAATGGAAAATCGAACTAGACCACTTTAAAAGCACAAATATGTTTGATTCTGAACCCTAAAAAAAAAAAAGAAAGATATAGTTTCATTTATTTATATTTTGTCAACTCGACTCGGAAAATTCAAGATTAGGAAAGAGAAAAGCAACAACAGAGTAGATACCGATTTCATCCGGATAAGCTATAAATGGATTAGCATTTTACGAAGAAAAGAAATGAGACGTTGCCTTTGAAGCTCACCAGAAGTCTTCTGCAGCTCTGCCTCTCTAGCACACTACTATAAACGGCGCAAAATTAAAGCTGACAAATTCTTCGTCTACTTCTTCTTCCGCTCGTAGCTTCCTCTTCTTACCATAACTAAACAAATCATACCCAACAAGAAATGTTATTACTCTCTTTGTCGTCTCCTTCTTCTCTTCACTCTTTTCCCGCCAATTCCATTTCCAATTTTACAATCGCAAGGCCCCACAGATCTGTGCGAGCAGCGGTTACTCGAGAGGTTGATTCCTTCACCGAGAAATCCGGCTACTTGTTCGACCTCACTGCCCGTGAAGCCGACTCTTTAATAGATTATGACGTTAAGAAGATTGCCGCGATTTATCGCAGGAAGCCTTTGATTTTAATTCGCAGATTCTTTCAGATTGGAACTACATTTGGGTGGTGGTTTGGAGCACGCTACCTTGATAGCTACACAGAGAAAGCTGACCAGATGTTTCAGGTTAAAACACAGTTGTTGAGTTGCATTATTCTGATTGAAATTCTAATTTCGAAGTCTAGCTGGCATCATGTACTTTCTTTTTCCGACTTGTTCTTATTTGTTTGCAGATTAGAGCTACACAGCTTCGGAAAATATTATTGGAACTGGGTCCTGTATGTCTTGTTTGATAATATTGTTCAGAGTAAATTCTTTTTTGTTTTTTATTTTTCATAGCTCAGAAGAAAGAAATAAAGACAGTGATGTGATTAAATAATGAAATATTCTATTAAGCTGTATTTGGTTTCTTTGCTCAGGCATACATCAAAATTGCTCAGGCTGTGTCCTCCCGACCTGTAAGTTGTCAAAAGTAATAGAGAATTAAGCATTGGTATATTTCAATTGTTTTGCATGTAATCTTGCACGATAAGAACACTTTGTTAAATAACCATGCCAAGTCTAAATATCATCTCATACATCCAAGCCTACCATAGAATTATAGAGTTCAGCTGAGAAACTTTTCCATGATTTTTTTCAATTTGATTGAACCAAGATCACGAATATGTGAGCTAATGATGAGGTGTTTATGTGGTCCTACCAAGGCTACTACCGAGGGTAAGATAAGCCTGACTAAAGTGAAACATCAGAACTTCATAGCAGCAAGGAGAGAGGGAAGCTTTTGCTTAGTTTTTCTAGAACCCTTCTGTATCTTGTAATAGATGCGACGGCTTTCAAATCATGGATATAATATGTCATGCTTCTCCCAATAAGACCTAAATTGACAGGACACAGTAAGACAAGCTTTAAGTTTCATTTTATCTTTCTTGCAGGATTTGATTCCACCTTCATATGTCAACCAACTTACACTGTTGCAAGATCGAATAACTCCATTTTCAACTGAACTTGCTATAAGCACAATAGAACAAGAGCTTGGATTACCAATAGACACTCTTTTCTCAGAGATTTCTCCCGAGCCTATTGCTGCTGCATCCCTTGGGCAGGTTGGTGCAAAATCATTGATTATTTTGATGGTGGCTGAATTGCCATGCTTTTTCTTTTTCTTTTTCCTTTTTTTGTTGTGCACGTGAACGTGTAAATAATTATTCTTTCTTTCCCTCTTTCTCTCCGTACACTTGGACACACACACTACATCGGAATAGGTCTATCAAGCACGGCTACGTAATAGTGGGAGGGTTGTTGCTGTCAAAGTGCAGAGGCCCGGTGTTCAAGCTGCTATTTCCTTAGACATACTAATTTTGCGTTTCTTAGCAGGAGTGGTGAAGAAGGCGGGAAAGTTCAACTCTGATCTGCAGGTTATTATTATTTTTATATTTGTTGGAGAAAAATAGTAATAAGCTTTGACAACTGTTGCAAAAATGTCTCTTTGTCATAAAAATACAATTCATGACTACTAAGAAATACTTTGATTTACAGGCGGTTGTTGATGAGTGGGCATCAAGTCTTTTTCGGGTATACTGGTTGCCTTACCCTTGAATTTTGAAAAATAAAATTTTACTCATCAATATTGCTTGAGTTCCATCTTATGCTCAAAATAGCAGAAAGAGATCTGGGCATAATTTGTTTTAATATTGGGACGATAATTCTCTTTTTTGATGAACCTGTAATTTATTCGTAACTTCTAGGTTCTTTATAACTATTCTTAGAGCTTTATATTGAATACAGGTAAATCACATTGAATGCAGGAGATGGACTATGTTAAGGAAGCAAATAACGGACTCAAGTTCAGGTAGCATCATCATTAATTACTTTGAATGAAAAATATTGAATTATATAGAAACTTTAGTCACAAAGACAAAAAGGAAATAGGACGGGAAAAATGATCAAAAAGAACTTTTTGCTATCATTAAGTAGTGAATCTTTTAGTTCCTAGACAAGCAATGTTCATTTTATTTTCTTGTTCGGTTAAAGGATTAAAACTTGCCTTTGGACATTGTACGGTGGGAAATCCAACAATTTCCTTTCTACATTGTTAGTTTCTCATAATCTTCCCTTTTAAGTAGTCGTGTAATAAGAAAATTCGTTTTGTTGATTTTCATTAATTTTCATATACAAAAATTGTATCCCTTTCCATTTTACTTTTGAAAAACAATAGAATCCAATTTGAGAATTGGCTGCTCTCTGTAATTTCCCTTAGAAAAAGATAAATTCGCAAAATTTAGTTTGGATTTTGCTTGTAACAACTGTAATAACTGTCAGATAGTATGATTGATAAGAAATGTTTATAATAGATTTTAAGCCTTGGTGTTGTTCTATGCACAAAAATTTTCCATTTTTACTAAAAATATGCATTTATTCACAAAGAACTTATACTGTGGTGCTGCTATTCCCTAGATTTACTATCCTGATTTATCCACTTATTATCACTCTTACATGCTTAGAAAGCTCTATGGTGGTATAGAAGATGTTAAGGTTCCAGAAATGTACATGGAGCACACAACTCGTAGAGTTCTTGTAATGGAATGGATTGAGGTACACACTCTCTCTTTTACATTACTATGGCTAAGCACAGTCTCCGGGGTTCCAACCAAACCTTGCTTAGAAGTTTCTAGTAACTATAAAGTAGAATAATGAGTGTGCTATTATTAGTTTATGCCACTGTGCAGCTAATTCCAACACACTGGAGCTTATTATTTCTGTATAGGGAAAACCTAATGCTAACAGTTTTCCTCCTTCAATGGTTGCCTGCCTGAGCATTTCATGACTCGCATATCTGTTCCTTTTTGAAAAAAGATAAATGATAAGCATCCTTGCAATTTTGAAATTGCTGCATACTGCCATATAAAACGGCATGATATAAATTTCTCCTTTTACTATGATGTAGATTTGGCAATATATATCTATTGTTGATGCAATGTTTATTTTGTTTTTATTATGTTTATCATTTTAGTACTAATAGATTATTTCTCAAGTTAATCTATCTAGTTAATTTTCGTCAATTCCTGTTTATAAGTGTTATAGCTTAGGTTTTTCAAGGTTGTTGATCACTAAGGAATTCTAATCTAATTGAACTTTCTTTTCCTAAGACTGATTCTTAGACAAGGCTGTTATACCTCGGGTTTCTAGTGATTCCTAATCTTTTATTCTCTGTTCTAATTTCAACAATTCTAATTTTTTCTATCAAGATTCAATATCAACTGAATGGAAATGGCATATTCATTCATTTAAAGGTTTATTCTTTTGTAATGCAACACTCTTTAATGTCGTTAACAGGTATGATGTTCCTTCTTGTCTTGTTTCAAAATATTGCAATGAATAACGCGTGGAGTATAGGATTTAGTTTCTGTATTGTGTGCACTTGATCACATGTGCAGTGTGATGGTCTGCTTTGGGATTTTTTTTAATACCGTTTTAGTTTATTTTCTTTAATTGATAATTTTCCTTACTAGAAGTTGATTAAAATAAGTTTTTTTAAGGTTTTCCTGTTTATGTTAGCCTTCAGTGGCTATTAGGGAAAAAATTTGGTTCTGGCATTAATAAGATTAATTGTACAAGTCTGTATATTAATTATATATCCAGTTTATAAGAAGGGACTAAGGGCAATTTGTTGATTATGAAATTTGTAAGTGAGAAGTGTGATATTTCTTTTTAAAAGTGATCTTGAAACTAGGAATGATTCCTAAACTCTAAAAATAATTTCTAGGAGCCTTCTAGGATGATTCGAACCTTGCTATAAATTCTAAGAGTGGATCTTGAACTCATCTTATTATGTTGTTCTAGCTTTAAAGTTAAATTCAAGCCCCACAAATTTATAGTTATCTGATTTTTGTCGAATAGTATTTTGAGATATTCTTTGTCCATCCTATGTCAACATTTTAACATGTTTATTTCACTCCATTTGTTCTTTTTTGAAAATTTATTGTGGGGAATCACATTTTAATCTATTGCCTTATGATCAATGCTTGGTTTATGCTGGTATATGCTTGCCTGTGATCACTTTTGGTGTTTTGCAGGGGCAGAAGTTGTCTGAAGTTAAAGATCTTTATTTGGTTGAGGTCTTTTTTAAACCAGCCATAACCTGATGGTTAATCTTTGTTAACTTTTGTTTTGTGATTGATCTAACTGATTCTTCTCTGATCCTCACTAGGTAGGAGTTTATTGCTCGTTCAATCAACTTTTGGAGAATGGTTTCTACCATGCTGATCCACACCCTGGAAATCTACTTCGCACCTATGATGGGAAACTAGCTTATTTGGGTGAGAGCTGCATTGCTTTGAAATGATGCCATAATAAATTAATTAAACTTTAGATATACGTAAAGAGTTTATATGTTCTTATGTTGGCCAACATGGTTTTCCAGTACTCCTTTTGGACTTGAATTTAGTGTCTACTTATTGTATGTACCATAAAAAATTTAGGTGTAAATTGTGGTTTGCTTCCTAAATTCTGCTTCGGTTAACCAGTCTCTTTTCTATGCGCTAAGTATGAAGTACTAATGAATCTATTTTGGCTGGCTTGCCCTCTCACAAGTTTGAGCTGTTCCAAGTTGAAGGACGCATGGAAGTTAATATATAAATTGAGTGTTTCGCTGGCCAATTTGTTGAGTTAAATGGTTTTATAACTTAGTGCTGGAGTTTCCTTCATCAAGAGGCTGATATACCTGTTATCTATATTTATGGACAAAATTCTTTACCTAAGGTATTGTTTCTAGACAGTTTGTCTAAGGAAATTGTCACTAAAAAAAAAACTAATCCAAAAGTTTAGCCTGTTGGATGGGACTTGAGGGCGTGCTATATATTTTCCAATATGCCCCTTATTCAAACTGTTGATAAACACAACAGATAAAAAAATCCACAAGTATTGAGGGTGATGCAACTTGAAATTGAGACTTCTTGATCACAATGATGCTCTTATATGATGTCAAGAAATCATTCAATCCAAAAGTTTATATTGTTCGATGAGGGCCATAAATAGGTCATAAATTATTTTACTAGAAGTAAATAACTGTCTTACAATCTGTGTGCATAGTGTGCTTTTTCTCTTGAAATCTCAAATATCTGTCTTTGTCACACCATTGGTTTTGGAAACAAGTCAATATTACTGTGGAAACTTTAGATATCATAGCTTAAACTAATTTTGAAGTCCTAGAGATGTGTAACCTTTTCTTTTTTTTTTTCTCTGAAAATTCTCGAGAAAACATTGGTTCTAACTTGTTTAAGTAAGAAAATTTTAAACTGAATCTCTCTCTCTCTCTCATGCACACATGCGCGTGCGCACCCGCACAGGCACATGCATGCGCGCGCGTGCTCCCGCACAATACCTGTAAAAAGGAACAGTTAATTTTTGTATTTAAAGTTAAAATAAGATTGGTCTGATTAATTATGACAATTTAATCTTACTGGCTTCATTTATCTTAGACATTTGCATAAAATTTCCTTGCTAGATTTCTTTTCATCCCCTGGGCCATATAATGTGTTTCTGAGCTTGATTCAATCCCATCTTGCTGCCTCATTGGAACTTCATGCTTCACATGGCATGTTTAACAGGGATTTCATATGGAGAGTAAGTAACTTTCTATGTTTTGCTAACAGATTTTGGTATGATGGGTGTGTTTAAGCAAGAACTTCGTGATGGATTTATTGAAGCTTGTCTCCATCTTGTAAACCGTGATTTTGATGCTCTGGCCAAGGACTTTGTTACTCTCGGGTACTTGTACTATCTTTCTTCTGGTTCTATATCTGAAGAAGCTGTTTATAAGGCTAAACTAGTTTAAAACTGCAGGCTTCTTCCACCAACAGCAAATAAAGAGGCTGTTACAAAAGCTTTAACAGGTTTCTTCTGTTTTCATTTAGAGTTAAAAGTTGTTGTATTTTTAGGTTGTATTAAGAGCTCTCTTTCTTTGTGGGGAGGTGCATTTTCTGTCCATGATTTTACCTGTCAATCTGCAGGTGTCTTCCAAAATGCTGTTGCTAAGGGAGTTCGGAATATAAGCTTTGGAGACCTTCTGGGAGATCTGGGGACTACAATGTACAGTATTTCTGTCTGTCCTTTTGATGCACACTGCAAGAGATGCATTAGTTATTGTTCAAACTTTCGGTTTCCCCCATTAGATATAAATATTCTCAATGTGTGAAAAAACATTGGTTACCATGCTTAGCAACAACAAAATCATGCCAATTTTATGTCATTATCATCTTTTCAATGGTTACCATGCATACATCTTTAACATATCTTCATATAGGAGAATGATAACTCAGCAAATACATATTAGAGAGTTCATATTCATGAAAGGTGGAAAGTCTACAGATAACCCCAGACCACAGTCCTAAGGAGGCTAATCATTCTAAAGCATAATTCTGAATCATACTCCTTTTGATGCACAAGATGTTGCTGGTGAGTCGTGTAGGTTTCATTACAGATCTTTGATTCCATGTGTAAACTGAAATAGCTATGCTTGAAAGATATGCTGGCAATAATTAATTATGAAAAATTGCAATATCAAATAACTATACCTTGGCCAATCGAGCTAATGTTTAATGGTTTATATTATTTGCAGGTACAAGTTCAAATTTCAGATACCTTCATATTTTTCTCTTGTCATCCGAAGGTAGTCATTCTTTCCTTTAGGCAGTAATTGATGTCTTACCATTTTTTTTTCATGTTAAGTTCATGTAAGAAGTTGGTTTTATGCTTGTAGCCTTCCATTACAAGTAAACAAACTTGTTTAACACCCACATTTCTTTCTTTTCCTTTTTCTCTCTCTAGTCTTGCAGTGTTGGAAGGAATTGCTATAAGTTTTGATCCTAACTACAAAGTTTTGGGCAGTACATATCCCTGGATTGCTAGGAAAGTATTGACTGACAGCTCAGAAAAGCTGAGATCTTCTTTGCGAGATCTCCTTTATGAGGTGATATGAAGTCAGTGTTGCAATCTCGGGGTTCTTGTTATAGTCATACTCTAGCTTTTGTTTATTTCTCCATGCTTTATTTTCTCTTTCAAAAGCATATGAGTGATGGACAATCCTTTACAGCAAGGTGTTTTCCAAATTGATCGTCTAGAGTCTCTACTTTCCGAGGTGAGATTCTTAACTATGCCATCTAACTACTGCTGATATTGATTTATACGTTTGAACCTTCTTTTTATATTATATGGTCTGTTGCTTTTGTACTTGGGTGTTTCATGTCCTTGACCCATTTTTATGTTTCTTTGAGAATAGTAAAAGAACCAGTGCCATTTCCATCAAATGCCCAAAGATCTCTTCTATTTTGTACTGTCTTTTGATGTTTCTTCTTCCTCAACTGAACTAACATACTCCAAAAAATGTTTTCTTTTTCAGTCCCTTCGTGCACAAACAAAGAAGTCCTTGGTCAAAAGAAATACAGAAGAAACAGAATCGAAAGTTGTTATCAAACAGATTCTTTCTTTCACCCTGACAGAGAAGGTTTTGATATTCTGTCCTTGGTGCTTATTTTTCACCTCAAAACATGAGGGCAGTAGCCTTCATTTTAGTTGCTAATCTTTCATTCCAAAAATAATTACAGGGTGACTTTTTGAGGGAAATACTTCTTCAAGAAGTTGCTAAGGTATGAAATTTGGTTCCCAATCACGGTTTCCAGGTTTTATATTTTATTATATAACCAACTAAAAATGTTATGCCTATGGACCAGAATATTATATCATCATCTTCCCTTTTTTATTGTCTTAATGTTTTTCTCCCACCTTTGTGGTTATGATAGTGAATTGAAGCAATGATTGACTCAAGAAAGCTTCATGTGAAATTGGCCATTTGTTCTTCTGTCATAAAATGTGACATTGCATAATAGTTGAAATATATCATCATATCTAGAAACAAGTTATATCTTGTGAAACTAACAAATTTTTTTTAAAAAATGAAGTATCTAGGTGCATAATGGTTTGTTTTGTTCTGGAAGTAATAATTTGTTAGATTCTTGGTTAACAAGACTATTATGGTCTATTGTCCGGTTTTATAAATTGGAGATTACTTCATTCTAGTCGCATAGTATATGATTTTGTGTTCTGTGCTTTTGTTGTCCATCTCATTAACAGACCTTGTATGTTTGGATTTCCTCCTATGATGCCAATTGAAAAACATTAATCTATCTTGATTCTTGTAAAGATATTATTCAATTTCTAAAGGTTTTAGTTTTTCTTGAAGATTGATCTTCTATCAGGAATGGGTAATAAAATGTAGATATTTTTGCTACTGAGGATGCCATCTGTTTATCCATAGAGTTTTAGTTAGTGTTTAAATTAGTTTGAACTACATGTAGATTGTATCTAAGAATGAATTTAAGCCCTTCTTTTATTTAGGCTGATAGTATAAATTGAAGTGTTCCATTTCAGTGTGATGAAGTTGTAATTGCAATTGGTGATTATTGTTTCTACCATTAATTATTGAAAGAAATTAGTTAAAAAGAGTTCCTAGTCAATTAATTTTCAAGTACACAAAGTAATTTTGTATGTTATTGTTACAAAAATTTGAAAAACACGTGGTAAAAGCTCTTAATTTAAAAATTCTTTTTGTTCAATAATTAGTGAAATAGGTATATTAGGACTTAG
>JAOXYD010000134.1:7232357-7247830 GCA_028565735.1 Pinacopodium congolense
TAATAGTCTTTGCATATTCTTTTGGATTAGGTTTAGGATTGCTAGGAAATTAACTTAGGATATGCTCTAATACAATACTAGCTAACTGGCTCACTTGATGGGCTAAATCCATTATTTGACCTTGCATTTCTTGTCTAGTTTCTTAAATATATCTAAACATAGTCTTATCCACACTAGACTTCTCTTACATAGGTTGATTTGGTTTAAAACCAGGAGGAGGGTTCCTTGGAGGATTAGCTAAAGGATTTTGATAGTTTGTATTGTCACACCATGAGAAATTATGATGATTTCTCCATCCAAGATTGTAAGTATTGGAGAATACATCTCCCCTTTACTTATTAAATTAAACATATTGAGCTTGTTTAAGATCCTAGACAAAAGATTTTTCACCTTGACAATCAATGGATGAATAGACTAATCGTTCTAAAGCTCTCTATAGTCTTTTTTAATATCCTCTTTAATTCTGTATTTGCCAATTTCACTTAGTTGCTAGTTTGGGGGTGTAGTTACCTTAAGTGTTACATAAATGAGTACTGTTATCAAACTACTCCTCTTAATTATCTTTCTATATTCTACTTAGATATAGAATTTTTAGTTTATACTCTCGCACTACTTTCTTTCTCGACTCTTCCTTCTTTTCTTCCTTCCCTTCATCAATTGTCCCTCTTTTAGCTGTAACTTCTTTCCTTTTTTTTTTCTTTCTATTTTTCACATCCAACCAGCTCTTTTCCACTTCTTAAGGTTATTTCTTTTACTTGTTCCTTTAGGGTGGGATTGGTATTTACCCAATAAGGTACCTTGCTAGAGTTAAGAAACTATCTTAGAAAAAATTTTTATTTAATTTTTCATGATATTTATAGATGCTTCAAAATTTCGAAACACATTTTAAAAGTAGTAATGAATTTTATCAATAGATCATTTAGACTTGGTCTCCTAAGTTACTATTGTAGTGGCAGTGGTTATAACTAGAAAACGTGTACGTGTCCTTGCCTCTGATGGCCTTGACTTGTCTATGAAAATTTTAAGTTATTTCTCTACTTAAGATTGTAGGCGTTATTGTACAATTTTTTATTTTTGTACCTATTGCCCATATAGTCTACCTAATCTATCAATTATTCTCCATTTCCCATATAGTCTACTTGCTCTATCAACTATTCTCCATTGGTTAGTGCCTAACACTCATGGTTAGGATGTTTGCCTCCACAAAAATCACAGTTCATGACTTAAACTAATGCAGATGCCACCAATATACTTTCAATTTTTCTTAATAAAGCATCCAACTTTGCTTTTAAGGAAGTAACTGCAACAATACTGTGCACTCCACCAAACTTGGATTTTTTCTCATATTCCCTACTGATAATTATTGAAAGCAATATTCTCGATCAGCTCTTGCAATTGTTTAGGAGTCTTGAAATTGGTGGTCCCTCCTGAAAATGCATCTATTAATTACTTAGTGGCATAACTAAATCCACACATGGAATGTTTACATAAGCATCCCTAAATAAAATCTATGATATGGACACTTTCTCAAGAACTCCTTCTATCTCTTTTGAACATCATATAGAATCTCATTATACAAATGTTGAAAGGAGATTATCTCTTTTATAAGCTTTGCTAGCTTTGATAGTAGGAAGTACCTTACTAAAAAATTTTCAGTCAATTGGTTCAATATAATGATAAAACATAAAGGGTTAAACTTTAACCATAATTTAACTATATATCTCGAAGTCAATGGAAATAATCTTAGTAAGATTGATTCTTCTAAAACTTCATTAAGTTTGAAGGTATTGTAGATCTTTATAAAGTTAGCAATGTGCACATTTAGGCATTCATTAGGTAACTCATCAAATTGCACAAATTGTTGGAGTTTCATCTAAGGCTTAATCTCATATTTGTTTTCCTCCACTCTTGTTGTATATATACTAGATTCTATTTTTATGAGTGATGCCTTGGACAAATCTTCCAATGTTATTTACACTCTCCACCATACTTCTTTATCCATTGTGTCTTGAAAATCTATTTGCTAAGTTTTTAAATTTCCCAAATTTATTAAATTCTTCTCTCTTAAGGTCCAGACTAGGGCTCTCTCAATCTCTGGATCAGGAGTAAGCACACAACTCAATCTACTTCTGGTCATACACCAACATACCTAAACCTGAAAATTTTAAAAATTGAACAATAAGTCAAGAAAAGAAGAGTTCTAAACAAAAAAAAAGTAGAAAATTAAAATAACCAAAAATAAAATTAATTAGACTAAGAAAGATAAGGTTTTCCTAAGATCCCAATCCCCGAAAACGATGAAATTTTTTTTAATTACATGTAGTTTTATTTAATAAACATATGAATCTCAAATTAAAACAATACGAAGACAAATAAAGAAAATGCACCTATCATTATTATAACATAGGGTGAGTTTAGTTATCATTCTATGAGGTTCACAACAACTAATACTCTTCATCTCTCTATTATGTAATCTAGTCAATGTTGATGATTCATTATTTAAATTCTTAATTAAAATAAAACTAAACACCTAACTAAAATAACAATCCTAAAACACTTTACTAGATAAAGACGCAATTGATGAAATCAAGACCTAGATGAAGAATACCGCCCTAAACATTAACATTTTCAATGCTTAATCTTGATTCAATGCTTAAAAAAATTTACTTAGATCATAAAATCCCTATGTGAATTATAATCTCTCTTAAGCAATATAATTCCTATCTTCTTGATTGATTTATTAGGATCTCTTTTCAATTAAAACCTCAATCAGATGCAGTACTTCTATCTATAGATTTTATTTTTTTTTTATGTTTAAATCTAACCTAAAAAACATATAGAAGCATATCTCTAACACTCTGTGTAAGCCTTTTAAATCATGAATTGATCTATTTATATAAGTGATTTTTCAATCTAAATATATGAAGTCAAATAATGAATTGAAATTGCATGAAAAAATTTCAATTTAATACAATTATATCCATAAATAAACCAAAGGCAAATTTTGGTATTTTACATTAAATCAAAGAAAAAACATTAAACACTAAGTCTTATGGTTCATATAGCTGAGATCTTAAGAGAATTTAATTCATAGCTATATAAATAATGTAACAACTATCAAAGAAGATAAAAGTATTGAAAAATCATTCTCATGATCTTTAATCCTTGAATCTTCAATGTAAATTTATTGGAAATCCTTTTAATCTATCAATCTTCACTATCCACTTGAATTCTCCTCTTTTAATTGCTTAAAAAATTTGTAAACTTTTCTTATAATTGACTCTTGAGCTCTTGGTGATGACGATCTCATTCCTAAAGATCCACCGTACTAAAAAAAGGACCTACAATGCCACATTTATAGGAACTAAAGTCACCTCTCCCACGACTAGAGTCAAATTCATATTCTTTGATGTGAATTTAGACATAGGTTGTGTCATGGCTACTGTACATGTCTCCTCTTCTTTCTTTATCCAAGAAAAGTCATGACCTAGGTCACAATCATTGAAAAGTAATCTTTTTCTTACTCTTTAATCCCACAACTCATCCATGTCATTCCATAAATAAATAAATAAATACATATATATGCCCCTTTTCTTAAAAAAGAAAAAGAAAAATATATAACTAAGAATCAATCTCCAAAAAAGTTACAAAAGAGACACTATGAAAACAAGGAAAGTTCTAAAACAAGTTTTTCAAATGTAAGGATAAGCTAATGGCCATTTAATCCTCCAACTACTAAGCATCGACATTGAGCAATACAAATCATCTTTCTGAGTTGAAATAATCTCCTAATTCTAGTTAATGGAAGTATCAATGATCTCTTATAAGTTCCTTGACACTGATCCATGTTTCCTAGCATTTATTTCCATCCAAATTTAGTAAATCATGCAATTGAATGCCAACTTGAACAAAGAATAATCACCCTTTGAAAGGCTAGGGGGATTGGCTGCCTATACCACAATGGAATCCTAAGTCTGAGTATTTAAGCTGTGACCACACAATATTTTAACAAAATTTTAGAGTTGGAATGTAAAGGAGCATTAAAATAACAAATGATCCATTATTTCCATAGATACATTGCATAAGATGTAAGATCTATCTAGGTGCATGTTGAAACTTGCTCCATAAATAACAAAGAATGAAGACAACATCTGTAAATCCAATAAAATAGAATTAAAGCACCACAAATCAAATAAAACACAACCGTGCTCCATAAAGTAAATATGAACAAAGAATAACAAAGAGCACAAAAAAGGAAAATAAAAGAAAAACACACCAATCAAAAGAAACACACCAAAGCACACTTAAACCTACCACTACGGTTTAGTTGCCTTCCAACAAGTGCTTCTTTAAGGTACTTTAGTTTAACCTTAAAGTTAGGGATTTTTCAACCTAAAATTTAACTCTCCATCTAGTTGATTACCTTTATGCTTTGGAGATAAGGAAGCTAAAATCTCACAGGTTCTTATAGCTTTCATTAGGTAATAAAATGCATCATAAATCCTTCCTTTAAAAAAAAAACACTGCATAACCCTTACCTTTAGCAAAATACCATGGTAAATATTTAAGCATGACTACCTTTAGCATGGGATTAAAAGGATACACACCTAAAAAATAAATGAACTCAATTGATCCTTAACTAGTCATCAATTCGTCATTTTGATCAACCATCTTATTTACTTAGTTTGTACAACTCCTCTTATTCAAATTCAAATTCCTATTCATCTTCATTCAAATCATTAATGGCAAGTATATCATCTTGTTGACAATTAAAAGCCATTAAGTCATGGTGATCTAATTTATGAACATGTTCTTCATTAAAAATATCTTATTTAATGTAGGTGGAGATATTTTAGACGATTATATATATTCAATGACTTCAGAATCTTTATAGGTGCAAACTTGTCTTGATGATTGGACGAAAGCAGAACGACAATAACAAGAGTTGACGAAACCAGATGCTTCCCAATTATATGATTTTGACACGGATACAACCGGAAGTGCATACGAATCCGATAACGTTGCATATGAGTAGCTCTCTAAAAAAAGGTAAGAGAACTACGAGGGCTTTGATTCCTCTTCACTCAAGCGTTGAGAATACGTAAGTAACTTAATTTTTAAAATTAAGTTTAAGCCCATTATTTTATTTAATTTTTCCTTATAATTTATATATACTTATCATATATTTTAAATCATTTAACTTTATATTTTTATATCCAACTTATTATATTTGACATTTTTAAAATTTTTAAGTTTGAAAATAAAATTATGAATAATAAAACAACGATTATCATTATGGTTAAACCGACGGTTAAACTGTAACAGGTTGTTTTCAAACCATAACCGACTGTTTTTAAACTGTAACTTAAACCGTAAACTGGCAGTTAAGTTAAGGTTTATAGATTTTTATAAATCGCAACCGGCGATTTATTAACTGTAGTCAGGTCTAGTAAATTCGATTTTGTGTGAAATTAGGAAATTAAAATTTATTATATTATGTGAGTTTTTGTGTGAATTGTGAATAGCTTGAATGCTTATGAATTAGGAATTAAAATGCAAACATGTACTTGTATGAAAAATGTGTTTATGATGTGACAAATATAGAAATAAATTAGTAGTTTATGAAAATATGTTGATATTGTTGAAAAATATTTTGTGTGAGATTTTGCATGAATAAAAGAAATTATGTTTATGTGGCAACGATGTTATGATGTGGATTATGAATTGTGATAAATGTAACGAATTGACAATTAATTTGGGGAGCATTAAGAAGCTAAATAGATCATAGTTAATGGCTTGCTCAGGTAAGTTTATATTTGATGGTCTTGATATTTATGCTATATGATTAAGTTTGAGTATCAAGCAGGTGCCGGGATTTTCTAAGAATGGGGTATCCTCAATGATTTTATTAGTATTCCAAGAGTAGGGATATTCAGGATGTTTTCAAAAGTAGAAATTGTCCTATATGATTTATTTAATGAGACTTGGTATTCCATGAGTGAGAATGCCTAAGATATTTCTAAGAATAAAAAGTACCATGTATAGTTTGTTTGCCAGCAGGTCATTGGATATAAGTCTAGCAGATTAAGCGGGATCCCAAAAAATTAAGAAAATAATTAAATGAAAATTTTAAAATGAAAGCATAGATTAAGAATATAAAAAAAACGTAATAAATGCAAATTGTGATATGAATTGTGAAGTGATGCCATGTATGTTTCTTTTATACTTATATGTAATATGTGTTATATGACAAGTACATTCTAGTTTCCCTTATTGGGTTGGCAATTTATTCCTTATCCATTAAATTTTTTATTCAGTAGGTTTTAGAGCATTTAAATTTTCAATTATATTAGTGAATAATTTAAATAAGACGGCTTGTCGCAGAATGCAACAGGCACTAGTTTTAATTAGATTTTTATTATTTTAATTAAAATTTTGTTATTCTATGACAATTTTACTCTTTTACGATAAAAAAGGTTGATGGTTTATTTTAGACGGATATTGAATTTATTGACTTTAAAAACTATAAGTTTTATTAATGATTATTTTCTATTTGTTTTAGTTTAATTTCTTTTGATTTTATTGGATTATTTATAATGATAGTTTAGATTGAATTATAGATGAATGATAAATTTAAAGTTTATGTTGAAATTGAAAATTTAATTGAAAAATTAAAATTGTTACAAATTTAAAAATTGTATGTAAATTGAATTTTGAATTTTGAAATAGGTACAACGTCACGTATTACGCCAAGATAATCAAAATTGTTATACACGTAGTTCTTGAATTAGGATACAAATGATACCAAGAAAGTTAAAGAGAATAAAAATATAATTTTTAAAAAGAATCACCCAATATCTCTTATTATTTTTCGTTTTAACTTTTCTCTTTATTCAAATTTTAATAATTTTTTTAAAAAGGCAATGTAATGTTGGGCAAACATCAAACGTCTGTTACAACAATGGTATAGCTTGCAACAAGCCCATTTCTCAACTTATGGGGAAAAAAATCATACTGAGATCATGTTCACTCTTTCTTCTCATCCTTCTTTCTGTGGTACTTCAATTCATTTCTCAACTTTTGGACGGATTATGGATAATCAGAGGCCAGACAACGACTGGAACTTCTTCCCTTTCTCCACACTTTGTGAAATTGTCTTTACTTTTCTCAGGATAATCAGGAAACAGTGATCTTACGGCAGTTTCATCCATTAATCCCTTTCAAATTGGAACCACTTCCAGTTTGCATAGAAGGTTTCTTCATCATGAAAAAATGGGGCATTGCCATTGCCAGTACCAGTTTCTGAGTTTGGAGTTGTTAAACTAGCTGCTATATTTTGCTTGTACCTCTTGGCCATCGCTTCTGCCTCAGCAGACACTTTCTATTCAGATAGATTAAACAAAAGAAAAAGGAAAAAGATTCATCCAAATCAATAATCGAAATAAATAATACCAAGAACCGAAAATTTTTTTTTTACCTCTCTGTTTGATAGGAAAAGACCAGGCTCACTTTCAAGATCAGCAATACTGTACAAGAAAGACAACACTGAAACTGATTACTAGCATCCTCTTGCCAACAACATATCGTATTAGACAAATTCTTCCAGAAAATGGCAATTTGAACATATTTACTGGCTTCCAGTGCCAAACTACACTCTTAATCAGGTGTACGCGGCAAAAGAAAACAAAACTCAAGAGAAACACATGGTCCACGGAACACCTGGTTTATCTAAATCAGTCATAGGCATTGACCTGCCTCATTTGCATTACATTGTGAAACATGGAGGACACTAGTTATTGGCTTCCTCTTGCTACCGGCGGCATTTGTTAAAATTCCCAGAAAATGAACATTTCGTCTAGATCTGCATTCTATTAAAGCCAGATTCATATATCCTGGGACCATGTCTAAGCGCAAAGTTTTTATCAAAGTTTTTCAGAGAAATGCAGAAGTCAATTTACCACAGACATTGATAGAAAAAGTATTCACATGGTATTCCTTATGGCATAAACCAGGTACACTAGATTGGCACCTACAAGTGAATCAACAGTTTAAATAGTGCCCTAAAACATGGTTTAAAATCTCATACATATTATTGTATTCACGAAGCAAAGGGATGTTTACAGTCAACTGTGCATTATAATGTTAGTTTGCGTACAATAATGCCCAACTGGCGAGTCCTTCATGGTAATGCGCGAGTTAACTAAGATCTGAATAACCCTCTACCCGTGTGTTAGCTGCAAAATGACCATTCCTTCATAAATGAAATCTCCTTTGAGTAGCAACCCAAGTTATTATTTCTAGCATTCTTTTCTTCGGAGAAAATCCTTGTATCTGACATTACACACAAACCATATAAAACTCAAAAAATTATAATGTCACCCAGTCTGTTATGTGTTATCTCAAATAAAAACATCTACTCATTTAGGTTAATTTAGATTTGCAGCTGAGACAATCATATCGAGCAGCTTTTGAATGAAATCTTCCATGAATTTTTAAATATGATCATCCTCACATGAATTCCAATAAACATGTACTACTGAAACATTGATATGGATCATACATTTTGTTAGCTGTGTTGGTTATACCATATTGGCTGTCCCATCGATATTAGTAGTACTATTATTGATCAATCAAGTAAATGAGTTCAAAAAGGGGAAAAAAAAAAAGGACAAACCAAATTCACAATTACCTGAGAGAGATTTTTCCTGGAAACATTGACCTGACCACAAGGACCTTAACATGCTCGTCAACTTTAAGTATGTCACTGACAGAAGTAATGCTGGTTCTAGTGATGTTTGAGACATGCAGCAGCCCACTGAAATGTGCAAAGAGATGTTCTAATTACTTCTTTATTGGGAGTGAGATTAAATAAGCTATATTTATTACCATATTTTCAATTTCCTTCTAATGTTTATTTGGTAAAAAAAAAAAAGCTATTAAGACCACTGCACTTGAACTTAAAGGTGCATTCAATATTCATATTGCATGAATGATGACACATCTGCATGGAAGCTTATGCAGCCATAAAAAACTCAAAGAAATATCTTTTCAAAACTTTCCTCAAATGGCATACAAGTAAATAAGAGCACATATCGCATTGATGATTCACATGTTAACAGAAACATGTCGCAAACAGACAAAAATGGTAAATCAAGATATGGAACAACATTTATTTACAGTCAGCCTGGCATCTGCCATCAAAATATCCAGTTTACCCAAGGACAGAGGCCACTAAGGGCTAATGGGGGCAGCTGCCCCCAATGGGTTATGCTCTGAGTCAAACTCATTAGGTGTTCTTTGCAAGTATATGCATTTGCAAATTGTTTACTACTCTTTATGAATCAATAACAACTTTTCATCATTTGGAACAAAATTTCTTAAAAGTTCTTTCTTAATTCTCAGTTACTATTTTGAAAAAAATTTAGTAAAAAATGTCCCCATTAAAATGCTTATTATCTTCAATTTCTCCAAAAACTTCCCCCACTAAAATTATTTTCAGGCTTTGCCGCTGATTGATTTCCATGTCACAAACTAATGACCCTAAAAGAATGATAACAGAAGATTGGCTTATGGTACACAGAACCAAAATGTTACATTTCCATATATAAATGTTGTCTTGCTCATTTCTAGTCTCCCACAATTGTAATATCTTCAGAAAGACAAAGCCAAAATAAACTTCTACTTGAAGTTCACCAAGTAAATAACTTTCATATAGTCAGTATGCTTTATTGTCCTCAACCCTCTTTCAAATCTTCTTCTTTATCTCCTAAACATATCTTTCAACAGGAATGTACAAAAACTTCAGTACATACTATTTTAGTTTCTTCCATGCATTGCAGCTGCAACCCTAGTACTATTTGTCCGCAACTCCCAAGCCAGTAAGAGAAAAAATCTCTACCATCCAGGATAGTGACTTAGAGAGAGTACAAGTGTACATCGAAACTATTAAACCACTCACCTTCGGTTAGTTTCACCAATTCTTACTTGGGCTCCATAAGGAAATATTTTCTGCACAGTTCCTTCAAGAAGTGTTCCTTCCTGAAGGTTTAGCATTTCCTGCAACATTTTATCCAAAGTAAGCCATCATGTGGGAAATATATGAAAAAAAGAAGCAACATGAATGTCTCAGGTGATCAAATTATACAGTAGAAATTAAAAAAAAGGGGGGAGACAACATGTAGACTAACCCAAGCTCTCCTCTCACTCAGTATCAGGTCATTACTGGACTCATTTATTCGAGTAATTAATACACGTACGTGGCGATCAACCTGCATCGTCAAACCACAATAATGGTCAAAAAGAATGACACAACAAATATACAAAGAGTAGCTAATGAGGAGATTAAAATTATGGAGACTTCTTATAGTTTTGACTTTTGAATATAGTAAAGAAATCACACAGGAAAGAGTTGGGCTTGCTCGCTACGTTATCACATGATATGCAACAAGACAGTTGACTAGGTCAGGGAATTGGATCCTCATACTTAAATTCTTGTAAAATTTTCCAACAAACAAGTATTCAACTTGTAATTGAAGGTGACACTTAAGCATCTTAAATTTCAAACTGCAGAAATTCTAGCCCCTTTTTGATTAACTTGAGAAGCCTGTATATATAAGATCTAGACCAAAAAGATTCATATAAAATGCAGAACAAAAAAATATTTGGTCAAAGAATTAGAAATTCAGTTGTAATTACTCGTCTGGTCGAAAGTTTAAAAATGCTACAGTGGTGATAACATGTGAAATCTTGTTCATGCCGCTAATTTGCAAGCTTGTGGAAACTTTTAATTACATAAACTTTTACCTTTAACAAACTCTGAATCATCAATTTTACATAGTTCTTTTTTTTTTTAACTTCAAGCAATTGCAAACATGCAAAATGGACTGCAGGTAAAGGATTGTAAGCGCCTCTTCCCAACATGCTGTAAGTATATTCAACTAGGAACGGGTATAATAAGTAGAGCCAATTATTTGTTGGCATATTTCAACATATACATTCTAATTTGTTTAGCTCTCCAAGTAGTAATTCTTGCAAGCAGAAAACAAAGCCACTGAACAGAAATTTAGCATCACCCAATAATGTGTTCTATTAACCACATGGATAAACCAATATCGACAGAAAATGCTAAACTCAAAGAAAATGAAAGTAACAGGAAGTTGATATTGAAAATTTGCAGTTTACATTTTCTTTCAATTCTTTGAAGTTTTTCACTTTATTCATTAGTTCAGCCTTTGGCAAGAAAGCCCGTAATCCCTGCAAAATAAAATATTTATTAAAAAAAATCCTACTGTCAGACGTATATATTATGCACATGAACACACAACTAAGAAGCACTAAAGATGCAGAAACCTCAATCCTTGTAAGGAGACCGCCAGTGTTCCACTCTGTAATGTTGACCTCAATAGGTTGATTAAGCTCTTTGATCTGCACAAGAGTAAAGTGTAAAACAGAATTTACATTGGTGCTATCAGAAAACTCATTTTTAGCTCCCCTGTTGGCAAAAAGAGGTGTGAAGGTATAGATCCTGAAGATCATAACAATGTTCCCCGTCAAATTTTCTCACTTAATGCGGATATAAAAACTTACTATGCAGACTTCAAAATTTAATTAGAAAATAAATTCACAAGAAAGTATCAATATGCCCAATGAAAAGCGTACCCTACCAACTTCAAAGAACTAAGTGAGAAGAGAACCTGCCTCACTCGATGCCAAGCTATCCGACGAAATAGCCTTCTAGCCGAAATCAAGGGTCGCCCACTCAATGTCCTCCCAAGAACCTCAGCAAACAGCACTGTTCCAGTATCCACAATTGGCCTCCCCGAACCAGGCCCCCCACTCATTGCAGCCTCATCCATAATAATTCCCATCTTCCCTTTATCCATTAACTTTTCAGTATCCTTTTCCATATCAAACAACAGATAATTCGTATCTTTTCCATACAACGGCAGTACCTCTTTTGTCAAAAGAGTACCCAACAAATCCGCTCCAATGTTCACGTCCAGTTTATTCTCATTACCTGAAACCACAACCCCTACCACGAAATCGCCAGGCTTTGGTTCATAATAATCCACATTAAACTTTCGAACCTCCTTACTTCCACTTCCCAAAATTCTCTTCTCCAATGTTAGACCTAAATTACTTTCCTGGTCCTCTACTTGTTCTTCTTCTTCTTCTTCTTCTAATGGGTCTTTAGATTTAAAGAACTTCAGAAAAGGTTCCAAGGCCTCATCTTTATCAGGCTGCTTGGTCTGTTTATCAGCTTCGTCTTCTTCTTCTTCTTCTTCCTCTTCTTCTTCTTCTTCTTCTTCTTCTTCATCTATAGCTACTGGCGATGGCTTACTTAGCAATTCAAGTTCTTCATTCTCTCGAGTTCTACCATTTTGCGGCTTTCCCGGCAATTGGCTACTCGAAAGATCATCAAAAGCACCATTTTGAGAGAAAAATGAGACATGGGTAGTTTTCCATGGTCGAAGATGCTGGGAAAGAGACGTGGTTTCGAGCGACCCAGTCGCAAGGAACGAGTGAAAAGTGGAAGATTTTGCACTATTGACTATGCCACAGTGGTTGAGAAGGAAATTGTTAGTGTGCAGTGGTGGTGAAGAGTTGAGGAGGGAGACAGAGTTCAAGGAGTGGAGCAAAGTTCGCATCTTTGGTTATCCTCGGGACCTCATCAGCTGAATATTTGTTTGTCTCTACGGTTTTATTTCTTTCTTTTTTTTTTCATTGAAAAATTGTTAATATCTAGATATCGTTTTCTTTGCATAATGGTTTTATTGTTATTTTGTCACTGTTTTCTTTTTTCTCTTTCAATAATAAATTGGAGAAAAGCATATTTTCAGCTTTTTACCTTTAATAATTTTTTCAATTAAGTTATAAACTTTTAAACTTTTCTATTTCAGTTCTCTAATTTTGCGTTTGAATCCAAATAACTTTTTCTATTAATTTACTTTGACAAAAAGCTGATCTGAACAGAAAAAAATAATCACATAAATTTAATCAAAACGACGTTATTTTAGTTTAATGTGTTAAGATTGTTACAACAAACCCTACTTTCATTTCCCCTTATCTTCATCTCTTCGCCGATTCAAGAGTTTTATTGTTGCCATTCTTCATTTTGCATTACCATTCCAGTTCTTATTGTGTTTATCAGTAGGCACTAGCTGAGTTTATTTTCTCCAATGTAATTCCAATTGTGGTTATACACGTGAAAATGTTTTTTTGAGTCTTTCGAATAAAATCTTCATGGGGTTAGGATTTAGATTGTTTGATTAGATGGTCAATCAGCATAACTACAGAGCTAAGCTTTGACAAGAAAGAATTAGAGTTGGTAAGAATTTATTGGAAGCAAAGCGAATTGCTGAGGAAAATGAAAGAAAACGGTACATAGTTAACCCTTTATTTTTCAATTACACAATCTCGTCCCATGTTGCCATTCCTAAATGAATTTTTATTTCTGAGTTATTTAGCCACGAGAAAAGCTGCAAAAGAGTAGGAGAAAAGGGCTAGGGAACGAATTCGTCACTCACAAGCTTACACTCAAAGTTATAATGGAGACGATTGAAAAGCTTAACAAAAAGCCCAAATTAATGAAGAAGAAGAAGAAGAACCAAAACCCCAAAATAAAAAAGATCAAGAAGACCAAATATCCCTCTTGGAACCCTTCACTAAAGAACAAATCATCGAACTTATCTCCACCGCAGTTCTCACAAACCCTTCTCCTTTCTCCGTCGTTCACTAGTTCGCCGAAAAGGACATCTATAACACCCCCTATATAGAACCTATAACCATCCACACATAAGATCATCTACACATAAGTCAAGCAATACATAATTTCATTACAAAACTCCCTAATGCTTACATGGTCTTTTAATAGTAGTAAAAACATACTTTTATGTTCATTTACATGATAACCCTAAAGAAAACATACAAGTTCCTTTAATCATTACATGTACAATAATATGTAACTAAAAATACATTTTAAAAGTACTTTTTCTTCTACTGGTTGGCCTTGGTCCCTGCAGATGTTCTCTGTACCTCACTCTTCTGGTTTAGACTTACATGGATTAATACCCATGCTAAGTTTCAAAGCTTAGTGGGGAAACACTTAGTTTGGGTGACCACTCACAGCAATCATCTTCCAAGTACATACATTCATAAATATCACACAAATATAAATAAGAATGGCATAATTAATCATATAAAGAATATACATATGCCTCAATATATGTATCAATACAAATGCAAATGTCAATTCATACGATTCTTTATGTTATTATACTATATTTCTTATATATATCTCTTTCCTTTATTTTATTTTCTGTGTTAAGCCTGCACATTTCCTATGGATGTGAATAACGGGTGCTGTGGATATCTGAAGATATCAAACTGTGAATACCAAAGGTATCAACCTGTGGATACCCGAAGGTATCAAACTGTGGATAATCGAAAGTATCAAACTATGGACACCAGTGGTGTCATACTGTAGCAGCTGCACTGTAACCCTATAGGCATGCCTATCTATCCACAACCAAGATAATAGGGCAGGCATCATAACATTTCCATTAGCCATTTGCAAATTTCACAATCCATATATTAATCACAATTCATATATCAATAAATCATATGAAATATATTTTATATCATAAATAGTATATATGCTTGGCATGCATTATGCTCAATCTTTCAATTCCATTGTCTAATAACTCAATTCACACATGACAAGGCTGATTGAATTTATTTTACGTGTTTGAAAGGTTTCATGCACATTCAAACATATTGTGTGCCTATTAAAAAAGATTGGGCTAAATGAAAACAATACGATGTTTGTGACAGACTCTCTTTTCATTCATACCGTTACTTGTTCCTTCGTATGCATATAGAAAAAGTCAGAACTAGATTTTTAGGTCTTCTAGACATGTTTTTCCCTATGTATCTAGTTTCAATAGCATCAACAATTAGACCATTTGAAAATTTAAATCATGAGATATAAACTAAAGAGCACAAGCTGTTCCAAAACAGGGGCAGTATCAAGTTGTCTGTTTTGACCTAAATTTTGAAGGTCATAGAGTCAGAATTAAATCAAAGTGCCTCTAGAGATATTTACCCCTATGTCTTAGGTTTTATATTCAACTAGAATCACATGATTTGGTGTTCTGTAGGATTCGTTATGACTCAAAAAACGTGCATGGCTCAAGAAAATCCTGGACAGAATTTCACTACATAATACTCTCTTATCATATTTAACCAATTTTATCTAAAATAACACCAAAATAACACCAAAGAACCGTCTCATAAAAAGTCCACATAAACTAAGTGAAGTACCAAACCTGAAAATTGACAAATTTGGTCGTTTATTGCCTTTTATTCCCTTCCTCTTTAGCTTTGCTTGATTCACCGCCTTGATTTCCACCTATTCTTACATGAAAAATGATGGGATGAAGAAGATGAAATGGAGAGGAGAAAATCTGAACTTA
>JAOXYD010000134.1:7247930-7268734 GCA_028565735.1 Pinacopodium congolense
TTAGTTAAAATTATAAATATAAATCTCAAAATAATTTAGTTAAAATAATTTGATATGTTAAATACAAAATTTATTATAGAAATATATGGATATGGAGGTATTACGGGTAATATGAAAAAAAAAAAGGACAAAAGAGACTAAAAAATAGGCTCATTAATTGTCATTAATTGTTCTGACAATCTATCTGAAAAAGTACTTTTTTGAAAAGCATCAAATTGAATTTTTTTCAAAAAGTTATTTTTTAACTTTTGAAAGAATTAAATCTATTACAAAAGTACTTTTGAACGTGACAATCAAATACTTATTTTTTCAAAAAAATATTTTTACATTACAGAAAAGTACTTTCATCCCTTCTAAAAACTGAACCAAACGGAGAGGCGTAGAATAGATTGGGAGTTAAAACAGAAATCCTAATCCCAGTCTTTTTTCAACGACAGCAGAATTAAAGTTTTAAAATGACAGCAGAAATAAAAGATTAAATCCCTAAATCCCGAACATTGGTGTTGGTTTTTCCTCCTTTGCTATCATCAGCGTCGTTGTTTTCCCTCTCACTCGGCGGTGGTCGTTGCTCTTCTTTCACCAACTAGTTATTTTGCAAAATCGTCTGTATAACGTTTTGGTTTTTTAGATTTAATTTTTAAATTTTTTAAATACAAAAATTAATAAAAAATATTATAAAAATAAAAAATATATATTTTAATACAATATAAAAATTAAGATAAATAATACAAAAATTTATAAAAATACACAAAAATTAATATAAAAATATAATATTTATAACTAAAAATCACAATTAAAAATTCAATCAAAACGGTAGTTGCTTTCTCTTCAATTTGCAGGCTAACAAGCTTGCCCACAGGAAACCGAGACTTGTTGCTTGGATCATCAAATTACAGTCGTTTTGACAGAGCCCAAGAAGACTGGGGTTAGGATTTCTGTTTTTTATCCCCAAGCTATTCTACATCTTTTTATCTGTGCCTGCTACATCATTTTGTCTGCTGTCTGTTGTCTATTTGTTGGAATGGAATACCTCCTCCCGTTCAATTCTACGTCATTTTATTATTTGATTTTAGTTTTATCTGCGTCTGCCTACCAACTTAGTACTATATAATAATAAAAATGTGATGTCATAAAAAGTAAAGGTCAAATATATTTTAAAAATATTAAAATTTTTTTTAACATCTTGATAAAGTCTTATTTTAAATCTTTTTTTTGAGTATTGAATGGGGCAATTTGAACCAACGGAAAACACAAGCTTGCTTTATCCTTCTACGATGTGCTAGAAGTGGGGTCAAATGTGTTAAAGTAAATGAAATTCATTCCTAGCCTTATATTTCAAGAGATAAATCAAATTGAAAAAAAATAATTCATTCTCCTTTGTTTTATCGACTTTTAACGATTGTAATATGTTCTATCAAATAAATATGCTCTTACAAATTAACATCACAAGCGTGATGATAAGACACCTTCTTAAATAAAAACCGATAGTCCTCTTTAAGAAAGAATAAGAAAAACGATAATCCAGGTTTTAATAGCCGGTGCATATTAAGTGTCTGTGACCGAATCAAACAGCCCATAAAAAGGAAAGGATGTTGCTGTTTAAAGAAAGAAAAGAGGGACCATGCACGTGGCTCAACCATAGCAAGTCACATGATATGTATAAGGAAGCTGCAAGCAATTGTTGTCTCCTTTGGCAACTTTTATAACATCCAAATCCTCCTCTCCCCTCCATCACTTACTCTTCCACCACTTAATTTCTCTGCTGTGATACATAAAGCTTAGAAAGGAGCAATCCTTTTAGTTTCTTGCAAACAAGGGAGACTCTGTGTCTACATGCTGCAAATAGATAGCTGCTAATCAGTGAAAGGCAGAGTTTAACTAAGGTACGTGACTGACATATGTACATGCAGTGAGTTTCTGAGAGAATTTCTCCTTCTGTTGTTATACTTGTTGAACATGTTAACTTGGTAAGGACTAGTTAAAAGTTGAAGTATTATCAAAATTTCGCAGACTTCTTTCTGGGTTCGATCTTCGAATGTCTTATAATTAATTTCAATCTATGCTTATGGTTAGCTTAGGGAGGCATGGGAGGTTAAAATAGCTTCACATCTTTATGCTTTTTATGTCAGTAAAAAGAATAGAGCACTTTTATCGAAAAAAGAATAGAGCACTATCCAAGAAAGTAGTGAGATGAGGTTCAATCATTTCTTTTCTTTTCCTGTTTAGTCTTTTCTTTTCTTCTCCTTTTATCCCTTTGAATTTAAGAAGATACAGATAAGAAACTGTCTATTTTTTTGGGTTTTCATTTTCTTCTAGGTTTTTTAGAAAAATCAACTACACTTGCTTTCGATTTTTCTTTTGGAAGTCAGGCAGACTTATTAATGAAGCAGAACCAGAAAAATAAAATAATTAATTGTCATATTTTATATACTTTTTTCTCTCCAATTTTGGTAAAGGTATAATATACCTCTTATAAATGATTTAATTTGATTTTTAATATTTTTTAAATTATTATTATAAAATAGTATAATTTATCTTTTAACATTACAAAATAGTATATTTTACTTCTTTAACACTAATTTCATTAAGATTTTATTAGATAAATATTAATTTTGTTAATATTTTATAAATAAATTATTAATTAATTATTATGAAACTAATTAATAAAATTTTAATGAAATTAATATTAAATAAGTAATTTACATTATTTTATAAATATTAAGGGAAAAAATATACTATTTTATAAATATTAAAAAATAAAATGATATTTGAGATAATTTAAATTTTTTTATAAATATTAAAAGACAAATTAAACCTTTTACCCTCTAATTTTCTATTTTTTTAAAAGGAATTTTCTATCACTTGTGTCGAACACAAATTTCGGTACCTTTTGAGCAAGCATATAATAATAAAGAAACTCTTTACTCAAGTTATCAATAGACATTGAAGTATATGTTTGGTGTGTTTGGTATAGTTTTAATTTTTTTTTATTAAATATAAAAATTAAAAAGATAATATATTAATATAATATAAAAATAAAAAATAATACGTAAAATTAATATAAATATATAAAAATTACAATTAAAAATTATAATCAAATACGAAAAAAACATTTAGAAAAGGAAATGATGTAACCAATGTTAATTATCCTTCGCAACTCACGATGCTTCCATAGAAATTGACTGCTAGCTTCTGGGACCATTGACAGAAAATGAGGGCAGCCCATAACAAGGTTTTATCAAAACATATTGCAAAATAATGTCAGAAATCGAATTTTATTACTTAGATGTCAAAGCTACATTTATAAATTGTATACTATCTTCCAAGATAATTGACTTCATCAAAAAGCTGATAAACAATATTGCCATAGATTAAGCAGCCTCTCTCCTAGTAAAAAAACTTCAGAAAAACTTTTAGTGCTGATTCGTTTTCTAGATCTTAATTTTCAATTTTATTTAGGGATTGATAGGTCCCAAGTCTTTGTATTATTGACAACTTAAGGCCTGATTACTTTGATTTTAGTTTTAAGTTTTGATTTTCTATTTTTGTAAATATAAAATTGATAAAAAAATATATTAATATAATATAAAAATTTTAAAAATAAACACAATTTTTAATATAAGAACACAATAACAAAAAAAAAAATCACAGTTAACAACCAATTAAACATCATAATAATACTTGATAACTCTGCATAAACAAAATAATAACGGGACATTTTCTTCACCTCCAATTTAGTCGCTTTAAAATGCATGTGACAGGTAAGTTTGTGTCGGCTGAAGACTAACTGCACGTACGTTTTTGTCGTCCTTGAGCGTAAATGAAGGGCATGATTGTTTTTGTTTTTGTTTTTTTTGTTTTTATTTTTTAAATATAAAATTTTAAAAATAATATAAAAGTTTTAAAAATGAAACATGAATATCATATAAAATAAAAAATTAATAAAATAAAAAATTGAATTAAATAAATCAACCTTTCATATTTTTCTTTCTTTTGAAGTGATTGATGTATGGATCGGAGGGCCTCCATGTGTCAATATATTAGAAATGAAACTTCCACAAATAGGAGGTCAAAAACTTGAAATAATTCCGCTTTAGAGTTCACACTAGACATCTCCTTAGGCCACATAAATGGGTAATAATCTGCAATGAAATTGGGGTGTGTCGCTTCGTGTTGTCACCTGTCATGTAACGGACAAAGCATTAGGATGTGGGGTCTAGGGAAAAGCAGTTATAAGCATTAGTTTGGATTAATTGGGGAACTGGTTGGGTTGGTAGGCAGTACTGTACTGCTTGATTTCGTCTAAATGCGTCACTGGGACTGGGAGTGGGAAATGTCAAACGAAGCGATGCGTGGCTTTTACGTTACGTGTCTTAGAAGCGGACGTGTTGATTAGGGGCTTGGAGTTGGATACAGTTCATGCCAGTGTCACTAAGTCCATACCCCACTTAAGTCAATTCCTAAGATACGACAAATAGGGATTTTCATGTTCTTTTTCTATATCGTTTAATTCTTTTATGTTAAAAAATTTCTAAATAAGAGATCTATAACGAATGAGTTATATATTCATGCTATCCGACCCGCCCTTTGTGGTTCTTTCCTTGAATTTCGAATATCAACTCTCCTTAAATTTATTTCTTTTATTAAATCTATAATAGAAATGATGCAACTGTTTTTGTCTCCCTATTATAAAATTGCAATAAAAAGACATCAAAATCATTATATTGACTTGGAGACACGTAGATTGAATAAAATTAAGAAAATAATAATATTTGCTAACTAAAAATAAAATTAATAATAAAATTATTAAATATCGAATTCACCATGAAATTATTGATGGGTAAGTTGTTGAATCTAATTCAAATATTTGGTGCCATTTGGGAAAACAAAAAAACAAAAAAAAAGCGATTGAATGCCCACGATTGGATGCTTGTTAACATCAAAGTTATATCTTCATTTGGTACGACAAAAATCACGCTACATTGATGTGAAAGAATTACGCAATATTTATAAGCCAAGTTCTAGTAATTAACATGCTGATTAAAACTCTTTAGTAAATCATTATCTTTAATCATTTTGGAGAGATAATATTAATTAAAATCTGATTAAATAAATTATTAAACTATCAATTACTATAACAGAAAAAGGGGAGGGAAAGAAAGTAAGTAGGATATTTCCATCCGCTCTCTAATTGTGTAGTACTGACAAAATTTAAACCCTTGCCAGGAGCATTTGAAGAAAGGCATTGCTCTTTTTTATTTTGAAGATCCCTTGCTTTTTTGAAAGAAAGGCTTGCTTTTCCAGTGACCAGACCAAAGTGGAGTCAAACTTTCCTATCTTTTTTCTCAAAATGAAAATGGAAAACTTTCCTATCTTTGCTTGTAGACTGTTGGTGTAAGTCGGCGGATGCGTTTACTAGCATCAGGCTTTGGGCTTCAAAAGAATACACACAAATTTTTTAGAAACTTTTTGGACCTGTTTCGGCGCACTTTTTAAGGTTTATAAGACAACGTTAGCAGAGGTCTGGCAGAACTAGATCAGTATTTTTTTAGTTTATTCGGTAGTGAATTGAGGTTTAATAACAATAACGCACTTAATTAGAATACAAACATTATTGTCATTCATTACACGTGAAGTCACGTTACTGGATTGAAACTTGCAGTTGACCCAAAATTCTTGAAATCCATGTTCTTGCCAGCTTGGCCTATGTCTCATTAATACGCTCGAGATTTCTCCCCCGCCTCCCTTTGTATCACGACAAGCCATAATTAAAAACAAAACAACATTTTGTTTTGATTTGAATGTGTGCATTGTGAGAAATATTTATGAATTTTAATATATCAAATATACAGTTTTAGATTGAATGTAATCTTTGTTAGAAATAATTGTAGTTTTTATACAGACTGTTAAATAAAAATCAATAGATATTATCTCCATCGGCAGACAAAATTCATCTAAGCTTTAGAATGTGAGACAAGAACTTTATAAGATTAATAATAAAACCTTGGTGCATCTATGATTATTCCTATGATTCAAGTTGCTTTCTCTCCTTGATTCAACTATATTACCCATTTTACTAGTGCAGTTTGTCCAGTTAATATTTTTTAAGATTTTCGTTTTCATATATCTGTTTCTCATAGCACTAGCTTATTACTATAATTTACACGACATTCATTTACACAGCGTAATTTGAAGCACCCCAAAATTTCCGGCCCTTGTTTTTCCTTTTTCTGCAGTCAGGTATGCACTGCTCTTTCTTCAGTTCATTTCTTTCTGGTTTCTCCTAAACTTGTAATTGTTATTTCATAAATAAATGCTTTCAGAAACTGCATAGAATAACTTCATCCTTAACCTTAATTAATAAGTTCCTAAACATTGAACATGTTTATGCCATTTATAATCGTACTCACCATGTTTTGTTGCTCAAATATTTAATTAACCTTATAAATTAATCCAAAGAATCTGAAGTGATTGGCACGAAGTTCGCTTCACAGTCTGACCGAATTGTTTGTCACGAGACCAATAATGGTAATTAGTAATTACAATTTATAAAATCCTGATTAACGCGTAAAATTAAACAAACAATAAAGGTCGTGTCATTTGATAGGTTCCAACTTTCTCGCTTTAGAATAGTATAATAAACCAAAAAAAAAGTGGTGGCTTCTGATCTGCCACGTGTATCTCATGGCATTTGTTTCTCAAGCCCTACAGTAATAACTAGCGGGGTCCACCACCACTCCGCACATCTTTCTTTAGCCGTTGAAATTAACTAACCGTTTAAACCGCCAACATGAGCCAGTTCGGCCGCTGTACACGGTTTCGCCTGACACTCTTAATTAGATTGCTTCTCCTCGTCCAATCTTCCCTAGTTTGCTACTCTGATTAACTTTTAGTGTATGACTGGTATCATTTATTGTTTTAGTTTTTAAATACAAAAATAAAAATATAAAAAAATTTAAAAAATAATTCATTAATAGAGTATAAAAATATTAAAAAAAAGAAAAAACAGAAAATAAAAATATGCTAAATGGCTCCTTATTTTTTCACTATAGTAAAATTTTTTTCAAAAGAATAAAAATTTGGGATTCGTATCATAAACCAAAATAAAAAAGGGAAACATTTCATAAGCAACAAAAAATGTTGATGAACAGCTAATTATTTGAATGGTTCAGTTCGAAATGGTAACCTTCATTATAATAAGAATCTGTAATATGTTAGTGTAAACTTCTATTATCTATTCTCAAACTTTGTATAGAGAACATTCGAAACAAGACTAGACTGCCTAACTAACGCTTCGTATATTTAATGTCTCAACGATAGTACACTTATATGTTAATTAAATCCTTTTACGTTACTAAGAATATAGGGTTTCAATTTTCATTTGCAAAAATCAATAAAATAATATACAAAAATTAATAAAAATAAAAAAAATCAATAAAAACATATACAAAAATAACTTGTATTAATACTTGTGTTTAAAAAATAAAAATAAAAAATAGAAATGAAAATTGTGTCGAAGTAGCCTTTTTTTCCTTATTAGAAGCTAAGGGAATGTTGGGTAAAATTGTGGGTTTTAGTATTTGATTTCTATTTTTTTAAAATGCAAAAACTGAAAAGAATAATACGAAAATTAAAAAAAATAATATATTAATAAAATATAAAAATTAAAAAAAAGCAAAAAAACACAAAAATAAAATAAAAAATTGAAACAAAAAATTGAACTAAACTTCCTCTAAATAAACAATGTAATATAAGGGTAGCTTGATGAGAACGAACTATTTCACATTTATGAAAATATAAGTTTTAATGTTATTCTCATTAATGAAAGGTACTAATTTCACAATCTCTGCTGCATAGCTTCTTACAATATTGTTATACAATTTATATAATTTTTATAAATAAATTTATCTAATACTACAACACAATTAGAAAATAATACATACATCTTATATATAAATAATTATATAAATTGTATTATAATGTTGTATGAATTTCACTTATTCGATTGTATGAATTATGTAATGATGTTACAGGAACTACTAGAGAGGCTCTGTAGACTGTAATATAACCGCCCAAAATCCGATGTTGGGGGGAAAATATTGCATTTGCATTTGCATTTGCATTTGAGGCCTAATAGGAACAAAAAGATCTTGCAAAATATTTAAGTATCTTTGTACCAAAAAAAAAAAAAAAGAAAAGAAAAAGTAACCTCTAGAAATACTTAATATTACAACTTGATCCTCGTAATCATGGTTAATTAAGATATCGTAAAGTCTCTCTCTCTACCGTTGTCTAGGCAGCTCCCCTCAAAGCTAACAGTGGTTGTTGAGTCTCCCTCCATTTTTATTCTTCGAGTAAAGTTGGATCTCTGTGTCATCTGAAAACTTCGAAAAGCTTCTTGTTTTGACTTCATCTTCCACCACAGACCAACTAATTATGAGATCTCGCAACCATAAGCATAGCAGTCACCAACCAGAGGTATCTCTCTGTTCGCGCTCTATCTCTCTCTCTCTAAACCTTTGTTAATAAAGTGAATTTGGGCAGAGAAATTGGGCTGAATCGTGTTGTTGTTTGGGTTGTTGGTTCGTACAGTTCTTCTGGCCCAGAGTTGTTATGCGTAAATGGCTTAACATCACTGCCAGAGACTCCGATTACAGCGCCGACTCCGCCTCCGACTCCGATTCCAACTACCACTCCGATGATTCTGCTTCCGGTAGCTCTAGTTTTTGCTTTTTCATTCAGATACTTTATGCAATTCAAACTTCATGTGTGTTCCTTTTTTCTGAATTGCAGATTGTGGGGCATTTTCAAAAGATTGGCGGTCACGGGGTAACAAATTGGAGGATGATCAGTTTGATCCCTGTGGTACACTTAACCCTCCATTTCTCTGTCTCTCTTCTATTTGACTCATTTTTCTGAGTGACTTGTTTATATGATTGATACTCTGATTCCAGATGCTCTTCCAAGGCTAAGGAGACGAAATTCAGAAACTTTTAGAGCACAGTATATTAACAGAAAGGAACTCAGGTTTAATGCCGTTTCATTCGTTTTGAAAACATAAGAATGAAGTACTACTTTTTTTCAATGTTATTTTAGGTTTTTACTGCTAAGTGGGGAGTGAGACTTTCTCCTTAAATTTCAAAACCTGTATTCTTTGCTTAGGATATGTGTTGGTACATGGAATGTTGGAGGAAAACTCCCACCAGATGATCTAGATATTGATGATTGGATAGATGCTGATGAACCTGCTGACATCTATGTACTTGGGTGAGTTTTTTGTTGATTTATATTTAAAACTACTTGAGCACATCTTGCGTATAAGGATGAGAATTAATTTTTGTTAACACATTAACTGAAGATGGAAAATTATGGTCACAAATCCACTCGATGTAGCTTCTCTGTTTGTGTTCTACTCAATCTTACCATTGACAGCTTACTTTGTTAATAGGCTATCCTTTGGTTACTGTGTTTTTGCGTCTTGTCTTTTGGCATCTCTTAAGTATGTTTGGAAATTCATCTGAGAAACTAAAACTTACCTCATTTTGCAGTCTCCAGGAGATTGTACCTTTAAATGCTGGAAATATATTTGGTGCTGAAGATAGCCGTCCAGTCCCAAAGTGGGAAAATATTATTCGTGAGACACTAAACAGAATTCGACCAGCAAGGACCAATGTTAAGTGCTATAGTGATCCTCCGTCTCCGTCTAAGTTTAAACCATTGGATGATGTTGCAAATATTGAAGAGGATATATTGCTTGAAAGTGATAGTGATGTGGGAGAGGAAATCCATCCAATGGATGAAGAATCCATTGGTTTTGAAGAAGTTCGAGGTGGACAAATCAGAGTTGAAAATTCTAAAAATACTGGAGTCTCAGATGGTAATGATATTTGCAAATTAGGTGTTTCTGGAGAGGAATTGCAGAGGCAATATTCTTCTCCCAAGAGGTTGGACAGATTAAATTGCTTGCGTACTGAAGAAAATTGTGAAGACATAAAATCAGAAATAGTTCAACAGAATGAAAAACTAACCAAGATGCTTAGTACTGCTGAAAAGATTGGCTTCAGCTGGCCGGAGCCTCCATTAGACTTGCTATCTCAGCATATCTTACAGAGACCTAATTCCTTTAAATCCGTAAAATCTTTTAAAACAACCAGGTCGTTTGGAAGATATAGTTCGTTTAAGTCTTTCTCAAATGACATGCAACCAGGATTAGCTTTGCTTGCTGAAATTGACCTTGAAGCACTCATGAAGAAGAAAAGAAGATCATCGTATGTAAGGATAATAAGCAAGCAGATGGTTGGAATTTTCTTAACTATTTGGGTTCGTAGGAACTTGCGTAAACATATTCAGAACTTAAAGGTATCCACTGTTGGTGTTGGTGTTATGGGCTACATTGGAAATAAGGTTTGTATCATAACATGATTTTGTTTGTGCCTTCATGTTATCAGAATGTTCCTGTTCATATCATTTTAGGATTTGTTCAATTTTTTTTGATGTTCTTTTTATTGTAAATTTTGAGAAGGACTATTTATTCATTAATCCAAGCTTTGCCATTGTTTTTGCATGTTTAATTGGATCGTTTTTGTCCTTGTTTTGTGTGAATTATCTATCACTTGTGTGTTATTTGTTACAAGTAGCCGGGAATATATGAGAGCGTTTCTTTTCCTTACGTTCTTGGATTTCCAAGCATTGAGTGACTGAGCCTTGGACTTGAAATCTTGTCCCTAGAATTAGATTGCTTTTAAAGCATTCATTTGGTCTAATTTTTTAAATCTTACTCATTTTTTGACAACTTTGGGAGTATTAACCCTGTTGATGCATCATCCCATTTTCTCTTAAGAGGACTACTTAGAATTTGCTATTTCTTTAAAATTAGATCTCTAAAGAAGTGTTCCCGTTTCATGCTAATAGCAGTTATCTGGTTTGGAGTGCTGCAGATGATCTCTGATTTTGATCCTTTGTTATAATCAAAAGACTCAAAATACTTAAGTGAATTATACAGTTCACCAAATAATCATGAGAGATAAGTAATCTTTCTCTCTACATAATTTTTTAAATATGAAGTCAGCAAACTGTTCACAAAGCAGCCAAATTCTTATCTTGCTTCTGATGCTTGTGTTATTCGTGAGAACATATTTCACGAGATATCATTAAGATATTTTCTTTTCTGAAATATTCATACAATATTGTGAAATTTCCTTTGGTCTTTCAGGGATCAATATCAGTCAGCATGTCAATATATCAGACACATTTCTGTTTCATATGTTCCCACCTCACCTCAGGCGAGAAAGACGGAGATGAATTGAAAAGAAATGCCGATGTTTTGGAAATATGCCGAAGAACTCAATTTCATTCATTTTCTGTTGTTGGCCTCCCTAAAAGTATACATGATCATGAGTGAGTACATATTATTGCACTGTAAATTGGAAAGAAGAAAACCATTTCAGATTTTGCTCGTATCATTGCACATTAACATGAAAATCCATCATTTCAGATTTTTCCCTTTCAAACTAACAGACAAAATCATTTGCATTTTTTTCCCTATGAAAGCATCTCAATGTTCTTCATAGGTTTTAACTTCTTGCATTAGTAAATTCTCTGCCATTTGATAAATTGGAAATTAGAAATAAACCAAATGTTGGTTGTATGTTGTCATCTGTAGCCTTTTCTCTCTGAACTTTAGAAACCATTCGCTTACCCGGAAAAAAAAAAAAAAACTTATATTGAAACTGAAAATGACATAGCAATAGCAATGTCTTTTTCTTTAATTTTTAGTTCTCTTTTTCTGATTCGAGATGCATGTAGTATCACAATGATCCATGAGATGAAAAGTTTTTAACTATCTTGAGACCTATTACTTCTGATGATTTTTGTATTATATTAACATGAATTGAACCTTTATTATTGTGATCTGATTTTTGTATTTCTGCAGAAGAATTATCTGGCTGGGTGACTTAAATTACCGTATAAACTTATCGTATGAGAAGATCCGCGAACTTATCTCAAGAAAGGAGTGGTTCAAGTTGATGGAGAGGGATCAGGTAAGTCATTTGTATGTCAGGACATATTTTAGGTCATTGAAACATTCTGCATTGGTTAGCCAAAGGATGCTATATAAGCTAAGAAATCAAAATATTGAGACGACTTCCTTTTTTTTTAATCCTGTGAACTTAGATTCTGTGACACAAGCCTCATTAGATAGTAAGGTTAAATTTATTGTCAAACTTGTCCGAGATGGCTAGCTAAACTAATTTACACCTTGTGACAGCTTGTGAAAGAACTAGGAAAAGGTTGCTCCTTTGATGGATGGTCTGAGGGTATGTTAGAATTTCCACCAACATACAAATATGAGATGAACTCAGATAAGTACTATGGGGAGGATCCAAAAGCTGGGAGACGTAATCCTGCATGGTAAGCCTCTACTGGATCTATTCAGTACTGGATGTAGATGCCTACTAAATCTTTCATTTCTATTGCGGTCAATGCTACATATAGAACTGCATTCTCTCTACTCCTATACTATTTCATCTAAAGCGTTTGTCTAACATTGTTGCCCTTTGATTATTGTGTTCTCTCATGTTTAGACTTACATCATGTGTGTGTGTGTGTGCGCACGCGCGCGCGCGTTTGTGTGTGAAAGAGAGAGGGAGAGAGTGGGGCAGCTTTATATTCTTTATTTCTGGAACACGCTTATGAAATAAGCACATGGGATCAAATGTAACTTCTTCCTTTCTTTCATTCTCAATGTTGGTGATCTTCAAAGATGAACTCTGGACATATACTGGTCTGTGCTGTTCATTTTCAAGATGGATGTAGTTCATAACCCTGATATAGCTTTCTAGTCTTTTTCTATGGTTTCTGTATCCGAGCTTAAAGTTTATTTTGGTATCTATATGAGCAGATTTGTTTTCATATCTCTAGAAACTCAGAAGCTTCATTATCAAATAGTTCCTACGATGTCTTCCTTACCATATCTTTGTTTGTCATCATTTTAATCTACATCAGTTGATAAATACACTTTTTGGAATGGCCACAAGTTTTCTTTTTAAAAATCTGATTGCTTTATCAAGACTGTATTGTGTTGGTTCATTTGGCAGAGCTTCTATGGTAATGCAAACTAGAGTACGATGATTGCATGAGCAAGTAAAAGTGTATCTTTGTTACTGTAGAAGGGATTTTCCATGTACCATTGGCAAAGTGATTTTACAATTTAATGAAGTTATGTGATGTCTAAGAAAAAGTTGGGTAGAAACTGGACAAGTTCTTAGGTAAAAAGTGTCTTTTTAACCTTGAGATTTTAACTAATATTCAAGTCAGATCTTAATGTTTAAAAAACGTTCAAAAACAACCTTAACGTTACAAGTGACGGGAGTTGGTCTAGGGTTCTTTTTGAATGTTTCTAAAATGTCAAGGTTTTTTAAAATGTTTTTAAAATGTTTTCTTTTTGAACACTTTAAAAGATTAGGGTCTGACTTAAATATAGACAAAAATCATAGGGTTGATATGACACTTTTTGCCGAAGTTCTTGCAATAGTCTTGTAGGTATGAAAATTTCTAAGACTTAGGTGAGTAGGCTTACTCTCCCACTTGTTCTCCCATGCACATCAAATTTCAGCCTTTTGCACTTAATTCTACTTTATATCCTCTACTTTTTTTATATCCCAGTGTCCTGTTGCCTTATAATAACTGATATTGGGATTACTGTTGTTCTGTTTGGTGTTTTCTTTTATTGTAACTGTTAAGAATGTATGTAACATATATGCTCAAACTTGAGGAGATGTGTTAGAATATTTACGCTTACATTCCTAACTATCAATCATTTGTACTTTTATATATAATAACCAGTGGTGAACAGTGAGATTACCTATTCACTTACTTTTATCATATCTACAATTTACTTGCCTTTGGGTTTGTAGATTTACATCTTTTTTCACAATTTAAGAACATGTTGTCACATTTTTCTCTTAGTCCTTAATTTTCTGGTGATATCAACTGTGCCAATTTGTCTTGTTGATTGTTGAAATTGATCATGTACTAATATGAGTAGAGAATTTGTGTAATTATCATAGAATGTGGTATTTTACCCTGTTCATGGGGCAATGTAGTAGTATCTATGCCTTATCATTTGGTTTACTGTTTCTTTTATGCCATCTGTGCTTTCTGTCTTTTAGGTGGGACTGCATCCTTTTGATTAATCTGATTATGTAGGTGTGACCGCATACTTTCATATGGTAAAGGAATGAAGCTACTGAATTATAGGAGAACAGAGCTTAGACTTTCTGATCATAGACCTGTATCAGCTGCCTATATGGCTGAAGTTGAGGTGTTTTGTCCTAGAAAACTACAGCGAGCACTGACATTCACGGATGCTGAGATAGGAAATGAGGAGATTGTGGCAGAAATGGGCATGGCGTTTATGTAGGAATGGCCTTGAAATTGAAGATGGTGAGTAATGATTTGACTCTTGATCACTGTTAAAGGATATGGTATAATTTATTGGAAGGCGAAATGATATGAAGGAAATGGGCTGAAAAATGTTCTAAATTTAGTTTTTCTAATGATTAACAATTTTCAGCAAACACAACACATTTACCCTACCAATAGGTACGATAAACTACAACAAAAAGACCTTGGAATATTAACAACTTTCAGGAAAGACAATTAAATTCTGCGCCCTGGTTTTAATTACATTCAGTCACGTACATGCACCAAAAAATCTTTTATGAGCATTAGGATACTAGGGTATAGAGTTTTAATGTTTTGCTCTTTGCCTCAAGGGCCCAGGAGATGCAATGTCCTCATTTTCCATGGCCGAAAGAAGACGTGGATGTGAAGGCAAAAGAAATAAAGCTTTTCCTTCATAAATAATTTAACAACCATCATAATTGATTTGCTTTGCCTTTGGTGTCACATTCCAATTGCATAAATATCTACATGAAAGGTGCATTTCGATCCATAAGGTTTTTACTAAAATTTATGTTTAAAATCCAATGTTTTGCAGTGTATATAACATTTTCACGTTATGAGGATCATCATAATTGTTTATATACCATTTTCATGTTATGAATATCATCATAATTGACCTTCAAATAGACAGAATCAGTAACCTATATTAGGGATCTCTTAACCTAAGTCTCTCGTGACACTTTTTTAGTTTTTATAGACCCTATTCACTGGTAGTGTAATAGTTTAACTGGTCCACTAACTCATTTAAAGCCCTAATAAATTTTTTAACGTCTTTAAATGAATTGGAGCCCATTTAACAGTGATACTAGTAATATAACAGTGATACTACTAATAGATGGATTTATTATCCAAATAACAATTATGTGTTACATATGCTTAAATTAATAGGTTTTTTACTGGAGCTAGTAATTATGTTTATAGGTTGGGGGGTTAGGATGATCTTCATAATGTAAAGGGTTTATTTGAACATCACAAAAGGTTGGAGTCAAACTTAAATTTGGATGAAAATCTTGAAAGGACTAAATGCATCTTTTGCTTAAGTATTTGTAATGCCTTTGGATTTACTTCTATATGATCGCTAATGAGTAATTCTGCCTTATCTTCTAGTCAATGGATCATTCTGAGTGTAGCTTTCTCCACTTGCAGGATGTGTCTTGCTGAGAGCATCACTCAAAGTCGAGACTAACCTGTCATACGCTCAATTATTTGACAGCGAGAACTCTGTGCTTTTTGATGTTACCATGCCTTAAATTCATTAAATTTATTAATTTGTAAAAATTTGTCACCATCTCGCAATCTGCAGTGATATTGCTAATTGCAAATAGTTGAGGTGTCCCTTATAGGTTTCATAGATAACGAGTTTTTAGATACATGAGCGTTCTGTGCATGTGCATGGGCATGATGTTATATAGTAGGTATTGGACTGCTTAGAGGGGCAGGTTTCTCCGACTACATGGATCAGTGATTTTTGTAAAGCACAAGTTAAGCATGTATTCATGAGTTGATACTGTTGTATATTCCTGGGTTTCTATGTATTCATGAGTTGATACTGTTGTATATTCTTGGGTTTCTTGTTCTTAAATGGACAACTATTCTCATTTTGCGTTTTGTTCGTAATTGTACATTTTACGGAGCTAACTGCATATGCAAGCTCCATGTCTTTTCTAGTCCTGGAAATGGATGTCGTAAACTTGTTCTGTTGGTTCTTTTAGCTCAAGATTGATACTGAAACATCATTTGGTTGTTGCATTAATCACCACGTAATAGAATCTCTAATGTACTCATTTTTGTGTCATCTTATTCGTTGACTTAATATAATCCCTTTGTTTTTGTTTTTCAATCTCTTCTCTATTAAGAAGCCTGTAGCGGTATATATTATCTACTTCCGTACTTTTTCTCCCTTTATTTTCATCGTATCTACAGTGTCACATGACTTGGTTATTTAATAATGCCACATTTGTTATTTGACCTCAACAAAATTGTCCACGTGGGATTTATTTCCTGATGAGATCGAATTCTTCATCAAAATAGGAAAAAAAAAAGCTAAAAATAAAAACTTAATTGAAAAATGTACATCTTGTACCAGTAATTGAAGGAAAAAGTTGTCTGCAAATCCTCCTGAAGTTAACAAACAATTTTAAAATAAAAAAAGATTCATAGATTGGGGTTATTTTGGCAGGCAGATGATGGCTGGAGTCTATGAGACGAGGTTGGTGATCACAGAATATATGTGAATGCCGCAACATTGGCGAGCTGAGTGAAGAATGAAGAGAGTCGTGTCAATTACGATTTTGATTTGAAATAGGTCGATTTTCACCCATCATAATTAAAATAATAGTTATATAAGTGATTAATTTTTAAAATTTTTTTCAATTAAATAAAAAGTTATTAAAAATTTTCAAATGAATAATTAGCCTTTAAATGTTTTTCAATTAAAGTATAACCGTTAATTCCATTAGGTTATAGTGATATGGTAAATAGACTTTGTCATGACAACGTCTATATAGTAAAAGTACCACATCATCGTTTACATGTATATTTCTACCTTTAAAATTTTTAAATTAAATGAGTAACCTTTTAACAAAATTTCAATTCAGTGAGTATCTTTTAAAATTTTTTAAATTTAGTGACCAATCTTTTAAATTGATTCAATTCAAGTCAAAATTAATTTTTTATTATAAAAATAATAAGTAGATAATACACCAATATTTTGTTAGGAAGTATTGTATAACAATTTCTAAATTTAGGGCCCGTTTGGTATTGCTGTGGGTTGTAGTTTTTAGTTGTAGTTTTGATATATTTGTATTAATTTTTGTGTTTTGTCCTCGATTTCTGTACTGTATTAATGTGTTGTCTTTTTCGATTTTTGTATTAAACAAAACAAAAAATCAAAACCCATTTTAAAAATTATACCAAACATCCCCTAAGTAAACATGACCTAAGGTTTAAAGTTAGTTTAATGATTTAACCTTAAGATTAAGTTGATGCAAATGCGATCTAGACAAGTGGATTTCAAGTGCCCAAATTCATGACTGACTTGTCCTTCACATCATCATAACTGACGCCAGATTATTTTTACAATAAATTGAAATTCCTCACGTATTATTACCACTTTTTTTATCTGAACTACAATTACAAAATTGAGTAAACTCCCAAAACATTTTTGCAATTTGCCCTATTTTTTCCACACTCGGCAAAGTAACCATACATTTACACGTATTATCTTTTCATTATTCTCTTACACATTTGACATAAGAAATATAATGTAAATTAGAACCTGGGCTGGACTTGAATTTCTGACAACAGGTGAGCATGGCTACATAAGCACGTCATGTGAACAACTGAAATTAAAGCCTATTATTGCGGACATAATCTGCTATTGCCAAATCAGAGATGGCTCGGAGCACATGCGCAGGCTATAAGAGGGTAATGGGCAGCAAAAAAAAGATTTTAAGATAATCGACAAACCTTTATTTATTTGAACAAGGGAAGAACCTTATGAAAAAGTACATAACCATACAAACGTCATTATCATCAACTTAAAGAGAAATTCACTCGTATTCAGGTTGAGCAAGATTATAGACATGAACACGCGAACTTCACCAACTCAAGTACCAACATAGATTTTTTCTTCAAATTTTCGCAACCTTCTTGCGCAGTCAATCCCTTGTGCTATTTTTGAGCCATTCCAGATATGGAATACTGCCCCCAGTAATAGGCAAAGAAATGACTTCTGGTACACTGAGCAGAAAAACAAGAAATATAAATAGAACATGATAATAACTTCTCGTACAATGAAAAGAAAAACAGGAAATATAAATGGAACATGGTGAATAACTTCCGGTACAATAAGCAGAAAACAGGAAACATAAATGGAACATGGCAAATCCAAGAGCATATAGACGATTAGACATGATGACCAAGTTAAATTGTTAAAATCTTACAGAAAATTCTGATATCCCTTTTTACCCTTCAGAATCAATTAGAGCATCAACAATTTGAAAAGGAAAACCAAACTGAATCTACTTAATGCAAATCTGTGAGCCATTTATGCTTACTCATATTCATGATTTGCCTTCACATGTTCTGTCAGAGCTTCTAACAGAGATTGCCTAGTCTTGATTATGAGTAGTTCCTCGGAATCTGACTGGATCTGCAACCACCCAGGGACATAATTAACATGAGCGGTCACGAGTTTCGATGAACTAACAATTGTGTTCACAAGATTCAGGATTTCTTATGCATTCTTTAAAATTATATTTTGGATTTCAAATAATCTGAAGAGCAATTAAACCTCCCCTTGCCACTGGTACACTGACAGAATGCCTGCGTAGAAGAAACACAAGGGTGTCATCAGCAGTTAACTTTATGCGCATTTATTGCAGATCAGGAAAAGAACTTCAACTACAAAGATAACATTGCAAGAAAGAGTGGGGCAATGACAGTAAACTTCAACTACAAAAATAACATTGCAAGAGAGAGGGGGGCAATGACTAAAAACATCTAAAAGTATACCTGAAAGACATATAACCAAAGCTACATTTCAAGAGCTACATACTCAATGATGAAAATTTTCATGGTGAATAAGATTAGCAGAAAGAAATTCGAATATTCAATTTTTTCTATGACCCTGTGTCCTGCATGTTTTAAGAGCACAATAATCTCAAGATGAGTCACTTTTTCCTTCATTCCTTCATATCAAACAATCATCTCTTCATTCATTCATTCTTCAATTTCTGTTATAAAATTCACATTATCCGCACTTGAAGCTTATTTTCTGGTTATCAATTTAAATAGTGATTAGGTTATCGAGTTGCATTACACAATGCTAAAGCAATTGTCTGTCAGGTAATTTCAAGTTCTCAATCATGATTCACCACACACCGACATACTGTGTCAAGGTCGATATACAGTTCCAAAAAACTCAAGACTCAAAATTGAGTTAGAGATATTAAATCCTAAAAGTTCTTCTTGTCAAGACAGTCCACAGCCCCAACCAATCAGATTGAAAAGCACATCCACACAAAGGAAGTTACTCGACTTCTTGACAGCGCATCAACATATACCTTAGAACTTTATAAAGGTTAATATAGAATGTAGAACTGCACACAAGAAAGAACATGATGCAGAGAGTCGGTTTAAGAGATGTTCAGATCCTAAATAGGCTTCCAGTCAGGACAGTCCTCAGCCTGACAACCTCACACAAGAACACACCCACACAGAAGAAGTTACTACTCCATTCTTGTGCTTTTTATATCTCACGCACTGTCAGATAAATGAAGGTCCACAATCCTACCTCTCACGGAGACATCATTTCTCCCATCAGAAAGCTAGTGGCAATACCTTACTAGTCATCCCTCACACATATTAGTCCGACAAGGATATATGTAGATGTCCAATTAAGTAACAAAGAGGGAAGAGCTTTATACAAAACAATTTGCAATCTAAACTGTTAAGATGACTAGTGAAAAGGAATAAAGCACATACCTGGAACTATATTTACACATGCTGCTAATTTCTCTTTGACTATGCTATCTGCCAGCTTTTTCCCTGCACGTAGTTGAACATGAAGAGACAAATATATAAAACTGTAAGCTTCAATGTATTTAATCATACAAAATGAACCGCAGATCAAAATTCAACATTTATTCGAAAAATAGAAAGAAATACCTCCACTATGAAGAAAAGAACTCGAAATAACAGAAGAAAAGAAAGAATGTATAAGTTCGTCCAAACCAGAGAAGAGAAGAATGATAAAGCTGAGTCCGAATCAGAATCCCTCTCAAGCACAAAATTTTGTGACAAAAGAACAACAACGCCCCTCCAATTACACCCTTAGCCACTTCAATTACTCAAAATCCCGAGAAACCCGCAATCAAATTGAAGTGTTTCAATTCTTAAACAAAATATAATTAATTAAGAAAGGTGTGTAAAATATCCAAACAACTTGTTAAAGAACAACTGATTCCACAACAGACAGAGACAGAGACACAAACCAGCTTCTCTGTTGGGGACAGTGACATAGACGACAATACTAGGCACAGTGTTGCCATCCATTCTGAGAGTCTCAGCTCGAGCTTGCGTATTATAGTTAGCCTTTCTAGAATCACAATGCTTTTCAATCAGAACATGGAAACAAATAAGAAGTGAAGAGTAAAAGATTTGAGAGATTTTTGGTTACTTGAAGAGACGGAGAGACAGAGAGGAACCCGTTGTGTGAGAAGAAGGGGAGAGACTGGAGAGGCCAAAACTCAGCACGCAAAACGCTCTGTTTCTTTCCTGCCCAAATCACCTTCCTTCACCATCATTTTCATTTTCCAGCCCTAGCAATTCCTCCC
>JAOXYD010000134.1:7268834-7279208 GCA_028565735.1 Pinacopodium congolense
AGTTTCATTCTCTGAGAAAATCATTAAATCTGTGAATCTCACCACCTCTTTGTCTTTTATCACCTCTTCTCCTTTCAGACCACCGGCTACCACCACCAACGGCGACTCGGACCCCCTGGATGTTGACGCACCACCCACTTTCCTGTTTGCCTCCCACGTGCGAGTCCCTCTTGCTCTCCCCACTATCCAGTGTCAATCTCCTTCTTGAGGATCCTTCGGACAGCTCAAAATTAGAGGATTGCTGGTCCAGTTTAGTCAGATTCCTTCAACAAATTTATTTTTTGCATTTTGTCTTTTCGATTGGCAGATTTATTTTTTGCGTTTTGTGCATTGTCTTGTTGAAGTTTGGATTTTTCTACTTATTTTCAAATTTCATGTGTCTTGATATTTTTTTATGCTGACGACAAGAGCTTAATTATGGCAAATGTCATTCCTGTGATGTCAAAAATCACAGAACATAAATTGATTGGCTCTAATTATTTTGAGTGGTGTAAGACAATTCGTCTCTATTTAAGGAGCATTTCTAAAGATAATCACCTTACCGATGACCCCTTTGGACAATACTCGCAGGGAGTGGCTCCGCGATGATGCTCGCTTGTTTCCACAAATCCGAAACTCCATTGATACCGAGGTCATCAGTCTTATTAACCACTGTGAGTATGTCAAAGAATTGATGGATTATTTGGAATTTTTACATTCTAACAAAAGAAATATTTCTCACATTTATGATGTGTAAGGGTTTTATTGAGTTGAACAGCAGGACCAATCACTTCAGGCATACTTTATACATTTTAAATGGATTTATGAGGAATTAAATGTTTTGTTACCATTTAGTTCGGATATCAAAGTCCAGCAAACTCAATGGGAGCAGATGGCTATTATGAGTTTTTTGGCTAGTTTGGATTCTTAGTTTGATGTTGCTAAATCTCAAATTTTGTCCAGTACAGAAATTTCCTCCCTGCATGAGGTGTTTACTCGGATACTTCGCACGGACATTAATTCGTTTGTTTCACCTAGTCCTCAGACTTCTAGTGCTCTTATGAGTCGAACTCATGAATTTGACTCTGAAAAGTCGTCTCCTAACAATAATAATACAAGTGGTGGAAATTGGAGACATAAGAATCACGATGCAAGAGGAATTGTTTGTCGATATTGTCATGAGCCTAATCACACTAAATACAACTGTCGAAAACTATAGAATAAATCTCAAAATCACATTTTGCTCATATTGCAACCACTGATGCATCTAGCTCATCTACTGAGAAGACTATTACTGTATCTGCTGAAGAATTTGCTAAGTTTACCCGGTATCAAGACGCACTGAAGCATTCATCTTCACCTATTATTGCTATTGCTGACTCAGGTAACACCTCTACGTGTCTTCTTTCCTCTTCCACCCAATGGGTCATTGATTCTGGTGCCTCAGATCATATGACAGGTAATTCTAACCTCTTTTCTACTTTTTCTATAACAGTTCTAAAGCTGCTCAATGATGAACAGTTGGAGAAGGCATAAACTAACTTACAATGCTACTTACAAAATATGCAACATCAGGCTTAGTTACTGTTAAGATAGTTCAATTTTCCAAGGCTTAGTTACTGTAAGATTAATCTCCTATAGTTTGCAGGATCTTCAAATAATTTACCATCATGTATGAGTTTCAAATTAAGAATCATCGGAGTACTGCATGATTTAGCCCCTAACTTTTTAGTCTCAGTTAGTAGAATGATTACATGTAGATCGAGTACATATTTCCTTTGCGATAAGAAGATGCCCTTTCTGTTTCTTGTTAATTCTACTCCCAAAAAATATTTCAAAGCTCCCAAGTCTTTTGTCTGAAACTGTTTATAAAGTAAAGACTTTCAAAGATGATATGCCTTTAGGATCACTTTCAGTAATGATAATGTCATTAACATAAACAACAAGGAGAATGATACCAGATGTAGAGAGTTTATAAAATACTAAGAGATCAGATTTACTTTTACTCGTACCAAAGTGTTCCATAACCAAATTGAATTTTCCAAACCATGCTCGAGGACTCTACTTTAAACCATATAAAGATTTGCAAAATGATAGACTTTTCCATACTCCCCCTAAGCAACAAATCTAGGTGGTTACTCCATATACACTTCTTGAAGATCACTGTGTAAAAATGCATTTTTGATATCCAACTGATTTAAGGGTCAGTCAGAAGTGGCTACTAAAGAGATTAATAAACGAATAGAGGTTATTTTAGCAACAAAAGAAAAAGTATTTGAGTAATCCACGTCATACGTTTGGACAAACCCTTTAGCTACAAGCCATGCTTTAAGTCGAGCAATTGTCCCGTCAAAATTAACTTTAAAGGCAAACACCCATTTACATCCAATAGCTTTCTTTCCTACAGGTAAGTTCACTAAATTCCAAGTACCATTAACATCTAAAACAATCATCTCTTCTATCATAACACTGCGCCATCCAAGGTGGGATAAAGCTTCATCAATCATGTTAATAAAGCGAAGCAGCACTCCACAAGAAACTTATATACGATAAAAAAAGAAAGAAGTGTTAAAGAAATACCAAGTTGAGGGATATGCTCTAGAGGAAACTCTAGACAGTGCCGCACTTCTCCCTTTCATAGATGATGGTTGAAGGGTTACAGTTGCTGGAAACTAACCAGAGTAAGGTGTTAATCCTGGTGGAACCAATTAGAGGGCGGGGTTATGTCAAAGGCACTACTACGTGGTGGCATGTAAACAGAAAGCTACAGACCTTAGGTGACACATGTGGGCCATGCGAGAAGCTTCTAGCGACCAGAAACTAAGGGTTGTCAAATCAACAGAAGACGCTTCTATGAAAGTCAATGGTGGTAATAGATGAACACCAGGACGGAAAGAACAAAACACTCTGCCTATCTACTTTTCTGGACAACATAGTCGGAGAAGCAAAGATGGATAGACTTAAAAAAAAACTCAATCAATCGCTAAGCAAAACTAAGGTGAAAAACAAGTTCAGATGGCCAAAACCTGGCTTAAATACCATGTAGAAAACAAAGGTATTTTGTATTGTATTTCACACTTTGTACAAAAAGTAGATACACATTTGTACTAATATAATACTAATATTTAGCCTATAAATATCTGGAGCAAATTATGTATCTATTACAAATGTATACTTGAATTAAAGCCTATCAATCTTATTATAATTTGTAGCAATTACAAAGCTTAATAAGTCCCATTTCAAAAATAGATAGCAGATAACGAGTAATTCATATACAAGATTCATAACCTAATGCTTTAGGTTGAAATATAAATCCATTCTTTATATATAAACCACTCCTTTTCTAAATATGTCATATGGTATTAAGATATGTTGCAAAAGTCAATATCTAAATAAGAATTGCAATTCAAGAAAGAAGTTCGAATTAAAAAATATGCTCATAAACAATACAAAGAATTGACTTGAGCAAGATGTCTGAGTTAAATGTGCTCACAAATTGCATAAAGATAAGTCAGTAAAATTTACTTGAGCAAGATGTTCAAGTAAAATGTGGCTGCAAATTGTAAGTGTTAAAGTACCACATCAGATATGGTTAAGGGTAAAGAACCCTTCATATGAAGGTGCAAATCTTGCACCCTTGAGTGCACTTTTAGGAGTAAGTCAGGCTCATTTAACATGGTATCAGAGCTATGTTGGCTTGATGTGCAACCCAAGATTTGGGCTGAGGGGGGTGTGTTACCTCCCACATTAGTTAGGCATAAGTGTGCCTGAAGGTTTATAAGTCTTTGGCAACCCTCCTCCCCTTGAGCTAGCGTTTGGGGTGAAATTAGGCCTAGTTTATGACTTTAACATGGTACCAGAGCCATGGTTGTCTTATTGTGGGCTGACAGCTGCCCTGGATTGGCAACCGGAGCCATGTCCAACCCAATTTAGGCCAAGGGGGGTGTGTTGAAGTCCTACATCAGATGTGGTTGAGGGTAAAGAACCCTTTATATGAAGGTGCAAACCTTGCACCCTTGAGTACACCTTTGGGAGTGAGTAAGGCTCATTTAACAGTAAGGATATGAATTTGTGGTCAAACTAAAGATTTGATCAAACGAGGGGCTCAATTTATAAAATGGTACTCAAATGACTTATTTTAAGTTTCGAAAAAGTAAGGAGGAGCAAGAGTGTTCAATGTAAACAAGGGGTGTTAAAAAGCTTAATATGTCCGTAAAAAAATAGACAAAAGATTATAGTGATTTATTTGCAAGAAAATATTTATAACCTAATGCCTTAAAAGTTTTAAGTCGAGAGATGAATCCCTTCTTCGTATATAACCACTCCTCTAAATATAAAAAATTACAAAATTTAACAATGTTGCTCAAACATGCAAGATTCACAAAACATATTGATACAAACTTCCTATTTCAATTGTTTTAATCTATCAATCCACTAAACTACAAACTAAAATTCTTAAATCAATCCATTAAGTTGAAAAGAATTCATGCCAAGAAATAGGTGCGATACCTTCATATTTTCTTCCTGGGGCCAGCATGCGATGGTAATTAGCAAACCTTCTACCAGCCTTGACCTGGAGTTTAAAGGTTATGTACAAAAAGGGGCAATCAACACCATATCTCTGAGTAAAAGAGGAATATCACAAGTAATAGAACCTATAATGGCATCAACAACGCAAAAAGTGCGAACAAGAGATTAATGCTTTTGATAGAGTAGGTCAACCAAAGTCCAAATAAATAAGTCAAGATTCATTTCAACAGTCATAAAACAACGGGTGCACATAGAAAAACATTGCTAATCCTAAAAGGATGCCATAAGATTCACACAGTATTCATCAATCAAGCATAGAGATCTGGTAACTGCAAAGAAAATATAATTTATACTAAAGCATAACATCAAATCTTTTTACTCCTCCAAAATGCATTTAAGGACCAAAAAAACAACAATCAGATCAAATAATTCCAACAGATGTCACTTCTCATATTTGAATCAAGAAAGGACCTTTAACAATCTTCCCCTTGATAGAAAGAACTTATGATCTATAATCCGAACACTACTAGGCTAGAAAACCATGGTTTGTTCAAGTAAGACTTACCACCACTTATGAGCATCAAATAAAGATAAAAGCATGCATAGGACATATATTATTCATCTGAGGGACCGCAAAAGGACTACAAATTTAACTTATGATTTTGAGATTCTTTGTTAAAGGGATAGTTGGCATTCTTTTCAAGCTGCATGGCATCTTAGAGCAGCACAAATGCTCTCTAAACATGAAGATCCATTCACTATGGTCAAAAAGACAGTATACAACTTGGATGTTGCTACATGAAACATCAAATTTCCAAACATTATTGCTCCAAAAAGTTGCAGTTCAGGGAAATTTCATAACCAACCTCCAATATGAAATTATTTGATGCCAATAGATTAGATTTAATACCACAAAAAATTTAAAAGACTTCTTATCACAACATAGTAGTCAAAAAATACATAGCACTCAATCAACAAAAAAATCCATAAAATGAAGACATAAGAATCTATGCTGGGATAAGAACCGTATGATATAAAAAGTATAAAGATAATATTACCGTATAATTTATTCCCTTGATTGTGATAAATCCAGGTAGCGGTGTTCCACTATTTGACGAAAAGATCCTTCCATGCACTCCTGTCTTTAAGGACATCATGTAAGTCAGTCAGAAAGACATTCATCTAGTACATAAGTTTTAGACCTCAAATACATCATTGAGCAAAAGGGACATTCCATATAATTAACACGAAGTGTTGTCACTCTTAAAGAGTATTCCTTAATCCAGTAAATTTTTACACATAAGTTGCATCAATAGGACGATTAACATTTAGAATACTGTATCAAAATCTCTCATTTGACCCAATCAAATTAGAAATACAAGATTCCTGCAGATGATTGCAGCCATATTCAATATAAGATATTTGACAACCGAATGATTTCTATCATGCTGATCATTGTAACTGCCTACCTTTGCAACACTGGCTACAAGGTTCAGTAAACTCATTTTGTTATACTCCCAAAGTGTTGGAAGCTGCCAAACACACGTGACATAAATTAAGTGACTAGATCATCATAGGAAAGGCAAGGAAGAAGGAAGAATGGAGTTATCAAGTGTACGTTAGCTTATGGAGAAATCCCACCTCATCAGAATTAGGCCACTTATTGTCACTAATCTCCAAAGTCAATTCAAAACATCCTGCATGAATATAATTCCAGTCTTGCATGCCACCATATATTGGGTACCTGCATCAAGTTCTAACTATTTTAATTCTTGAGCAAAAGAAAAAGAAAGTGAAGAACGTAACTATATTTGAAGAACCACTAGCATATGAAGACCTATTCGACAATTTTTAGGTTGATGCAATTACAATCTAGAAAACACAGTTCTAAAGTGTCCTACCAAGATGCTCCATTTGTAATTCCTCCAGGAAACTCCTTGCTCAAGGACATATTACGGTGAGCAAGACTGTAAGTGCTTGCCATGAACTGAAATGTGTCATCATCGGGACATGCAAAGTAATTTCTCCTGGAATATGGTTCATATATATAGATAGAGATGAGAACACAAAAAAAATAGAAAAAAAAACTGACATGGATTGGGACAGTTTATCTAATTTATTAACATGAAAATCTCAGTATCATATCAAACCATGCACAAAAGTGATGTGGCACACATCATTAATCATTTGGGATAAACAATGCCAACTAAGAGACCACGTCTCCTTCAATAGTAGTTAAGAGTAATCATGAAGAGTATAAAAAAATCAGCATGGTGATATGGTAGAACTAGAAGAAAATAAGGAATAGGCTTTGGAACAGTAGAAATGTGATTTTTTATTAAATGCAAGCAAACTGATATAGGAAGTATTAGAGAATCTCACAAACAACCACACCAGTAACAAAAGACAATTCGATCTATCTAAACTCCAAGAATATACTAAAAAATAGAAAGATTGCACACCTAATGACAATTACTAGAGACCTATTTATATACTTGACCCATAAAAATCTAATTGTAAATAATAACAAATCATAATTGTAGGTAACAACAAGTAACCCACTTTTACTGAAAATTGGAAACTAACAAGTAACCTACTTTTACTGAAAATCTGAAACTACCGATACTTTCCTATTTTTCCTCTAATAACTATCCACTAATTACATTATTTGCTCTTGACTTAGTCTTCTTACGAAAATGTCTTTAGTGGTCTATCAGTATCCCGCCTTTAGAAAGTCACCTTGTCCTTAAGGTGAAAATAGGGATATCATTGCTGTAGTAGATCATATGATTCCCAACTAGCATCTTCAGAAGGACGGTTTTGCCATAAGATGAGAAATTCTAGATCTAAGTCATCACCATGCTTAATCCATCGGCGAGCCAACATCTTTTGAGGTTCCACGTCAAACTCTCAATTGGAATTCAAAGGTAATAAGGCTAGCGGATTGTTAAGGAATGGTCCTTTAGCTTCTTTAAGTAGTGAGACATGGAAAATAGGATGCACCTTGGCGCTAGCAGGGAGCTCTCATTCATACGCTACTGGACCCCAACGCTTGAGAATCTTGTAAGGACCAAAATATCAAGGCGAGAGCTTCTCGTTCATACGTTTAGCTAAAGAATGTTGCCTGTATGGTTGAACTCGTAAGAAGACAAAGTCACCTACTTCAAATGATTTTTCTCTACGATTCTTATCTGCATGTGCCTTCATCCGATTTTGAGCTTTAAGTAAATTTTCCTTTAAAACTTATAATATAGCATCCCTTTCAACAAGTTGTTCTTCCAATTCTGCTATGTGAGTAACTCTACGACAATAAACTTGTAAGGTGGGAGGGTCACGACCACACACAGCATGGAAAGGAGTAGTATTTGTCATCGTATGGAAACTGGTGTTGAATGAAAATCCTGCCGGGCACAAGAAAAGACTCCAAATCTTAGGCTTCTCACTTGCGAAGCATCTGAGATAAGCCTCTAAGCAACAATTCACGACTTCCGTTTCTCCATTTGATTATGGGTGGTAAGCAGTCCCCATCCGTAACTTCGTCTGATTAAGCTTGAGAAGTTCTATCCAAAAGGAGCTGGTGGGTCCCTATCTGATAATATGCTTCGTAGAACACCATGCAACCGAAAGATCTCCCTGCAAAATACATCAGCAACTATTTTTGCAAAATATGAGTGAGTCAATGCCACAAAATGGGCATATTTGGATAATCGATCTACCATAACAAAGATAGTATCATAGCTATTAGATTTTGGTAATCCATTAATGAAGTCCATCAAGATGTCTTCCCATACCCTCTGTGAGATTGGCAGTGATTAGAGTAAACCGGTTGGAGATAACATCTCATATTTGTTTCGTTGACATATGAAACAGTTTTAAACAAAATGCTTAGCATCATTTCGCATATGTGGCCAATACACGCTAGCAGAAAGCATCTTGATTGTTTTAAGAAATCCTCCATGTCCACTAGAAGGAGTATCGTGTGCGTCAGCCATAAGTTTCTCCCTTAAAGGCAAGTCAGCTGGGATGACCAACTTTCCTTAAAAGGAAAGGCACCCATTCTGGCTAGAGTAATCAGGAACAGAAGAAGGATCATTATGTAATTAAGCTAGAATTCTTGTAGTCACAAGGTCTTGTTGTAAAAGTGCTGGAAGCTTATCAAAGTCTATTAAAAAGGAACTGATAAATGCATAAAGTAAAGTCCACGGGATAGAGAGTCCACTACAAGATTCTCCTTTCTAGCCCGATAAATAATGATAAAATCAAAGGGCAAAAATTTGAGTAAAAGTCGTTATTGTTCACTATTAGCAATCTTTTTCTCCAATAAAAACTTCAAACTACAATGATCAGTCTTTACAAAGAAATGCCTCCCGAAAAGATAATGCTTCCATTTTTTGTAAAAAAAGTACTAGTGCAAGTAACTCTCTATCATATGTAGATTTAAATCGGTTTGAGAAAGAAAATCCCTTACTATAAAAAGCAATCAGGTGGCTCTCTTGTGATAAAACAGCTCCTACCCCTTGTGATGAAGTGTCACTTTCAACGATGAATGATTGGAAAAAATTTTGAAGCTTTAAAACAGGTACAAACGTGAGGAACCGTTTGAGTTAAGAGAAAGTTTCGACAACAACCTCATTCCACTTGAAAGAATCTTTCTTAGTCAGCTCAGTTAAAGGACAAACTAGAATTCCATAACCTTGGACAAATCGACGATAATAGCCAATGAGTCCTAAGAATCCTTTCAATTGCTCGACATTTTGGGGTTAACGGCCAGTCGACAATTGCTTTGATCTTGTCTGGGTCTACCTCGACTCCTTGATTGGAAATGACATGACCCAACATTCTCTGTTGAACACAGGAACACTTCTTTTTATTAGCGAGAAAACAATTTTCTTGACAGAAAGTGAGGGTAATCCTTAAGTGTTCCTTGTGTTGCTTAAGATTAGGACTGTATACCAAAATAAATCGTCGAAGACGGGGGCCAAATAAATTATTCATTACCGACTGGAATGTAGATGGAGCATTGGTCAAGCCAAAGGGCATGACTAAAAGCCCATAATGACTTGAGTGTGTTCGAAAGGCTATTTTGTGGACATCTTTAGGTTTCATTCGAATTTGGTGATAACCAAATCGAAGGTCAATTTTAGAGAAAAAAGAGGCTCCATGCAACTCATCAATATTTGGAATGGGATATTTATTAGCGATGGTGATCTTATTCAAACTCCTATAGTCAACACAAAATCTCCAACTCCCATCTTTCTTTCTTACTAGTAAAATAGGGTTAGCAAACGGGCTGGAACTTGGACGTATTAACCCTTCGTCAAGTAATTCAGTAACCAGATGTTCAATCTCATTTTCCTGGTAAAAAGGATATCTGTAGGGTCGAATATTTGGCAGTTTGGCATCAAGTAGGATATTCATGGCGTGAGCTTGATGTCGGTCAAGTGGGACTCCATGAGATGTTTGGAAGATAGTATGAAAATCATCGAGCAGGTCTTGGATGTCAAGAATGCTGGTCTCTTGGTTTATTGGAGTTTCAGGCTGTCTAATAATTTGGCACAATACTCCTTGTTTCTCCTTGTGGATCAACTTTTGCATAGATTTAAAAGTTACTCCCTTGACTCTTGGCTTCACTTCTACTTGCAATTTATACTTCTTTCCCTTATAATTAAATATCATGAACATCTTACTCCAATTGGCTTGGACAGTATTAAGAGAGGCCAGCCATCTAATCCCTAATACCACATCAACTCCAACAATCGAAAAAGCATAAAAATCTTGAGTGATCGAGAGATCTTGAAGCTGGATCTCAACTCCCTTATCTGATATAAAGTTGTGGGTTGATCCGCTGTCAATCAAGATGAGGAT
>JAOXYD010000134.1:7288419-7316208 GCA_028565735.1 Pinacopodium congolense
CCAGAGCATGGACACGCTGTTGTATTTCAGATTATTTCGTGTATTATAGATGGTACATTGGTGTATGAGAAGACCAATCCTCCATTTGCTTCTTTCATATCCTTAGTTTGCCCAGATAGTGAGGTATCTTAAGTGAAGAAATAAGCTAATTTTCGAAGCCATCTCTTTCTTCCTCCTCTCTTCTTTTTTTAATGTGGTAGTATAATTTTCATTTCTCAATATGTTACCCCTTCACTTCTTTTATTGTTTCCTTTTAATTATCCTTTTTAGTTACAGCATGCTATTACTTTTTGCTGGTCAACAAGAAATGTGGCAGTTGTAATTTTTAATTTTACTTTTTTAGGGTGAGTATTCTGAGCAATGGGCACTGGCATGTGGAGAAATTTTGCGAATTTTAACACATTACAATCGTCCAATATATAAGATGGAACAGCAGAATGGTGAAATGGAGAGTATTAGTGGTGGTGGTAGTAGTAGGCATGCTACCAGTAATGGCTCAACCGATGCACAACATGAGAGAAAACCTTTGAGGCCTCTCTCTCCCTGGATTACTGATATATTGCTTGCTGCACCTCTGGGAATCCGAAGTGACTACTTCCGTTGGTAAGTACATTTTTTTCTTCTGAAAATTGCTCGTATTTTGATTACAAGGGGGTAAAGGTTGTAGTCTTTTCAAGTTACGCATTGGTAGTCATCCAAGTGGTTACTGCCTTTAATTGTAAGAAAACGATGAGGCTTATTTCATACCATTTTTGTTTTTAGTTTGGTGGTTTAGGTGGGAGGAATATATTTTGATATATGCAATATAATGTACTCATGATCAACTTTTTACTAAATATGCGGAGAACCTGATGCATAATACCTGGTTAAACACATATGCTGAGTAATACTTGCTAAAGGAACTGTCAGTCTAAGTTATAAGCCAATATTAGCAACAATTACATAAATCACAGCATGATAATTAATCCTCTCTCTTCCTCTTACAATTCCATCAACAGTTCCTAGCAAGTCTATTGAAGAGTTAGTTTGAGTTCTCTTTGCAAAAGATATATAATGCAGAGATATCATAAACTACTTGCTGTAACAGCAACATGGTTTGCTTTTCCTTTTTCCTTATTCGTGCTACTTATTGGTCCAGATAGAATGTGCTGTAGTGCAATGCACTGTGTTGGCAGTTCTATTAACTTTGTTGGATTGCTTGTTTAGAGATTTGAGGATACAAAATATATTATGTTCTCTATTTTACTATGATATTCTCTCATTTCTTCTGTAAATTCAGTTCTTAGATATTAGCAGCTTACTCTTTTTCCATTTATTTTAGGTGTAGTGGTGTCATGGGAAAATATGCAGCAGGAGAGCTCAAGCCACCAACAGCTTGTTAGTTTTTTCAAATATATCTTCTGACTTTTTTCTGTTAGAATGCAGACTAAATTTCAGTTAGCGAAATGCACAATTTACATCTTGAATTTACCTTGATACTGGGACCATACTAAAATCGGAATTCTGATTTAATTTTTTGTGTGTAAAACTAGAATTATCGCAATTTTATCTTATACGCTATTACTTTTTTTTAATAGCATCCTACTGCTATAAACACTATCTCATACATATTTTTTCTGTTACAAATTTTGTTAAATTAGTTGGTACATACAATTTATCAATTTTTTAAACAAAATTTTATCACAAAATTCACAAGAGAAAATTACTTGATATTGTATATGCAAATAAGTAATTTGAGAATATAATGCAATCTTACATCAGTTTCCTTTTTCCTTGTTTCTTTTTGCATTTCAGATATGTAATACTAGGTGCTGTTAGTTAGATAAAAAAGAGAAGAAAAAACATCATGTGGACTTACTAAATAGTTGACGCCATGAAATTCTGAATGATAGGTTCCACTTGGCTATGGTTGACTAAGCAGAGATGGTGTGTGTGTTTAGGATTGTAGTGCTACTGATGTCCAAGCTAGCTGTCACTTAAATCATTACACTGTACTGTCTTTCATTTGTTTTAGAGCTTAATGACGGCTATCATACATGTGTAGAGAATGGAATCATAAATTGGATAGTTTTAAAAAATGATAGTTTGTTCTGTTTATGGACTTGGATAGTTTGTTTCTGTTTCCCCGACTGCAGGAATTTTGTACGCATGTAGTGACTATATCCTTTCAGATCATGTTATTTGTTCTATTTAATTGTTTGCATCATTTGATGACGATGATGGGACAAAAGTTTATCGTCTGTACTCATATATGCTTAATTTATAAAGGTTGTGACATTTTTCCACCTTTTCCTATCAGTTTAGCTTTATTCTACCCCTACTGACTGATTAGGCTTTAGTTTTTTAATGATTAGATGGTTGCTAGTGTTAAACATTTAAAACACAAATGAATTTAGACTTGTATTTCCTTGATTGTGATAACTATTGATGTCATGGCATATGATGCTGCAGTTTGTGCACAGATGAATGTTAATGTCAATTCTCATCTGTTTCATGTCATCTAGCTTCTTCTCGTGGATCTGGAAAGCATCCTCAGCTTGTGCCATCAACACCAAGGTGGGCAGTAGCAAATGGGGCTGGGGTTATATTAAGTGTATGTGATGATGAAGTTGCTCGCTATGAGACTGCAACATTAACTGCACTTGCTGTTCCTGCACTTTTACTCCCTCCTCCAACAACAGCTTTGGATGAGCATCTTGTCGCTGGTCTACCAGCTCTTGAGCCATATGCACGCTTATTTCATAGGTGAAATCTTCAACTGTAATATTTGGCGTTTGGAAACCACTTTGTATTACAGTTCAGAAGACTCATCTTAGCATGTAAAATAGAAGTAGAAATGATGTCATCGACTGTAGATGTTGGGAAAGAGTTTTTGAGTATTGTTAGAAATTCTCTTTCCACAATATTTAAAATGCACTAAGTACAATTTTAATCTTACTAGAGAACTTGTTTTTTGTACTTTTGCAGGTATTATGCCATTGCAACACCAAGTGCCACTCAACGACTTCTTCTCGGACTTTTGGAAGCTCCACCATCATGGGCCCCAGATGCACTTGATGCTGCTGTACAACTTGTAGAACTTCTTCGAGCTGCTGAAGATTATGCCTCTGGTATTAGGGTAAGCTGGATGATTTTGAGTTCTAAGCAAAGAAATTTTACATACTTTTTCCTGTTCTGTAGTTTTCCTTCTGGCCTTGTTCCCAGTTGTGTTACTTCTTCAGATTTTCTTCAACAACAAACCTCAAAATTTTCCCTTAAAATATTTGAATCATTTCCAGACTCTCATCCATGAGTTAAGCTTTTAGGCTGAGTTGTTTGTTGACATGATATATGAGGCTTTATAATCAATAGGCCTTGATATTTCTAAAGCCAAAATTTTTGAAGCTGCAACAGTAACATATTAGTATATGCCATGACCCATATTGTCAAATGTGATTGGGACATCTGATCAGAAAGAACATGGCCTATTCAAACCACCATATACAAAATTAATTTAAAAATTTGGAAATTTTCTCTTTATTTCAGCTTTTGTGATTCAGATGTCTTAGTTCCTTTGTGTCTGATGATGTAGCTTCCAAGGAACTGGATGCACTTGCATTTTTTACGCGCAATAGGGACTGCTATGTCCATGAGAGCAGGTATAGCCGCTGATGCAGCTGCAGCATTACTGTTTCGCATCCTATCTCAGCCTGTTTTGCTCTTTCCCCCACTCAGCCAAGTTGAGGGAGTTGAGGTTCAACACGAACCTTTTGGTGGCTATATTTCAAGCTACAAGCAGCAGGTACCCAAGTTTATAATTTGATCTAGTATATTTGATTCAATGGAGGCTTTCCGTGCTAGGTTTATAATCTACATCCAAGTGTTGACGGAATACATAAATCTTTTCTAAAATGCTAAGTGAAACTAAAATCACCACCTTACATAAGCATTGTCCTTCTATGAAATGTGATATTGATCCTATATTTTGGTTTTTTTAATATACAGTTCACTTTCTATGTGAACTGGATACTCCCAGGTTGCACATCTGCTACATTATTGATTTAAAAAAATTATATATTCAACGTTGAACTAGTTTAAAAAATGAAAGCCATCTCAAAAATTTTATTATGAGCAGATTGAAGTACCTGCAGCTGAAGCAACTATAGAAGCAACTGCCCAGGGGATTGCATCTATGCTCTGTGCTCATGGTCCAGAGGTTGAGTGGAGAATATGTACTATATGGGAAGCAGCGTACGGCCTCATCCCTGTAGGTTCCTCGGCAGTTGATCTTCCTGAAATTATAGTTGCAACTCCGTTGCAGCCCCCAATTTTATCCTGGAATCTGTACATACCTCTCCTTAAGGTCCTTGAATATACACCTCGTGGAAGTCCATCTGAAGCATGCCTCATGAAAATATTTGTTGCCACTGTGGAGGCAATTCTCCAGAGAACATTTCCACCTGATTCTTCTAGAGAACAAACAAGAAAAGCAAAATACCTGTCTGGCATAGGTTCTTCCTCCAAAAACCTTGCTGTGGCAGAGCTTCGTACTATGGTCCATTCTCTCTTTTTGGAGTCATGTGCTTCTGTGGAGCTTGCTTCACGCCTTCTTTTTGTGGTGTTAACTGTGTGTGTTAGTCATGAAGCCCAGTCCATTAGGAAGAAGAGACCAAGGGTTGAAGAAAGTTATCCATGTGATGATAGCACTGAAGATACACAGTTGATGCCTGAAATGCAAGCTAATATGGGATCAAAAAAATTGAAAAAACAAGGTCCAGTTGCGGCCTTTGATTCTTATGTTTTGGCTGCTGTATGTGCCCTTGCTTGTGAGCTACAGTTGTTCCCTTTGATTTCAAGAGGAAATAATCATTCAACTTCTAAGGATGGAAAAGCGCTCGCTGAGCCCGCAAAAATAAATGGATCTACTGGTAAGATTAGAAGTAGTAGTGATTGTGCAATTCACCACACACAGAGAATACTGGCAATTCTGGAGGCACTTTTTTCTCTGAAACCATCTTCTATTGGAACCTCTTGGAGTTATAGTTCAAATGAGATAGTAGCAGCAGCTATGGTTGCAGCTCATGTTTCTGAACTATTTAGGAGATCCAAGGCTTGTACGCATGCTCTATCAGTTCTGATGCGCTGCAAGTGGGACAATGAAATTTACAGTAGAGCATCTTCACTATATAACCTCATAGATATCCACAGCAAGACTGTTGCATCGATAGTTAACAAGGCTGAGCCATTAGAAGCACATTTGCAGGCACCAGATTGGAAGGACTCTTTTAGGTTCATCGAGGTAAAAAAGCAGACTAGACCCAGGAGCAGTGACTGCTTTGATTCAGGCCAATCATCTATCCTGCAGTGTAAACAACTGTCTAATTCAGAAAATAAGCGTAAATATGATGGAGCATCATATTCAGAAGAACGATCAGCAAGTAACTTGGGAAAGGGAATTGCAGGTTTCCCTTTAGATGCTTCCGATTTGGCCAATTTCTTAACTATGGATAGGCACCTTGGTTTTAATTGCAATGCACAAGTTCTGTTAAGGTCAGTGTTTGCAGAGAAACAAGAACTGTGCTTCTCAGTTGTCTCACTGCTATGGCACAAATTGATTGCAGCACCAGAAATTCAACCTAGTGCTGAAAGCACTTCTGCTCAACAAGGATGGAGACAGGTGAGCTACCATCAGATGAACATGATTACCTGATTTATTTATCTCTTTTATTATGTGAACTTACTATTGAGAAGATTCAATATGATTTAATATGAATATTATGTATAATCCATGTAGGAATATGATGTTATCCTATTAATGCTATGATAAATGAGTTGGATCTAATTAATGATAAATATTCTTTTGCCCTTGTTTCATTTAGTGTTGGCTCTACTTCCGAACCACCCCCCCCTCTCTCTCTCTCTCTCTCTCTCTCTCTCTCTCTCTCTCTCTCTCTCTCTCTCGTTATCATACAGTTTCAAGGGCTATATTCCTAAAGTAGATCCAACTTCTTGGAATTCACTGTTGACGAGACTAAAATTCCTTATTTCTGACATGAACCTTTGCTACTAGTTCTGTGACTGTTTAGAATCCTAAGTTTTTGACCTAAACAACCACTGTTGTGGCCAGAATCTACCTCCAGCTAGTCAATGATCCTAATTTCAAGAACTCCTGCTATTGGTAGCATCCACCTAGTATTAGATGTGTTCTGCTTGTCAAACTTTGCTATGAGCCCTTTGTTATCTTACCCACTGTAGTTGGAACCCATTATGACCACTGAACAAAAATCTGGAATTCTTCTCATTATTGTCATAGAATGAATACGCTAATATAGATACAAGGTTAGTGTTCTATTTTAGGTAAGAAACTAATCCTCACAAATTAGTCATTAACTAAATAAATTAGGAAAGATTACAGTCAGCCTAGCCTATCAATTAACTATTTACAGCTATGTATCCTCTTTGGGAAAGTAAAGAATCTAAGATTCTCTAACACTCTTCCTCAAGCTGGAGAATAAATGTTTTCCTTTCCCAGCTTGCTAGTAATCTTTCAAAAAGTTGAGCTGTCCAATCCTTTTGTAAGCACGTCTACCATTCGACTATTCGTAGAAACATAAGGAGTACAAATCAGTCCACTTATAATCTTTTCTTTTATGAAGTGTCGATCTATTTAAACATGTTTTGTTCTATCATGATGAACTGGATTATGTGTGATGCTGATAGCAGACTTGTTGTTGCAATATTGCTTCATAGGTTCATGCCATTTGACCTGCAAGTCTTCTAAGATTTTCTTTATCCACAAGAGTTCACAAATTCCTTAAGCCATTGCATGGAATTCAGTTTCTTCACTTGATCTAGATACTACTGCCTGTTTTTTGCTCCTCTAAGTCACAAAGTTCCCTCCAATCAAAGTACAATAACTGCTTGTTGAATGCCGATTTGTGAGTGAACTAACATAATCTACATTCGTGTAGGTTTCTATAGTTATATTTTCTCCTTTTCTAATCATAATCCCTTTTCCTGTAGTAGATTTCAGGTATTGAATCACTCTCTATGAAGCCTGTAAATAAACTTTGTTGGGGTCATGCATGAATTGACTTATCACTCCTACAACATATGCAATATGTAGACGTGTATGAGATAAGCAGATTAGTTTCCCAACCAAAATTTGATACCTCCTTTTATCAACAGTTTCATCATATTTGCTTCACTCAACTGATGATTTTTGCTATTGGTGTATCAATGGGCTCCTTCCCGTCTCTGGTAGGAGGTCTTTCGTAGGAGGTATAGAATGGATTTCTATAGGGAGGTAAAGAAATTGTTTTTAGACTGAGCTACTTCAATCCCTAGAAAGTATTAGAGATACCCAAACTCTTTAATCTCAAATTCTTTCGCAAGTCTAGCCTTCAACTTCAGAATTTGTTCATCATCATCATCGTCACGACGACGTCATCATCGTATACTATCAAGACTGTAAGTTTCCTTGCTGTTGAGGGTCTAAAGAAGAGAGTATGCTTTCCTTGGCTTTGTTTGTAGCCAATACTGAGCATTACTTTTGTAAACTTTCCAAAGCAAGCTTGTGTTGATTGCTTGAGGACGTAAAGTGCCTTTCTTAATCTGCACACTTGATTATCTTTGAAATATTTCTTGAAACCTAGTGGAGGTTACATATACACCTTTTCTTAAAGGTCTCCATGTAAAAAAGGCATTTTTGACATCAAATTGCTGTAAACTCAAATTAAAATTAGCAGCTAAAGATAAAAGAATTCGAACTATGTTCATCTTAGCTATTGGAGCAAAGGTCTCTTGATAATCTACCCTATGTGTCTAGGTGTAACCTTTGGCTACTAGCTTAGCCTTGTACCTCTCCAAAGACCTATCTGAATAATATTTAAGCGTATATACCACTTACATCTTATAAGTTTCTTGTCTTTCGGACAATCAACGATTTCCCATGTGTTATTTCTAGTGAGTGCACTCATTTCTTCGATCATGACAATTTTCTAATTCTCATCCCCAAGTGTTATTAAAGTTTTGGGGAATAGAAGCTTTATCTAAATTAGTGAGGAAGCAAAGTGTTTATGTGAGATTTTATCAAAAGAAAACAAGTGAGAAATAGGATGTTGAGTACAATTTCGAACTTTTTATCTAACAGTTATAAGAGAGGGTAATTGTGACTGCATACCTGGTTCAATAGTTGATTCTTAAACTTGCAATTGAGTAGAATTAGGCCCTTTTCTCCTTGAGTCGATTAGGATAGGTTTTTCAGCAATTGGATATATATTTAGGGTTGATTCTGAAGTGTCAGCGGGCTGGTTATGAGGCTGATCAGCATGTTGGTCTTGTGGTTGGTCAAAAAATGGTGAGACTAAGGTTTTAGGTTGGTTTTGTGGCCAAAGGAGTGGTAATGGTGAGACTGAGGCTTGTGGTTGATCAAGAGATAATGATGCAAGGTTTTAGGTTGAATAGTAACTTATAAATATGGGAAAATAACTCACCTTCACTCACACCTTCCCCCTGAAAATGAGACGGGAATAGAAAGACTGTTTTCCAACAAAAGTAACATCTATTAAAATGAAAAATTTACGAATAGTAGGATGACATCACTTATTCCCCTTTTTAGTAGGGGAGGAACCAACAGAGATGCATTTTAATGCTCTTGGATCAAGTTTTCCTCGGTTAGTATCATGAATGTGAACAAAAATCGCACAACCAAATACTTTTAGGGGTAATTTGGAAGTTATTTGTGAATATGCGAAGTACTCGTGAAAAACACTCATTAGACTCTTTAAATCGAGAACTTTAGAGGGCATTCTATTTATTAGGTGCGTTGCAATAAGAATAGATTGCCCCCAATAGCATTTGGGAACATTATTTTGAAATAATAGGGCTCAAGAGATCTTTAAAAGGTGTCTATGTTTCCTCTTGGGTACTCTATTTTGTTACGATGTATTAATGTAAGATGAATAATCAATAATTCCTTCTTTTTGAAGAAATGGTGAAAGATTTTGGTTGAAGTGATCTCTTGCATTATCACTTTGTAGGTTTTTATTTCTCACCCCAAATTGATTTTTGATCATTTGGAAAATTTTTGAAAAATTTTCGCAAACTTCAAATTTGTTTTTCATAAGATAAAACCCACTAGAAGTACCCCATATACCAGAATAGATTAAAGGAGCCGTACTTCTAGAAGAGCTGTGTTTGTGTTTAGTAAGGCACACACATCACAATGCAAACTACTCATTTCAATATTTTTGAATAACAATGGGAACATAGTTTTGAGCAAACCAAATGGTGGATGACTAAGACAATAATGGTGGAGTAAAATGTCCTCTTTATCGGTAGAATAGGTAGATAGATAGGATTTTGAAAAGGAACAATTTTGGTCTTCCTTAGCATCAAGGATATAGATTTCATTCCTTTCCTTAGCAAGCCCAATCATCTTGCACAAGACTAGGTCCTGCAAAATACAGTGTTTAGGATAGCAAATTACTTTACAATTCAAATCAAATGTGACTTGTTTTATGAATAGAAGATTCGCAGCAAATCTATGAATATATAAGACATCTTTTAACACAATTTTGGAAGTAAGACAAATGGTTCCCTGGCCTGCAACAATAGAAAAACATCCATCTGCAATTTTGATTTTTTTTAATTGCTAGGACAAGGCTTATATGTGATAAAAGGCTGATGTGAAAAGGCTATATGATTAGCAGCACCTGAATTTATGATCCAAGTGCTATTTTGGACAGGAAAAGAGGCACTGAGAGCATAAGAATTAGAGAACTTACATGGTTGAGCCAAAGAACAAGAGCTTCCAGGTGTCCTAATTGATTTCAACATGGATTTCAGTGCCTTTATCTCTTCCTTAAGAGTTTCAAATTCATTTTGATTTGGTTTTTCACTAGGAACATCCTCAAGATTTGTCATGAGGGTTTGTCCTCCATGATTACCTCCTTTTCCTCTTAACATTTGGAGGCTTTCTCTGGAGTTTCCAACAAGTATCCTTGGTGTGATGCACCTTCTTGCAATAAGTGCACCAGACCCATTCTCAGCTGGATTGCTTTTCATTTTTATTGGCCTTGACAATGGGTCCATTCCTTGTAGAATTCATGGCTGATCCCTCATTTGTTGGAGTGTAAAGCATCACTTCTCAACGATTCTCCTTAGCTCGTAATATAGAGAAAACACCTTCAAGAGATGAGAGGACTTCTTTCTTAAGGACTTGAACTCAACCTTGATCAAAATCCATATTGAGGCGTACAAGGAGTTCAAAGATTCCCTGTCTTTTTATAAATTTCTGTAGCATGGCAACATCTTTTCTACACTTTAGAGTTTTGATAATAATCCAATTCAAACCATAAGCTGTTCATAGTATTGTAGTACTTAGTGACAGAATGGTTACCTTGCTTTGTGGTGTTGATTTTGGTTCGAATCTCAAAAATCAATGCAACATTTTGCATTTTTACATATATCTGAAAAATGGGTTCCCAAACTTCCTTAGCAGCTGTTAGGAACATTTAGATTCAACTTACTTCAGGTATCATAGAGTTTCACAATCATGACATGATCATGAAATCTTCCTTGCCCCATTTTGCAAACGTAGAATCTCTTAATACCAGGTCTAGTTCCCATAAGATAGTTCAATTTTCCCTTTCCTTTGAGAAAGGTCTTAACAATTAGAGACCATTGAATGATAGTTCAATTTTCCCTTTCCTTTGAGAAAGGTCTTAACAATCAGAGGCCATTGAAGATAATTCCGGCCATTGAGCTTGTGTAAAGATTGACTATTCTACAATTCTCCTTTTGGCTCAATTGGTGTCTCAAATTGGTAAACTTCAGTATTGGAGCTAATGATAGTATGTTGACTCTTAGATGAATTGGACATAATGAGACAAACAAGAGAAAAAACTTAAAGAATTGAGAGGAGTTTGGCAGCTAGTACCCAAGATTTAGAAGAAATTTCTGGGTTTGAAAGGGCCGTAGGGAGGCCCTGATACCATGAACGACAATATGAAATTCTTCTAATTATTTTCATGGAATAAATACACTAATATAGATATAAGTTTAGGATTTTATTTTAAGTAAGAAGCTAATCCTTATAAATCGGTTATTGACTAAATAAATTAGGAAAGATTACAATTAGCCTGTAAAGTAGCCTATCGATTAACTATTTACAGCTCTATACCCTCTTTTGGAAAGTCAAAAGAATCTAATATTCTCTACCAACCACTAGCTACCCTAACTAGCTCGTTGAATTTCTACACTAGCCTCTGTTCCTTTTTTTTCTTTTTGACAAGACCTAGTCGTTACTTTCTCCAACTTCACTTACTATGTTAGTGGTGACTTCCTTTTCTCAACACCAATGTCATTTCAATAGTCGACAATCATGAGGAAGAAGGCTAGTTTCTTTCCTTGTTCATTCTCTTTGCTTCAACCACTCCCCCTAGCATTTTTATTAGGGTATCCTCATCAGTTCTCCCTCCTTGTTCAAAGAATTCTCATACAAGTTGGAAATGAAAGCATCCAATCAATACCTTGTAAGGGAGTGTTGAAGGATTTAACTGTTGTGGAAGAATCCTAGAAATCAGTAGTATTATTTTGGAAGTTATTATTTCAAAGGTTTATTAGGAAAATAAATTAGAAAGATCTTATCTTATTTAAGAAATTTATTATTTTGAAAGTTTTGTTTTAATAAGAAGCTAAATTAGAGGGATTTTATCCTATTTAGGTTTTTAATATCTCTAACATTGTAATTCTATTGAAAGGTATATCTCTATCGAATAAAGCAAACAAGAAATATTGTTAGAAAATCTAAAGGGAGTCTATTAAAGAGGAATCTCTCTCTCCGTATCTTCATACAACATAAGTAAATATAGGAAGCGAGTTGCCATGAATAAGTGAAGAAGAGAGGACTTTTCCGTGAGTCAACACGTGACTAGACCCTACGCGAAAATCCATAACAACTTGGTATTATAAGCTAGAGGCTTTTATGCAAACCGTGGCCATGAGGTAGCAGGCATTGGAGGGGAGTAGGTGGAGGAGATCACAACTTATGTCCGAGAATCTAAGGAGGATACAGCAAAAGATGGAATTCTTGGTTTTAACAATTGTAACTGAAGTAGCTGCAATTATTCAGAGAAGTGAACTGAAGAACGAACTGGGGGCTAGCTAGTGCTGCGGTACTCTAAGTTGGAGTTTCTGTCCTTTGATGGGTTAGAAGACCTGTTGGTTTGGTTAAGAAGGTGCAAGTAGTTCTTTTGAAACAAAAAAACTTCGGAAACAGATAAGGTGGGGTTGACAACTTTTCATCTAGTGGGAGAAACCTAGTTATGGTTTTATCAAGTAGAGGAGGAAGAACAAGAATTAGATTGAGAAGCGTTTAAAGAACACTGTAATGTTAGATTCGGACCACCCATGAGCAATAACCCCTTACGAGAGTTGACAAATTTGCAGCAAATAGGAATTGTAGAAGATTATCAACGGCAGTTTCAGTCTTTGTTAACAAGGACTGCAGACTTGAATTCCTGTTAAAAGGTGAATTTATACACGGCAGGATTGATGGAGAGTCTTCGGATCGAGGTAGAGATGCAACAGTATGAGAATTTGGGAATTGCGATGAATATGACATGGGATTTAGAAAGAAAACAACAATATATGTTATCACGCAGCACAATTTTTCAGATGGGTGGGTAGCCCTTAAATCAATAGTAATCAAAGTTAGTTTTGTTGAGAACTGAAGCACCAAAGGAGTGAGTGGAGGAGGGAACCCGACAGGGTTTATTGCTAGCAATTCGAGCAATAATTTAACTCCATTTTTTAAGAAGCTTTCAAGGGTAGAGATGGCTGAAAGAATGGCTAAGGGACTGTGTTTTAATTGTGACGAATCCTATTCAGTGGGACATAAGTGTAAGAGACTTTTCTGGATAAGGGTACTGGATCCAAATAGTGAAAAAGAGGACGAAATTGTAGGTGATCCATGAATAACTGGAGTTTAAGCTCGGTGTCTAGCAGAGGTGAAATGTTGTGGAAGAATCCTAGAAATTAGTATTATTATTATGGAAGTTATTGTTTCAAAGTTTTGTTAAGAAAATAAATTAGAAAGATTTTATCTTATTTAGGAAATTTATTATTTTGAAAGTTTTGTTTTAATAGGAAGCTAAGTTAGATAAGAAATATTGTCAGAAAACTTAAAGAGGGTCTTTCTAGGACAACTCTCTCTTTATATCTTCATATAGCATAGGTAAATCTAAGAAGCAAGTTGTTGCGAGTAATAGAAGAAAAAAGGACTTCTCTGTTAGTCGACCCGTGACTAAATCCTATGCGAAAATCTATAACAATAACATTTATAATTGTTATATACCTATATATGAATATTCTACGAATTTTTTAAAATTGAATACTGGCTTGCTATTATAAATATACGAGCCAAGCTAATGTCCTTGTGTTTGCTAATCTAGGTGTTATAATTGATCTCATAAATCTCACACTTCTCTTTCTCTCTAGTCTTTCTTATTTATTTTACTTTCACATAAAACAACACTAAGTTAAAGAAGTTTATGGTGAAAATTAGTCAATGACACACTTCGAAGATTGGCCTAAATCACAACTAAGGATTAAAAGTAAGAGCTCGAATATTGCATTGAAAGCTATAGGAACCAAGGCACTAAATAAAGTTTCTTTGAGCATTTCTGTCTACTAATTAATGTAGGTGTCTTAATCTTTCAATGTACTCCTTTTGAGTTTCTGTTCATCAGCATGCAGTACTGCTAATTCTCCATTTTGACTACATGCTGCTCTCTGTTCTTTAACTTTTCCAGAGTACAGTCGTATCCTAAGTTATGTTTTATTCAGAAAATTTTGGTCATGAAGGTTTGATGCCATTTTAAAGGCATTATTTAACTAGAAAACTTAAGCTGTAGGTGAGACTTAGAAGTAGATCATATATCAAATATCGCAGTGTGATTATGTGTGCCAGGTGTGGAACAGTTTACATGTTTATGGAGAAAAAGTTGTAGTATAGCTACTTTTGATATTTGGACTGTCTTTTCCATTAAGTCCTGATCATCTCATTGGGTTGTGGCTAGGTTGTTGACGCACTATGCAATGTTGTATCGGCATCACCAGCAAAAGCAGCTACAGCTGTTGTTCTGCAGGTCCAAATTGTTCAACTTGGCACGATTTAGATTGCCTATATCATATTTTTCTGCCAACTTGATACCACCTATTTTTGCCATTGGTGTCCCTATATCAAAAAAATTGGGAAATCAAGAATAAGATATGAAACAAAATGATAATGAAGTTTTGAATGATTGACCATCCAACTATAGATGGATTATTGTTTCCCTCCTCTCTCAAATTATTACTACATTTTCCTCTATAATTAATTTCTTCAAAATTTAGTCACTTCTAGAACTTGTGTGCTTGTCAGGCGGAAAGGGAGTTGCAACCTTGGATTGCCAAAGATGATGATCAAGGTCAGAAGATGTGGAGAATCAATCAGCGTATAGTCAAACTAATTGTGGAGCTTATGAGAAACCATGATACTCCCGAATCGTTAGTAATTTTGGCAAGTGCGTCGGATTTACTTCTTCGGGCCACAGATGGGATGCTTGTTGATGGTGAAGCTTGCACTTTACCACAGCTAGAGGTAAGATACCACGTAGAAGAACTCATTTATTGAAAAATAGTGACCGGTGCATGCAGTGTTCTCATTGGTCTTCTCCAACCCCGCAATCTCAATGCCTTTCGCTCACTGTCGCCTATTATATCCTTATAGCCATTGAATTGATCAAACTTTCGGGAATACTGAAGGTTGTGTAATTATTGTTGATTGATTGTTTTCCTTGATTGCTTTATCAGCTACTGGAAGCTACGGCAAGGGCAGTTCAACCAGTGCTGGAGTGGGGAGAATCTGGATTTGCTGTGGCTGATGGCCTTTCAAACTTGTTGAAAGTAAGCATCCATTTCATGAAGAGTTCCCCTCTAATTTAATCATGAAGCTTTTACGTCCTTGTGAACAGCATGCATATAATCATGGCCACTTGCATGTAGGAGGATGCATATGCCATGTAGGCATTGAAATGCCCGTATACCCGTTTAATGAAGGGAGGACAAACATTAATAGTCAAGTCATTCGTTTTTTGTGCTATTTCTTGCAGTGCCGTCTATCTGCTACTATCCAATGTCTTTGCCATCCAAGTGCACATGTTCGCACTCTAAGCACATCAGTTCTTCGTGATATTTTGCATAGTGGTTCTTTTAGTTCTACTTGTAAGCAAGTAGAAATAAATGGCATTCATGGTCCTTCCTATCAGTACTTTAACATAGATGTCATTGACTGGAAAGCTGATATAGAGAAGTGCTTAAATTGGGAAGCTCGTAGCCGACTTGCGAGAGGAATGCCAATTCAGTTTCTTGACGCTGCTGCCAAGGAGTTGGGCTGTACAATATCCATTTGACATGAACTAGCTTTTGTCATCCATCTCGTGTTTATCAACGTTGCTTTCATTTCAAGTGAGACCTACAGATTGAAATAGGCATAAATTACATGGACAAAAATAACTTCGGCCAGAGATGTAACATTCACTTTGTTCTTGGCGTGAAGGATAATATAGTATATACCATAGTGGATGGTCAGTAGGGTCATCATACTAAATATTTACAGAAAATATTATCCAGCTCAAGCTGCTTTTATTTGTCACCGGGCCCTGGTTTAACTTCGTTAGATTATTTGTTGTACTTTAAATTTTCGACAAGATGGAGTAGTAAATTCTGTTAGCTTGGTTCGTTGGCCAGTTTTGCCATTTGGTTCACTTTTTCTACTTAAATTTCACTGCGTGTAAAGATGACTTCTTAGACAAATTAAGTTATGTCTTGCCTTAGCGAGTAACAACTCTTTCTGTATATTGTTTTCACCTTGTACATCTCTTTTGGATCAATAATCTTTGCACTACTAAAAAGAAATCAACAATATATAAAGGGAATAAAGACCCCGCACTTAATACAAAAAAAGTATAGTATAATCCGAGGTTAGCTCATACAAAAACTAATAACCAAAGTTGGCAAACGTACCCACTAGAGTTTGCTTCCCTACATGCGTGAGGTGTGTTTCACTGGCCAATCCTTTGGAGGAGTTTGTCCAGTGGACTACGCAGGGGCCATTTTTAATTTTTCTACTGTCAGGTTTTCGTTATCTTACAAGATAGTCATCGATGAGTGAATCTCAGGAGTAAGAATTGGACGGTCTAAGTATAAAAAATAGTTATATGTCTTGAATAAGAATTGGACGGTCTAAGTATAAAAGATAGTTGTATGCCTTATTCAAAGAATAAATTGAATCTTAAAAAAATACAGAAAATGAAATCCAAAACAAAAAACATAAAAGTTGTCACCGAGAGGAAATAAAAAAAAATAAAGATTAAATTGCCTACGTAATTAATTTATAGAAGGAAAGCATCAATATAAATATTTTTAGGGTTTACATTGCATTAAGTGAACAACATATGACCTACTTTCATAATTGATTACTTGAAACAACTCCCCAAATATAAGGAGACTGAGAACCTTTTAGAAGCATGTGGTTGAAAATGAACCGATTTGTGTGATATGCATAACATTGTAGATTTTAATGAGTGTGGTTGTTGCTTATAATAATGAGCATGAATTGATGTATGAGAATGAAACATTGAAGAAGGAGATGAATATTCTCAAGGAATAACTAAGGAGTACACTATCCATAGTCAAAATAATTTTGGGAAGGAAAATTTTTTGAATGATGGATCTAGCCCTTAGCTTAAACAATTGTTTCATATGAACATAATGAAACAATAAAATATGTATGCTTGGTTTATTTATATTGTTAATTCTCTTAAAAGTTTTGATAGGACTTACACTAAAGTTAGGGAGAAAACTACCTAAATCTCTACGAAAGCCATACAAGAAGTCAAAGATTTGAGCACCTTACCATTAGAAGAGTTGATGAGACCACTCTTCACCTTTGAGATGCGAATGAATGAATTATATGAAGAGAAAATGGCCTTAACTAGAAGAGGTGTAGTGTTTACGGTCTCGAAAAATGATAAAAGTGAGTTGGAGAATGAGCACTTAGGAAAAGAAATAACTCATATGTACTTCGTAGCTAATGATAATGTTGAGATACTCAATTACCTAAACTCTTGTAGTGATAATGATGATTATGGTAATGAACTCTTGTATGATGAGTTATTTAAATATCTAGAGGTTACGAGTTTGAAAAAGAAGCCATTATCTTTTAAATATAAGGAGATTCTAAAACTTTTATAAGCACGTACAATTGAAAATGAAAAGTTGAAATGTAAGACATATAACATTATAGATTCTAAGAGTGTGGTTGTTGCTAACAATAATGAGTATGAATTAATGTATGAGAATGAGACATTGAAGAATGATATCAATTCCCTCAAAGAATGACCAACAAAGTTCACTCAAGGGAGTGAAAAACTAGAAAGTATGTTAAGAGCCTAAAAGAACTCTAATGACAAGAATGGAATTGGCTTTACTTATGGAAGTACACCATTTAATGACAAAATAATTTTTATGAAGGAAAAATTTTTGCATTATGAATTTATGCCTAAACAATTACATGAAAATATTGCATCATCTTCTAAGTCTTCATCTAAAGGCAAGTCTCATGTATTCATGTATAGTCGTAAATCTAGACCTAGAATAGGGAGTTGTCTAGGTAAGAATAGATACAACTTTTATACAAACTCAAAACCTCACTCTTATTCATTTACGCCTCATGTTAGATATAATGGCATGGTACATGCTCACACTTTATACATGTACAAATACAATCATAGAAACACACCTCACACACATTCAAGGTCTCTGATTTATCTCACGAGAACATATAACGGATGAAGACATAAGAATGCATATACATAAAAAAAATTGTAGGACTCATTATTATTCATATAATGAACATATGAATTATTGTTTATATGGAAATTATAATCATGTAGAGAGGCTTTACTTTTCCAAATAAATATGGTTTAAACCTTTAAGAACATGGGTTGAAAAAGGTCTAAGAAATAACCTACAAGGATCCAAATTTGCATAGGTATCTAGAGCGCATTGATTTATTTGCTTTTTAAGTCAATATTTTGTGGCATTAAATGGTTATTAAGCTAGGATTCAACAATAGAACCTCCAAAAATTAAATGGAAAAGGAGAATTATTAAAAGCACTCATATGAATTAAGTAAGTTATTATTGAACCAAGTGAGTAACAAACTGAGGTAACCATTGGTGGTAGTTAAAGAAGGTACACATACTAGCCTTCGTATTGATAATATGTGAGAAAATGGACTTAGAGTACATATTTGCATGTATTTAGGGGGAGAAAGATAGATTGATCTTTGAAATGGACATAGGGATTTAAAAATTGGTTATTTGATTTTATAAATGCCTTGTATATACCCTTTTCCTAAACAATAGAGTTTTTTAAATGGAGGAAAGAAGTTATTTATCTCACCTTTCATGCTTATAGACTTACATATCATATTCTTGTTAATGCTGGCCAAAAAGGGGTGAGGTTAAGTAATAATAGATTTCTTTGTGTAGGGGGAATAATTATTTGAATGTTGTTTGTGTTGTCTAGGCCTTTTGCATACTTTATCTTATTAGTTTAATTTCATAATAATTTTTTGATGCATTAATTAAGTAGGATAGATTTTGCATGATTACGAAATAATTGTAAATGATTGATAAAGATTCTATTTGATCTAGTTTCTAATTGAAAATTACTTGTATTTAAGTAGATTTCTTTTTGATGATTCTAAAAAGGGGAGAGAAAGATGATGTTAAATCTTGATCGCTTCATGATACATAAATTAAAGGGGAGCATGCATATTTCTTAAGATTATTTCATTTAATGACATTCATTTTCTTTATTATTACCAAATGTTTTATCATCATTAAAAAGGGGAAGATTACTAGATCAACAAGGTTATAACCTATAGGTTTAATGATGATAAAAAATGTTATGACTAATGTCTTTTATTCTTGGTGATATTAGTAAGCTACTATGAGAAGAATTAAGTTCAATGGAAGGAGAAAGAAGATTAAGAGAAAGAAGATTAAGAAAAAAATAAAGGTGAAGCACGTTTGTAATTAAAGAGAAGATCAAGTTTATAAATGAAGGATGTGATCAACATCAAGATAGCTAAGGTTGAATAGGTTAATCTTTGTAAATTTTAATATAATTTGTTTTTGAACATTTCAATGCTTAAGTGCTCAGTTATTGCATGAACATTATCATTTAGTTATATTGTCTATAGTGTTTCATAATTGTTGTGTTGGTTAAATGACTTAGAAAATGTGGAGCGCTTTTAAAGATTTTACTTTGAAAACCAAAATGAATTTACTTGAAAACTAATGTTGCGAAAGGCAAATGCTCCTATTGAATAAGTAATAAAGTGGAGTAATTTTAAGACTCTGAGTGTCGAACCCATGAGAAACCTGTGATTGGTTAAGTACAAGATTAATTAGATTACAATTATTGAGGAAATTCAAAATTAAGTGATTAAAAAGATGAAAAACTACTAAATTATCTTACTATGCTTCAAACCTTTCAATTTTAAATTATAAAATGATTTTTAAATTACAAAAAATTATCAAATTATGGAATTCAGCTAAGGATTAGGTGATTAATGAATTAATTGAGCTCTTAATAAATTTAAAGGCTGAATTAGAGTTTCTTCACGAATTTAAGATAAAATTATGGTTAAGACTTATGTCTTTTCTCCATAAACTTAGTTTAAAGTTTGGTTATGCTTTAAATCTAGTCAATAGCTTTAATTTCAAGAAGTTGGTTTCTAGATTTGCGGTCTAAAATCTCTAACTCTCACTAATAATCAAAAATTGGTCATTCATTGATTGATTTGTGTTGTTTATTGAATTTTCCAATAACCCAAGTTGATTTCTCAAGTCTTAGATTATCTTTCACTCTAATCTTAAGTGGCCAGCCCAAAATTAGAACTTTAAGGCCTTTAATAAACAAAATTAGACCTTTATACATGCATTCAAGCTCTCTTTAAACATTAAAAAACCAATCCAAAGTTGGAAAATGGATTTAGCCACACATGATCATTAAAGTATACAAAACATGCATCTTAAGCCATATACTTTGATAGATCCGAAAATATAAGCTAAAATAATAAGTTTAGGAGTTACAAAATAGATTAAGAAAGCTCCTAGACAAGTCTTGAACTCCTCAACGTGATCTTGACAGCAGCACAACTTCAAAATCCACAATAACTTGTAGAAAAATCAAAGAACATAAGAGAATATAAGCATAAGAACATGAACTTTGATCAATCTAAAAAACAAAGAAAATACAACATTAATATGAGTTTAGAAACCACCTATGATGGTTTAGAAACATAGATATATGTCTTAGAAATGTTCTTCAACAAGTAGTAACTCAGAAAACATAATATAAATTGAATTACAAGTGTTTGAAACTAAGAAACTCTAAGAAAAACTAAGAGAGAAGCAAGAGCAACTCTCTCTAGATGCAGATATGAATTCTGTTCATTGGATACATCTCCCTCTATTGTTTTGTTGTTTTGCAAGATTTCTAGATTCCTACTTGGTACTAGCAGACAATTGCATTAATTGGAGACACGCCACAACCACAAAATTAGAGATTTGGAGTTAATATTGTTGATTGATGCATCAACGACACCCTAGCCGATGTATAACAACACTCTATAGCCCGCAATTTTGACTTTTTAACCTTAGGGTTGATAATCCTTAAGCAACACCCTATTCATCCTTAACCTCGGGGAATAATTAATCAATTAATTAATCAAAAAGCAATCAAATTGGCCCATAACAATAATTAAGAGAAAGTTTAGGAAGTTCTTAACAAAAATCTTCTCGATGCATTAGAATACTTTTTAAAATATGTTAAATGTTCTTGAGTCAAGTGTTTTTGATAAGAATGAGTTTTGGAATGCTAATAAACTTAAAAAATTGTTTAAAAAGAATTTTCTAAGCATATTGGTCTACTAATATAGTTTATTGGTCAAATAATGTAACGGTTTGATGCATATTGGTTAAAAAATACCGTTAAGTGATCAAATAATGTCTGAAACAAGTGTGTGGTAATTTCTAATGGTAAAATGGCATATAAAATTGCGCCTTCAAATGAGTAAAATGGCTCTCATTGATTGACCACTATTTATTTGTGTGATTAGTTAATAGATCGATTGACTATTATGGGTCATTAGTTAAGCAATATGTCTAACTAGTTAGCCAATATGCCTATTTGGTCGACTAGTGTAGACGAGTTTTATTTCTGATGATTATTTTTTTATATATAATGAATATTTGAGTGTAAGTAATGGTTAGATTGAGTTAAAAAGGGTATGTTAAGGATTCTAAGGCCATAAATACAAGTTTATAAGGTTGTTGAAGTAGGGTGAAGTTTTTGTGATCATAAGAAATGGAGTTAACCTTTTAAGAATTAAAAGTATTCGTTTATGTGTGATGGCTACATTCATTTATTGTCATTGGGTTACTGAGCCCTAAAACATTATTGAGCAAGGAAGATGTCTTCTTGAGTGTATTTCCTTTAAGGGATTGGTATTAAGATTGATTATATAAAGGTTTCTCTTCACCCATTGAAAGGAAAATCATATAAGATTTCTCTTCATCTTTAAGTAAGATTGGTTATACAAAGGTTTCTTTTAACCATTGAAAGGAAGATTTTGGAGAGTGGATGTAAGAAAAGATTTGTTTACTAAAACATTATAAATTAGTTTTCAATCTCTCTACCCTTCACTCTTTACTTTATTCAAGTTTGTGTGATTGATTGAAATACTTTGGCATCCATTGTGATCATATTAGAATTATGATAACGTAAAATTTTAAAATTAGCAAAAACCTTAGAAACTTGTTTACACCCTATTCATCCTCTCTCTTAGGTGTTATAAGGACTAATAATAATTTAAATTGTTATTATACATGACCCAAACAACCATTGTAAATAAAGGTTTTCAATTTAAAATTGAAAAGATAACTCAAGCAAGCTTAAAAAATGTGAGAAGTAACAAAAATACCAATGTTTTTAGAGGGAGAAGAAGAGAGTTAAGCTAAATAAGCAACCAAACTTACCCTTGGTCCCAATGATCTACCTTGTCTATGAATTCCTTATGAAACAACATGACTAAAAAAATGGACATTAACACCCATTTCACATAATTGTCCAACAGATAATAAGTTTAAGGTAACTTTATGAATACAAAAAAACGTTAGAAATGAATACATTTGGCATGTGAAATGTTCTTATATTTTGAACATTCATATTTGAGCTATTTGGAGTGTTAACAATAGGTACAATATTGAGATGTCTTTTGGATGTTAAGTAAGAAGAATCAAAGGATATATGGTTGCAAAAGGAAGAGTCAAAGAACTATGAGGAAGAGTTACCTAATGTGATAGAACTTACAAGGTGGATTTATAGGTTTCTTGTTGTAAATGTTAAAAAAGATTACAAATTTATTTTATAGAAAAATTAAGGGAGGTATTGTCAAAAGACTCCTCAGTAGTAGTATCAATAACAAATGTAAGAGAAGGTTGAGATATAATGGCTTAATCCAAAGTTTTCTTATATTGTAATTGTTGACAATTAGAAACAATATGACCATAAATTTTTGAATAATTTAAATAATTATTTTTAGATAATTGAGATTACTAATGAGTAAAAATTGATAGTTACTGATCATTATCAAAATATTAAGAAGATACCTAAATAGCAAGAACTACTTTAGTAGAAGCCAATGCTTGTTCAATTTGACTAGTATTTAAGTGTGTCTCATTAGAAAGTAATCTTTTGATTACAAGATGAAGTTTAGGCATAGGCAAGGGGATGTAATGAAATAAGGAGCTTTAAACGATCAAGTATAGATATGAATACTTTGTCCTAGTCATTTTTCTTGTAGTGAAGTTGGCAAGACATTTGAAATTGATGAATATCATCATAGATTGAATATCAAGGTTCTAAAAATTTTTGATACTTCCTTTATAGTGTTTAATATATGAAATTTGAATTTGATAACATTGGCGTAGGTGTTATGAATCAAAGTCAAGATCTAATGTTTCTTTCCATCTCATTTCTCTAATCAATTAATGAACTTTTCTTTCATCTTTATTATGTTTTTTTGGTAGGTTTTAGAACTTAACCAATGATAATATGCCATACAATTCTATCTTTGAATAAGATACACCTCCAAAGCCTATAAATTATAATTTATTCCAGAAAACATGACATTAATTTGCTTAATGACTATGTTCAATAGAGTTTATGATGGAAATAAGATAACTAGTAGTTAAAGGTAGAATTAGCATAAATGTATGGTATATTTAGATTTAAAATAACATAAAATCTTTAGGAATTTGTTTGAATGAAAAAGAAAACAAGCTAAAAATTGGTAGTATATTTTTATGTTATGAATCAATAAATTGAATTGGACTAAATAGATGACCAGATAAGTTGATGTAGCACACGAAGATGAAGAAGCCTAAAGCATACTTAAAAGGGAATGTGGTAACTGCTAAATGGAAACTCGAGTTAAGTGATGATTGAGACATATGCCAGACAAATAACTAGGATACATGTAAAAAAGACTACGAAACATGTCAAAAAATATTGTGACATATGTCATGAAAGTGACTAAAAGACATAACACTCTTTGATGGTTCATGTTGTACCAATGTGGTTCTAATAATGTGTTTTGATGATGAAAAAACATTATTCCTACTGATGTTTAAGTTTTTGATGTTTTATAAGATAGGTTGATGCTTAAAGTGTAAGATCATATTTGTGGAGCTAAGGTAGAAGAGCTCAAGTATTAGATAATCAAGAGCTTGGATATCAAGGATCAAATGATAAAGCTCAAATAATGAAGAACGGATCAAGCATTAAAAAGTTAGAATGAAGATCAAGATTGATGATCAAGAAAAGAAGATCAAGTTTAGTTAGGCTTATGAAAGGTCTTAAGTTTTTAGTCTTCTTGATTCTTAATCAATGCTTGAAAAGGGCTCTAACATTTGCATGGACATTTGCATATTCGCATATAAGAGTTGAATTGTAGTTTTAGTGATTAATTGAATTTGATTGTGGCTTTGACATATTAAAAATTGAATTAGGTTAACATATAGGCTAATTGTTGATTTGTTTATGCAACATGAATTGTTTTAATGTGATTGATGTGGTTAAGTTAATTGAAATTTTGCTTGAAGCTGTTTATGTATGACTGAATTTGTTTAAATGCCATTGTGTTGTGAATTTTGCTTTATAGAAGGTTTAAGAATTGTTCGAAAAGTTTTTTAAAGTTGGTTAAATTTAAAAGTTTTCATAATCAAGGAAATTCTTATGTTTTGAATTGATTGAAATATTTTTAATGATTTAAACAGGTTTGAATTATGCTTTAAAAGTTACTTAAAGTCTTAATTATTGTTAGGAATTTGTTTGGAAAGTTTTAGAGTTGGTTTGGAGTATTTTTCATATTTTCTAAACACAAAACGGTGGGTTGATTATCCTTAAACAATAGGATCAAGGGTGACATTGTACTCCTTATTTCTAGCATCCTCAATGACTGGTTGTTCATCTGTTAATGGTGCCATTGATGGACCCACATGGTGTCGTTGTGCATCCAGACTCTAACGTCTAGTTTTGGGTTTCGGACTAAAAAACTTTTTATCCTCCCAAACAACTAGTTTTTGTTTCTAATGACTCCAAACCTCTCCCAACTCTATATATATCATTCCTAAACACTTTTAATAGTTCAGAATTTTTGAAAAATGAATTACAAGATCAAATCTCTCAAACATTTAGAGCTCTCTTTATTTTCTATACAATTTTCATTATGTCTCTGTTTTATTGATTTAAAACCATTTTGAGTGCTGCAAAGTTTGTTTTTTCAGTTAGTTTAGACTTAGACAAATCTCATAAAGGTTTTAGTCGATTTTTGATTCATTAGATTGTTTTTTTTAAGCTTTTAAAGGCTCATATACCAAAACTATCTTTGTTTTGGTTGCACTTCTATGAACTTTTGTGTCCTTCAATTTTAAACTTGTAAAACCATTTTTATTGATTCAAAATTATCATACACATTTGGATTAACGTATCAAGAGTTTAGTAAAGCTTTTACTTTGATTTTAAACATTCATAAATTTTTTTTGAGGTATAAGAACACAGAACATTTAAAACTATCTAGTTTTTGTGCAGCTTTAAAGTTCACTTCAATTTTGAGTTTTAATCAATTTTTGAGTGTGTAAATTTATCGTTTTTAATTTGATTAAGGTCTTAGAAGATAGCTAATATTTTTATTTCAAATTTTAAGTAATTATATTGATTTTTTAAGTTTGATTGTTTCAGGTTGTTCAAAATTGTCCAGGTTTGACAGTCTCAACTTTGAGCTTGATTTTAATCATTCAATTAATATGCTAAAATTGTGTTTATTATGGTGATTGATTGTTAAATGATTGATTAATGTTACAGTAGGTTTATTGCATTTAGTTTGCATCATTTGATAGGTTTAAAACTTTTTTCTATAGGCTGAATCATAAAGATTGTACTTGTTGACATATTTTGTGAACTTAGGCATAATATGAATTTTGATTGCCTTGATCACGTTTTTGTTGATTGAATTAAATTGTTTATGATCTATTGAAGTGCTAAGAGGCTAGTTATAGTTTTGGTTTGCCTCTAGAATTTTCAGAATTGGTTTATTGCATGAACTTTAGAGAAAAACCATAGAAGACGTGCTTTGGTAACAAAATCAGGGGATTGATTTTGGATTAATTATTGATGGTAGTATAGGCTGCTCCTTGCCTTTAAAATAGATTTGATAGGTTTCTCTTGGTCTATAGAAAACAAGATTTGAATTTTATTAAAAATTGATTGTGAATTGGATTGGATTAGGCCTTAATTATGCATTGACATTATATATTACATTTGTTACATTTGAGCCCTTGACTTGTGTTTATTTTGATCAAGGTTGTCATAAGATTGTGAAGGCCTTTAATCAAACATTAAATTTATTTTAAAACTCAAAAAAATCATCAATCATCTAATCCATAGCTAATTTACACATTTGGTAATTTTAAGAATTTTTCAGAAACAATCAAAAATCGTTTTTAAAGTGTTTAAGCCAAGGTAGTCAATTTTAAACCTTTTTCTAATTTTTAATCAAATTCTCTAAATTTTTCCTAAATAATTGTAATCCAATCAACTTGGTAATTAAGTAACTTTCTTCCCCGTGGGTTCAACACTTAGAGTCTGAAATATTACTCCTCTTTATTACTTTTGCGATAGGTGCACTTGCCTTAAAAGTCCGTTGGTTTTTTAAAGAAAAATCATTTCCAAATCACCCGTCATTTTAAGTCACTTAACCAACGCAACAACAACTTGTAAGAAAAAAGTTCAAAATGATCACTTAACACAAATATCAATGATTCACTTAAGTAACCATAATAAAATTTCAATCACAATGTTGGCTTCTAATCCCTCTTCCTTAGCATTAACAATCTTCATTTAAAGTCTTTGTTGAATCAAGTGAGTTCACAACTGTAGTGTTAACGATATAGAATAATGAATTATTAGTGAACTTTATTTAGTAATTAGATACTAATCGAGACCTTGTAAAGCTTTGAAAAGCCTTGGGCATATTATATATTTCCTTAATTTCGTTTGTGTTCAAGAAAGTTGCCTTTGATTCAATTAAAAACTCTTTAGTAGTTTTTAATCCATTTTCCTTAAATGTTTTGCCAAGATAAAAGAAAAGGTAGCATATTAGTGGGAGTTAAGTGTGAAGTGAAATAGGCTATATAATTAAGCCTCATAAAATATCCATTTATTTCCTTTTTTCTCAAGATGGCATATTTTGAATGACTTAGTTCCTTGTTAATTACTGTGAAATCGAGCAATTTTAAAGATTTGGTGTTGCACACACATTTGGTTGGATATAGTTTCAATTAGAACTTTCAAAACCTTTATAAAACTTTCATAAATTTTCCATATGATTCTTCACATTTGAATTTTGCGATCACGTTTTCAACATAAACTCTTATTTCTTTTTGCATTGTTTTGTGAAATATGGGTACCCTTGTAATTTGTATGTTGGTTTTTCATTTTTCAATCCCTATTACACGCAATGTTTCCAAAATTAGACTGGATGTCGAACTGTTGAAGTGAAAGGTTTAAGGTTTAGAGTTCAACCAATATTAAGTCGTTATAAAATCGATATTGAACCAATATGGGTTAATAAAATCTATAAAGTAAAAAAAGTAAAAAATATATTATAAAATTAAATATATAATAAAAATAAAAATAAAATATAAATATCTATTATTATGTAATCAATAAATAATAATTCTAACTAAAATTGAATCTAATATAAAATATTAAAATTGTAACAACCCAAAAGTACCCTAATTGGGATTAGCATGATTAGTTGTGGAATTAATTGATTAATTGGGCTTAATTTGAAAAGATTTTGTAAAAATCCAAAATTACGCAAAATTGAGAATAAATTGAGTTGTTATGATAGAAAAATCATAACTTTTGCTATGTATGTCTGATTAATATGATCTATATGTCAAATCGAAACTAAGAAAATTATCTATATTTTTTTTGCTTTAGGGATGATGAAATTCAGACCTGAGGAGCTCCAAAAAAATTACTACAAGCCAAGCTATTCAAGTAATTAAGGTTAGTGATGCTTAATCGGTAATTAAGCAATTAATCCCTAATTTCATGGGA
>JAOXYD010000134.1:7318165-7330971 GCA_028565735.1 Pinacopodium congolense
TATATGACTCCATCTATAGTCATTTCATTTCTTTGTATGTGTGATGCTTCCTTAGGTTATTACCTTCAGAACTTGCTCTGAATCAGTTTGAGTCTACTGGATGCATGCTTAATAGAGATGATTAAGGCCCCTTTTGTGTAAACCTTTGGCTTAAATGACATACCTTTTATTATCCCTTGATACCCTCATTGAGCCTTAACCCTTTTGTTTCTTGAAAAACACCATTTTTAACCCAAAAACCCCATTAGCCTAACCTATTCACATGCTTAATAAAGTATTAAGTTATGCATTATTTGGGATTTTGAGCTATATATTTTTTTCTGAGATGAGTTTAGCGGTATTGCTACTCTTTGAGCACATTTCATTTAGCTACTGTTTTGTTTATTGCTTCTTCATTATTGTTCAAAAAAAAAAGAAAAAAAGAAGAAAAGAAGAAAAAGCAAAGAAAAAAAAGAATAACAGTTAGTAGCATCAATAAGTTCAGAGTATTAGTATTATTCTTTTGTTTATCTCGAAATCTTATTTTTTTCATCTCTTTTGTGTATTTTATGCTTTATGAATGCTTGTGATTAACCCCTTAACCTTTTTTGACCCACCTTGAACCTTAGCTCCATTACAACCCATGAACAAAGTCCTTTTGATCTATTTTAGCATGTAATTGTTGTAGAGAAAAAGTAATGTATTAGCAAGGTACCGATCAGGAGAATTCATAATCTCATAATAGAAGACAGAAAAATTAAGAGCCAAGCCCAGTCTAATGGGACGGGTGGGAGGCAAATCACTCTCTGCAGTGGTAGAGGCAGTCTGCAAAATCCAAACAGTTAAGGAAAACTAAATGAACCAATAGTGACGCAATGGAGGGACAAAAAGTAACATAAGTCATTATTTTTGAGGAAGAAGCAGTACCATAAATAAAAGAAAGTAGTAAAAAGAAAATGAGAACATATTATTAGTGATTGGCTCAACAAAACACGTATGCATTCCAAAAGTAAAATCCTGAATGTATCTGGGAAACTGTGCGCTGTAATAATCTGAACAAGGGACTTATCCTCCCACAGATACTTCTAGCTATAATATCAAAACCAAATATAAGCCGCACAAAACAGGATATAAATTTAACAACACACAACAGACATAATCACATTGTTGTATAGACAAATATTTTGAAACAAATATTTTTGTAGGTCTTAGATTATTAATAGAATTTGTTGTTGTTATTATTATTGGTGTGTATTAATAGAAGTGGTTAGAAAGTTACTTTGTCTTCCATGTCCAGTTATTGTCCTAGTCTCGTGGAGGTAGTTGTAATGGTCAAACCATATGTATTAATTTTTCTACAATTACGAACAGAAGGTTGTGTTATTCTATAAGCAAAATCAAGGTCTTGTTGTAGAGATTTGTGGGTTCTCTTTAACCCCAAACGAACCCGTATTATATTCTAGAAAAATAGGCAGAAGAGGAAGCAAGAAAAAGCTCTTAGACATTCTGGCAGAATGTGTGCCAGAGTGGAGAAGACCTGTGACTCAGTCAGTTTTTCAGGGAGACATCACATTTGATATCAGAGCAATTCCTGGGCTATCAGACATTTCAGCAACACTGACCAATTTCAAGTTTTATTTTTTTACTATTGTCACATGCCAGCAAACGAACACAACCAAACACGATTCTCACTTTGGTATCTGTGCCAAATGAAATAGCAAAGAAAAATGACAACTCACAATGAAACCAACACATGGCCTTAACATTCAATGCTTTGAAAAAAGAGCAAAGTGATGGTGGACATCTTCAAATGAAAATGAAGATAGATATTGCTCTTCTCATAAGAAAGTTTAAGAAGTTCCTAAAGAATAAAGTTTAATTAAAGAGAAGAGAGTAAGGTAAAAATAAGTTTACAAGAAAATTTACTATCATTATTTGTTTTGAATGTAGGAAACTAGGGCATACGAGATCATAATTTTCACTTCCCATGGCGAGTGAGAAGGATGAAAAGAGTAATAAGAAATAAAAAAAAAGAAGAAAAAGGAGAAGAGGAAGAAGAAATTTATAAATGCCATGGTATGGGATAACTCTAGTGATCTGAAAAGTGGAGAACCAAAAAAAAAAGCCAATTTTTGCTTACTAGACTTAAAAGATGAGTAATTTTCAGTTCACTTTTTTTTTATAATGATGATGATGATGTTTAAAATGAATTTATTTATGATGAATTAGTTCAATGTTTGGAAGGCATGGCCTTGAGGAGGAAGAAAATATCTTCCAAATACAAAGAATGTTCAAAATTTTTGGATTAACTTATTTAAAAAAAATGATAGGTTAAAAAAAGAAATACATGATTTAGATATAGAAATGTGGATGTTAATAATAATGATAGGAAGAAATTGACACCTTAAGGAAGGAGGTAAATGGCTAAAAGGAATCTTTAGAAAATTTCACCAAGGGTAAGTAAAAGTTAAAAAGTATGCTTAAAGCCTAACAACCTTCAATGTATGGTTTGCAGTTCACTCATAGGAGTGGAAATATAAATTCCAAAACAACATTTGAGAAGGGTAAAAATTTAGAAGAAGAGCATGATCTTAGGCAACCTTTTGACAATAGTGTATCATCATCTTAATCACAACATGAAAAATTATTATACTTTTATGTATGCATTAGGCCTACATCTAGAAGAAACGTGCATGTACCAAAAAATAGGTATAATTCTTTAGAAATGCACAATTAAAAAATAGTGCATATATGCCTCACTTTAGGCATATTTAGCGAACCCCCACTCATGCTCCTTATATGGATATGCCTCTCAAGAAACATGTTTTATGCATATTCTGGGAATAAATTTCATCAAAGAAGGACATTTAGGAATGGTAGACCTAGAAATGCATTCGGAAATAACATAAGGCTAGATTTCTTTTTCCATGATGATCATTTCATTTGTCATTATTATGTAAGGGTCGATCATGTAGAAAAGTGTTTTTTTAATAAAAAAAATGTTGGTTTCATAGTTCACCAAAGGCATAGTAGTAAAAAGGTGCTTAACCTTTAAGGACTCAAGTTAATGTAGATACCTAAAGTGAAACAAATTTCCTTTTTCTCTAGGAATTCAAGGGAAGCAAGTGATATGTAAACAAGAGGGTGTTCTATACAAATAATGAGGGACACTTTTCAATTCATTTCATTAAAGAGTAAGAATGGTGGTTATGTGACCTCCAGAGACAATGCCATTAATTTTTGTCTCTTCTTGGCACTCTCCTCTTTTAATCCTTGACAAGTGATCAACTACTAAGTTTTTCATTCCTTACTTTTCCTTGATCTCACCATCAAACTCTTATAGTAGGAGCACCCATCGGATTAGTCATGGCTTGGCCTCTTTCTTGGCAAAAAGGTATTGAATGGTTGTATGATCTGTAAAAATAATAACCTTTGGGCCTAAAATATATGAATGAAAATTTTCACATGTAAATACGACCACAAGTAATTCCTTTTCAATTTTGGTGTAGTTTAGTTGTGCTTTTGCTAAGGTCTTGCTTAAATAATATATGGCATGAAGCTTCTTCTCCTTCCATTGACCAAGCTCACATCCAACATTATTATCACTAGCATCACACATTATCTCAAAAGGCAATGACTAATCAGATGGAGCTAATATGGGAGATGAAGTGAGTGCCTTCTTCAACTTATCAAAAGCATTGAAACAATTAGTAACAAAATTAAAAGGAACATCCTTAATCAACAAATTAGTCAAGGGTTTAGCAATGAGAGAAAAATCCTTGATAAATTGTCAATAAAACTTAGCATGGCCTAAGAATGCTTGAATGCCTTTTACATTTGTAGGAGGGGGGAGCTTGTCAATAACTTCGATTTTGTCTCAATCCACTTTAATCCCCTCATGTTAAATTTTATGGCTTAAGACAACTCCTTCTTTCACCTTGAAATGACACTTCTCCTAATTTAAAACTAAGTGAGATTCTTCACATATTTAGAGAAATTTGTTCAAATTGAACAAATAATGGTCAAAAGAATCTCTAAAAATAGAAAATTCATCTATAAATACCTCTATAATATCCTCTTTCATGTCCACGAAGATAGCCATCATACACCCCTAAGGCAGGTGCATTACAAAGGCGAAAGGGCATTCTCTAATATGCAAAAGTCCCATAAGGACAAGTAGACATTATCTTCTTAATCTTTTGGGTAGCTAAAAACTTGATTATAACCTCAATACCCGTCCAGATAGTAATAGAAAGCATATCCTGCTACTTGCTTAATCATTTGGTTCATAAAAGGTAAAGGAAAATGGTCCTTCTTGGTGACCAAATTCAGCTTCCTTTAATTTATTCATACTTTCCTATTGATGATGGTCCTAGTTGAAATTTTCTCTCCTTGTTCATTTTCTATCATCGTCGTGCCTCCTTCTTAAGTACATATTGAACCGGACTCACCCACTTACTATCTAAAATAGGGTATATGATCACTACCTCATAAAAGTTTGATTCAATCTCCTTTACCTCACCCTCACTTTCTTGCACCCTTTTTTAACGTTAATTCTATGCATAACCACATTCGGCCTAATACAACTTATATCAGAAGGTTGCCAACTGATAACCCTCACTCTTTTCTTGATTATGCTAACCACCCTCTCTTCTTGCTCCAAGTTTAGTTAGATTGAGATAATAATTGGTAAAGTGTAATTTTGATCTAAAACAGTATATCTAGGGTGGGAAGGTAAAGATTTCAGCTCTAACATGGGTGCTTTCACTATGGACAGTGGTGTAGGAGCTTCGATTCTCTCCAACTTCTCATGCTCACTCCCCTCACCTAACTCCTTTTGGGCCACTCTCTCCTCTTCTTACAAATCCAGCACTTCATTTACTTATGCTTCTACTTGTTTCACATATTCATTAACAATATCAATCTTTAATCAAGTTCTAACTTTTACTGGTTCTTCAAGGACTTACTCATGTTAAACTCCACTTTTTCATCTCCAATCTTCAACACCATTTTTCCTTCATATACATCAACTAAAGTCTTACTAGTATTTATAAAAGGCCTTGTCAAGATCAAGGGAAAATTCTTGTCCTCCTAAAAATCCAACACAACAAAGTCAACTGGAATAATAAATTTATCAACCTTTATAAAAACAACTTCCACTATTCTATGTGGCCTCTTGATGGATTGATTTATGAGTTAGAAGAGCATTGATGATGGTTTGTTGTCTCCTAGACTTAATTTACTAAAAATAGACAAAGGCATTAAGTTAATACTGCACCTAAATCATATAAACATTTAAAAACTTAAATTCACCAACAATACAAGGTATAGTAAAACTCCCTAGATCTTATACTTTAAAAGGAATGTGATTTCAGATGATTGAACTGCAACTCTCTGTCAAGGCCACTGTCTGATTGTATTCTCAAGTGTGCTTATGAGTCAAAATGTCTTTTAAGAACTTAGTGTACATTCGCATGAGCTCTAAGGCTTCCACCAAGGACAAGTTTATCTAGATTTTCTTCAACTTCTCTAAAAACTTAGAGAATTGAGAATCCATTTGATGTTGCTTGATTCTTTGTAGATATGGTATCTTAGGTTTGTATGGTGTTGAAAGGATGTAAGGCCGCTCCTCTTCCACCTTAACTTTCTTCTCTTCCACTTTCTCTTTGCCCTTTTCTTGGCTTTCTTTTTCATATTCCTCGCTTTTTTGCTTTTGGATCCTCTAATTTCCTTCCACTCTTAAGTGTGATAACTTTGAGTGGCTCTCTTGAATTTACCTCAGTATTGCTCAAAGGCTCCTCACACTTTTTTAAGACAAAGCATTTGTAAGTTGGCCTACTTGAGCTTCCAAATTATGGATGGAGGATGAATATTCTTTACTATTTGATCAAATTTTGCTTACGTCCACCTTTAACCTTCCTCTTGGATTGAAAATATAGACCTCAGAATGTCCATAAACTTGTCTATTTTTCTTTCTAAGGATCCAAGCCTATTTTATTAAAATCCTGTGGGACCTTGGGCTCTCATATTACTACCTGCATTGTTAGTGTTCTAAAAAAAATTTAGGTGGTTTTTCCACCCCAGATTATAAGTTCTAGAATAGGGATTATTACCTCTTTATTGTTAACCTAAGTAGTTGACTTGCTCAATTCTATTGGTCTTTGTAAAAAATTAGTTAGTTGTGCCATGGTTTTCCTGCCCATATATCTCACACTAAAGTCACATGGCCTCACTGAAGATGAAGATTCCCCTTGCATATTGCTCAATTGTTTGGTGAGATCTAAAATTTGCGCCTGAAGTTTTGTCACTGTATTAATTGGAAGCATTCCTTTCTTTTCTTTAGACCCTTGCCTCCTCTTCTCATTAAACCTTAAACAGATGTTGGTTGCAATCTCTTCCAAGAGGTCATGCACTATATCAATCAATTTGTTTTGTTAAATATCCTCCTATAGCTACATCTATGGTCGCTCTTATACTCTGCTTAACTTCATTGTAGAAATCTGAAAAAGAAACTCCCTTGGAAGGTTATGGTGTGGATCGCTCTTATGTAACTCCTTGAATCTCTCCCATGCCTTATACAATGACTCCCCATCACTTTATTTGAAGTTTGTAATCTTTTTATTTATTCTTTTCATCTTTGTCAAAGAGAAGTATTTGGCGAGTAAGGCTTGAGCTAACTGATCCGATTTGGTGATCTGACCTGAATTAAAAAAATTCAACCATGCCTTGGTCCAATCCTTCAAGATAAAGGAGAACAACTGCATCTTCGATATATCATCTGACATCCTATTGAACTAGAAAATTTCACAAATCTCTAGGAAATTAGTAAGATGGGAGTTAGGATATTCATTTGCTAACCTATAGAACATAACATTGGACTGAATTATGTTAGGGAGAGCCGACTTTATCTCAAAATTTTTTGCTTGAACAGTAAACTGTGCGATCCCCTGTTGGCTAAAACTTGGCCTCATAAAATACATTAATGTTCTTTCGATACCTCCTTATTCTCCTTGTTCTACAATATCTGTTTGAATAATGTCTTGGCAATTATCTCTTCTTAACTCTCACTTATGCCTTGTGATATTTGAACGCTCTTCTTTACTTACTTCGTTAGACCTTTGTATGCCCCTTATGCTTATACACCTCTAAAGGCATAAGGAAAAATATCAAGAATCTTTAAATCAAAGTCCCCTAAATCAAACAAGATGCTAAAATACCAATCCCCGATAATGATGCCAAAAACTTATTAGTCACTAAGCTAACTACTAACTTGTTTTACGTTAACAACATAAGGGAACTGGTAGTAAACTTGTAGTATACATAGATATCGTCTCATAAGGATTGAAATTAGTCACCCTATTAGTTTGAATTACACTTTGTTTGAGGAAAAAAATTCAAGAAAATTCAAATAGATTCAAAAAATGGAATAGATTTAAACAGATTCAAATAAATTCAAGAAATAACACTAGAAAAGAAAGTAAACTAAAAGAAAATTATCGATGCAGTAAAAATTTAAAACAATAAATTGAAATTTGGAAAAAATAAAGATTAAAGACTAAGACTTGTTTTTATCCTTATTTGTTTCCTCTTGTTTAAGTTATTCAATTTATACTTAGCCCAATATTTTCTAAAATTATAGCTACACTCTCTCAAAGTGCAACTAATTTTTACTAGTTAAATAAATTAAGTTTAACCTTGCAATCTCTCAACCTACAACATTTTCCTTAAAAACCAAACTAGTTATAATACGATTTTGTTGGCATTAAATTAATCCATTGGAATCTCTTTATAATAAATCAATAAACTTGTTATCTATTAGTCTGTTAAATGGCAATTCTCATTATGCATTCAACACAGGTCACAAATCTCACTCTCTTAATTTATTGCTAAATTTAAGCTTAATAAATAACACAAACATCTATTATATTGAATCAACAAAGATAAGTATAGAAATAGTTCAAATGATAATCCCTAAAAAAAATTTAGCTCCTCATAATGTCAATCCAATTGCAGAAAATTGTATTCTTCATAACATAAAGCATATCTAAGAAAAATAAAAAGAAAACATGATTATTCACTAGGCCAGTGGAAAATATGGAAATCTATTGAGCGTGATCCCATGTTCTCCAAACTTTTGAACAACTGACTTCACTCGTGCCAAAAACTCCCTCTTTGATGACAATTGTTGCCTTTTTTATTGTAGCCCCTTTAGCTTTTGTTTATTTTTATTAAATATGTTCAATCAAAATTTCTTGCCATATGTCAAGTTGAGCGGCGACGTACTTAAGGGGAAGACCACGAGTATGGAGAATGAGGGCCAAGAATGTGGCTTATTGCATCCACGCCTATGGCTTAGGGAGGCCACGGACGTGGCTATGTAGCCATTTCTTGTAGTTTTCTTTTCTTCTATCTTTAGCTTTAGTACTCCTTTTCGTGATCTTTGGTTACACCTAAACCACATCAAATGAAAGCTTTGCATAAGATACTTTGATAACATTATCAAAAGCAATAATTGAACACTAAAAAAATAAAATAGATAAGAAATAAAATAAGAAAAAACCACGTCCTAAATCCAAAAAATAGGAAATTAACATGCAATACACTTAGAAAAAACTAATGCCTAAAACACAAATATCAAAATGATTTTAAGATGATAATTCATGAGTTTTGTAAATTATAGAAGCTATAGACCAGATTTTTAGAAAGATTGGTCAATCAATGCTTAGAGTTTGGATGATTAGTTTAGATTTTTTATTATTTTCTTGACTAGTGCTTAGTCCACTAATGCCTTAGAAATGGGCACATTAGTTAACCAAATGAAGAGAAAGGTCTATAAATGGTTGGTCAACTACACCATGTACATTAATTGATTGAATTACCAAAAGATTGCATAACGATTAATTCTTACTTTGATAATGGCTTTTTTAACCCCTCTAATAGCTAGGAAATGACAATGGCCATTTCAAATTAAGAACAATATAAAAAATATTGTTAAGTGGTTTCAAAAGGGTTTTATGCATTTTTTTAATGTGTTTTAAACAAGCAAAATAATCAAACTTTAAGATTTAAATACTTTTGAGTTTACTTTGAGCAATCTTATGCTTTCAAGATTTAATCTTGTTTTTCTTGGGTCAATCCAACAATTTATGTTTTCTAATCTTTTAAGAGGTTTATCAATCATATTTTTAACCTTAGAAAGCATTTGTGCCCTTTGATTACCGAGTTTTAAGTGAAAGATCATAAAGGTGTAAATATTTTTATTCGAAGGGGAATTCTCAATTGTTGGGTTAGGATTAATTGTATAGGCTCTTCTTTTTCTTAAAAACAATTTCACCTTTGTAAAAGAAGATCGGGATTATAAAGGGTTCTTCTTCACCCGAGGAAAAACTTGTATTTGGTTTTTGAGAATTAGTGAAACTTTCAACATCATTGTTAGAGAATAGATATAGGTAATTAAGGTTATCACTGAACCACAATAAAAATCCTTATGTGTCCTTACCTTACACTTTTTAATTCCTGTTTTTGTATTATTTATGTTTATTAATATTGTAATATTTTTTCATAAATATTGACATATCATCTAGATTGAATCTAGGTGTAGGTATTATATATAGTTTGGACTTGGTTTAAGTTGTTTAGGTTGTTAGTTTTAAAAATTTTAGAACACCTAACATACCCTCTCTCTTGAGTGCCTTTAGGACTTATGTACCATTGAAAGGATTGGTGTAATTTCCTAAAGCTATGAGGTATAAAATTTAGTTAAACAGATTCAAACTCACACATCAAATGTTTTAGTGTTGTTTTTAGGGACTATTAATGATATTGTCTAAAGAATTGTTTATTTAACCCTTTGTTTTTTCTTTTTCTTAGCTTACACCTAGTTGTTTGTTTTGTTTTGTTTTTTTTGTTGTTGCCAAATTTAGGTACATTGAATGATGCATGACTAGAATCCGTCATTCTAATCTTATTCAAGTTAACCATAAAATAAGAGAATAACTTTTTGAGCTCTTAGAGAGAGAGAGAGAGAGAGAACCTTAAACAACAACAATAGCAACAAGAAGAAGAGGTGGAGTCAAGATAGTAGAATTCAATTGACATAGTTGAGGAAGATAGATCAAGGTCTAAATAAAATTACACAAAGCCATTACTTCAAGGGAGATAGTCAAGCATAGTAAGGCCAATAGTCATTGTTAATAACTTTGGGATAAAGCCTAACATCATTTAGATGGTTCAATAGTTTGTTTCGTTTCATGAATTTTTGGGTGAGGATCCTAATGCCCATATCACTAACTTTTTAGACATATGTGATACATTTAAGATAAATGATACCATAAATGATGCAACTTGATTGAGACTATGATATGGGTGTATTATATAGAATTTTATGCTATAATTTGAAGTGTTTTTAACCCTATCTTGGTTTAAATTTTCCCTTTTTATATGTGTTTTGATGAAAATGCTAGCTCATGCTCAATTGAGGAATTTAGTTAAAAATTAGGTGTAGATAGTTTTTCAAAAGATTAATATAGGTCTTTAATGTTGAGATTGATGCCAAGTAGAATCATTATTGATGTCCAAGATGACGTCAGTGGACTAATGTTTGTCAATAATGGTGTTATTGTGGATTAAGGAAACTATTGTTGATGATTAATTTTTAGAAAGTGCAATACTATTAGACTATAATGGTGCCATTGTTCCTTGATTTTAAGGGTCATTATACTCTTTGGAGGAGACAGTTAAGAGTTTTTTTTAGTGAAAATTAGTCCATTCACTCTCTAATTAACCTTAAAACTAGCATGGCTATATATTAACCAATACTTAGGAGATTTTAGTAGCCTTAAATAGTCTTTCATTAAATTTTAAGTTTTCTCCATTATGTTTCTCTTGACTTTATATGAGAGACTCAAAGTAGTGAATTCAAGTGCTCTAAGGAGAAGATTCAAGGGATTAGGAGCTGAATTATAATTAGGGTCACTGTATTCTAAGTGTATTTCTTACTCTTTAAATCTTTTTTTATGTTAACACTTTTTCTTATTCAATAAATATGTGCATTTTAATTAATTCCTTATGTTTATAGATAAAAACATGGGGACAAATTGATTAATAAGTAACGCAAGGTAAGTAGATGAATTTACTATAGCTTAATTACTTGATTGCACATAGATCTTTATTTATTTGAATACTTAATTATCTGTTATATAGTAGCCATCTAGAATAGATTCATATGTAATTAAAAATCCAAAGAATCTACCTTAATTATTGGAAAATTTGGTAATTAATATAATTTAAATTAATGAACAACTAAACTTTGATTGATTGTGAGGGTTTTAATTCCAGAAGATGATTTTAAACTTATTAAGCTTTAAGTTCATTAAGTGACCAATCAATGGAATAGATTAATAGATAAAAGAAATTGACATAATCACAATTGTTTTTTTTTAATTAAAAAAGATATCCTAGATCTAGTCACCCATATTTTCCAGAAGATTTAGTTAATCTATTAAAACTCGAACCCTTAGCTAGACATTTGATACCGGTAACCTTAATTTCTACTTAAAATATAATGAATTAGTTGGTAACCTAGTGAATTTATTATTTTTAATTTAGTTTATCACTTAAATTTGGTTATTTAGATATTTTAAAAATCTTTAGATAATTAGATACAAAGTGACCTAATAGTTACAAAAGATGTTCATGGGTATGATAGCTAGACTTAAAAGTATCTACTATATTACTTATTTGCTTGTATACTTGCCTTAGGTTGGTCTTAGATTATAATTGGACTAAGATGGCTTAGGAAGACCATGAAACAAACTATTCCCATTGTCCTTAAGGAAAATTTACCTCTAGGATCAATTATGACTTGGGATAGCTCAGCGGGGAATTTTTTATTCAAATACTTTTCACTAATAAAGACTATTAAATTGAGGATCATCATTTCATCATTTGTACTAATGGAGTTTGAGACCATCAAAGGTTACCCACTTGATTATAAGTACAAATTTTTTACAATAGATTAAATAATGCTACCAAATAAACGATCGAAGTTATAATTATGGGATCATTAAACAATAAAACACTTAAAGTATCCCGAAAGTTGATAGATGAGATAGAGATGAACAACTACCAGCCAAAATGAAGCCTCTCAGTCAAAGTAGTTGGAATTCAATAAGTATATTCTATATCCACACTAACAACCCTTCTGGAATTAACGAATAAGAAGACATATAATTTAAGCATATCAAGTATATTGTGATTGCTGTAGATGAAATCATTATAGCCAATATTTTGAATTGGAAGCACATTTGTGAAACTAGAGTAAGTGTATTACATAGGAGATGTTCCAAGAGCCAACCCTTATAATAATACATATACCCTAGGATGGATGCATTATCTAAATTTTTCTTAGAGTAATCAAACTAATTTAAGATAATGTCTATCGGGTTATTTGATAGGGTAATTTATATTTGGTTTTTAGACCATGATTTAATATTTTTCCCCTAATGATCTATGAATTTGCCTTATTCATTAGTATTCTTGTTAAATTGCATATTTGTACCTGATTAAGGAGTTAGGTTCCAAAAAAGCTAAATTTAGACACATTTGGTAGAATATTAACAATTGTCTAGAACAACACCATTAATATTACTGTGAAATTATGTTGTTATTCTCCTACCATCATTATGTTGTGCACTTAATTTAGACTCTCAACATCAATTTAAAGCACGCCATCAATCTCATTGTGAACTATCATTTTTGTAAGTCCTATGGAACCCAAGAGGGGGGGTGAATTGGGTATTAAAACTTTTTAACCTTTTTCGCAAACT
>JAOXYD010000134.1:7331071-7353537 GCA_028565735.1 Pinacopodium congolense
GGAGAGAGGAAATGGTGCCGTAATTGATTAATTATGACAACTATTATTAATTCGTGTGCTTTGGCAGGAATGACGTAGTTGTCTGGCAATTAGTGAACAGACGCCAAATGGCTCAACAGCCAACGTGAAGACAAAACGCCAATCTTCTTTTCGTCCCAAGTCGTTCTTTTTTCGCGAAGATGACAAAGTCCAAAGAATTTCCACGACTGCATGAAAATGATATCATCCCTTTAGATTCTCATCCCTCGCAAACTATACTCCAAAAACTGCCGGCCATTGCCAGCAAGAACTCCACAATCGTCATTTCCATTATCTCTCTTCTCCTGTTACTCTCTCAATCTCCACCACGCTTCGTTACGCTCTACCCTTCTCATCATTTTATCTTTTTTGCTCGCTATGTCAACTCTTGCGTGCAAAACGACACCGAACCAATAACCACCACTAGCGAGGTATCCAGAAAACACAGCCATGGGATGTACACAGGGAAAGCATCCAGGTGGTTCACCTGCAAGGGGGTTAGAGAAGCTGAAGATGGAAAGTGGATACTTTGAAAGACAACAAGTTCTTGCTCACCAAAGCTACCCTTTTCTTAGGCAACATAGTAACCCTAAAAAACTTCCCTCCCAGAGATACAACAGTGGGTTAAGCAGCGGCGGTAGCGGCAGGGACACAACGTTGAGTGATGGGAAGACAGTTGGTGACGGCCACCTCAGAGAAAGGCGGTATACGAGTGGATCTAGTAGTGGTGATAATGCTCCAAGTGGTAAAAGACAGTCTCGAAGATTTAAGGACTTTGGTAGTGAGGAGGTTGTTGATGGGTGGCCCAAGTGGCTCATTGATAATGTTCCTAAAGAGATTTTAGATGGATGGGTTCCAAAGAGTGCTGAAAATTACGACAAGCTTGATAAGGCGAGTCATTTGCAATTTATATGAATTATAACTCTTGATGTCTGTGCCTTCTTTGATAGAACTATTCAAATTCGAGTCTTATTAGAACCTGGAAATAATAGTCTGCTTTGGGTTCTTTTTCTCTTCTTCAAGTTCAATCTAGAAATGTTGAGCAATTACGTAATAATTTTTGACAAACCTAGTTAGGCCTTTATGAGTATTATTACACTAATTGACTAAATTATTCTTGTAAATTAGAAACATTTGGTAGTGTACAGAAATAATTTAGTTAATATTGATTATGATTATCACAAAAAATAATGACCCAAATTTTATTTCTTTAAAAAGAACACAAAAGAAAGCTATATGAAATTATTTTCTTGTATGGACCGTCAGGGACAAGAATATGAAATTATTTGCTTGTAGAATTATTTTGGGCATAAACATCATATTCCTTATTAGTAGGTAAATGAAGATCATGTGTAGAAGAATTCGCCGCATTGCAAGTTTTCCTGTTATTTTTCAAAATAATTTGCCTTAAGGTGAATCTTCTAATGTCAATGTTCGGTTATAGATAGGCCAAGGTACTTACAGCAATGTGTATAAAGCTCGAGATAAGGCAACGGGGAAGATTGTGGCCTTGAAAAAGGTGCGATTGGAAATATCAGAGCCTGAGAGTATAAAATTTATGGCTCGAGAGATTATAATATTGCAAAAGCTGGATCACCCCAACGTCGTAAAGCTTGAAGGATTGGCCACTTCAAGGTTGCAGTATAGCCTTTATCTTGTTTTCGATTTTATGCGGACGGATTTAGCGACAATTATCTCTCACCCTGAATTAAGACTTACTGAATCACAGGTAGAGCTGCTCTTACTCAATCTCTTTATGTGCCTCATCATTCAGCATTTGCTCATCTCTTCTGGCAATGCAGGTCAAGTGTTACATGTGCCAACTGCTCTCAGGTCTGCAGCACTGCCATGATAGGGGAATATTGCATAGAGATATTAAAGGGTCAAACCTACTCATTGATAAAAATGGAATGCTTAAGATTGCTGATTTTGGGCTCGCAAATTACTTTTCTCCCAAACACAAGCGTCCTCTAACAAGCCGAGTCGTGACACTTTGGTACAGAGCTCCTGAATTACTATTGGGTGCAACAGACTATGGTGTTGGAATTGATCTCTGGAGTGCGGGCTGCCTCTTGGCAGAGATGTTTTCAAGCAAACCACTTATGCCCGGCAGAACAGAGGTAACACACTAGGATATTACGACTATCATCATCAAGATAAGCAAGCTAGGGCGTCTCGTTATCTATTCAACTTGCTTTCAGGTTGAGCAGCTACATCGAATTTTTAAATTATGTGGCACACCGTCGGAGGAATACTGGAAAAAGCTCAAGCTGTCCACCACGTTCCGACCACCGCGTACATACAATCCTAGTCTTTTTGAAGCTTTTAGTCAGCTCCCTGAGTCTTCTTTGGGTCTGCTAACCACACTGCTTTCACTGGATCCTAAACGTCGTGGCTCTGCAGCATCAGCTCTCCAGGATGATGTAAGTTTTATGTTCTCACCTCGATTCGTAATCAATTTTCACGATCTTCGTAACAATACTTATCTTTTTCTCGGGAAATATATACATACAATTGTAAAAATTCTTGTACACACAAGCATATACCGTGTCACAATAGATACAACTATCATGAAATGTTAGTTCTTTTTTTTTTTTTTTTGGACTGGCTTCAAAGAACTATACTTGTACGTGGGAAATTCTGTGCACTTCTCGTACATCATTTTATTAGAAAATCTTGGGAAATAGAGTGGTCTCTTGTAATAGTACATGTGTTTTATTTGAAACACCATTAGTCTCCGAAGAAAAATCGTTATTCATTCTACCGCTGCTATATCTGCAATCAAATATCAAAATTTTCTCACACAATGTTAACTGAAGTCAACTATACGGAAGAAATTTGTTCAAAGACTATATATTTCTGATTCGATATCTATGTTGCAGTTCTTTTACACAAAACCTTTAGCCTGCAATTTATCAGATCTCCCTGTAGTATGGAAAGAGGAGGATGAACTAGCACAAGCTAGTGCACAAAGAAAGTAAGCATTTGTGACTAGTTGCTAAAAGTTCCGCATTACATTTGTTGGCTATCATGCTAAAATTGTTATGCACTTACTGAATCTGAATGTCTATGCTCTACTATTTTGTGAATATTTTAAAGTGAATTTCATTATAAAGTCATGACGCAATTTCTAAATTCATGCTTAAACAGTCCACCGAAGTGTTGCCAATTTCTCTCTTAGAAAACGAAGCCTCTTTATAACGTTGGCAACTTTCCAAAATCTGATTGTGCTTTTTTTTCTTATAACTTCTTGTTCACCTGTTAAGTCCAGAACAGGTTTTTTCTCCTAATTTGCTTCCTGCGGCATGAAGCTACATTACGAGAAATTGGGAGAGGATTCTTGTTTACATTTTGTCACTATGTACTCCACTATAACTTACTTCGTCTTTGCATGTTGGGAAAATTTTCAAAATCTAGATGCTCTTATCTTTGGATTGGAAAAGCTTCATTTCTTGCATTTTCTAAATGATTTTTTGAAGAAATTTGAGAGAGGTTATGCAAAGCATGCGTTCAAAACTTTTGGGCATCGTCTAAGAATTTAGATGCATTAATAACAAAAGTTACACTAAAACAAACATTATGAACCACTACCTGAAATTGAATTAGAGTTGTTGCTTATAATTCACAAAAAGAAAATATTTCGGAGTATCTTTTTAGTGAGATTCATGATAATTATTGTGATCAATATTAACACAAATGTCTGTCTATAATCAAATGATTTATGATATATATGAAATATAACAATAGTCATGTAGTTAGGTGCCAAAGAAAAAGTTGAATTGATTCCGTGATGATATCGCATGTTCTTCTAGATCATTCCTCTCATTATTATGCATATTTTTAATTTCATGATTCTTGCAATCCAATTATAAATCTTAGCCATAGATTCCTTCTCATTGTTATTGTATTTTCATATTGGGTCATACATTACTTGTATAAATTTTAAAGCAAATTTGTCAATCACACAATACAACAGAAAATCATCTTCCTACACAGGAACTTTTTCATGGTACTAGAGCCCACACCCTAGTCTTCTTTAACCCACCCTATCCACACTCATTACAAACAATATGATCTCTCTTCAACTCAATTTACAACACACCTCATACCTAGTCCACATAATCAGACTTCACTGTCTGTAAATTCACAATACCAACATATACTTTGTCCATTTATATCTTAATTCCTACTCTCCTCTTCGTTCAACACACAAACTATACCTATTACCCTCGATCAACCTCAGCTTATAACCACATCTATTACACATTTTTTGTTCTCATAATACACACTTCCCATGGACTCCCCACAACCTGAACACTCACTATTAGATAACACATTATCAATCTTGACCACACCCACAGTTCTCCCTCTATAAAACATCACCAACTTCATCACAATTGTCTTAGATAGTTAAAATTATCTAGTACGATGAAATCAAGTTTAAATCATTTTACGCACTTGTGATTTACTCACCCATATTGATGGCACTCGACCACCACTGAAGGCCAGCCCTCAATCTTCTTTCTTTGCTCTAGAAACATTCGAATATTTTAAATAGGATAGAAATGATGAATTGGTTTACCGTGCCATCACTGCTGCTTTCTCTAACCTTGTCATCTCTTACGCTTGGTTACATCACCATCCATAAACTTTTGATGTGGCTAGACAATCATTTTTCTCTAACGCCTCCACGCAACACAAAAAGGTAATTGCTCTGTTTCAGAATTTTTCACCAATCTCTCTTCAACTACAAAAGAACTAGTGGCCGTTGGTGATCCAATCCCTAATGTAGACCTACTGTTGTTCACCCTTAATGATGTTCTTTTGTTACAACGATTGAGAATTGTGAGTTTCCCCAATCTTTTCCAGAGCTTCGCACGAAGCTAATTCTTCACGAGAAACATTTGCTTCTCTATCACTCGTCTGCCCCTTCAAATCGTCATGCCACCTTCATCGCCATTGCATAGCACTCTTGACGAACCTTCGGCCATATCAATTAAAGGAGCAACCAAGGACGCAACACCTGTTACCCGAACCCTAATTCCAATTTTACAAACCACCACAAGCCAGGCTCCTGGCCTAAGAACATGCCCCACCCACTGGACTCACCTCTCTTCCAAATGCGCTAACCTAACCCCATATAGCCCACCTATAATAACCCCACCCATCAACCCAACCCAATACACACTTTCTAGCGATACCATTCCCAGCGTAATCTAAATACTTTGCTCAATTACTCATCTACAACCTCTCAATGTCAAAAATGTTATAAAATTGGTCATACTGCAGCAAGGTGTCGTTTTAGATATTTGAATTCTAGAAATTCCTAACATATATCTAGCCAGAATAGCATACATACAACCTTTTCTACTTTAACCATACATGGTTCAACTAACACCCCCCCCCCTCATCCACCTATCCAAGTCAATGAATGGCTTCTAGACACCGGTGCCACCATATACATGACCCCTAATTCGCAATTTCTAAACTTTATGGAACCGTATAATTGTCCAAACCAAGTACTCATTAGCAATGATAATGTTCTCCCCATGATCTCAAATGGTTTCTTTCAACTTACTCAAATTCTTAAACGTCTTTATATCTTTGTGACATTTTAGTTGTTCTACAAATCACCGCAAATCTTTTATCTGTTGGTAAATTTGTTAACAATAACTCCTTTTTATTGAATTTAACCCTTCTGGCTATGTTGTGATGGATCTCGAAATCAAGATGCCGCTTCTTGCAGGTCCAATTCATAGTCATTTATACCTAGTGAAGATTCCTTAAGCCTTTTATAATGCAATCACCTTTACCACTTACCAAGCATCCCCTGGCATTTGGCATCAACTCCTTGGTCATCCATGCAATAAAACCTTCTCTTAATTGTCTAATAGTCTTCCTATTAGGTCTCATGTAATAAAGTCTTGTACCTCATGTTTTCAAGGTAATAGCACTAGATTAAGTTTTTCTCCGTCACAACGAGTGTCAACTACTCCTTCACAACTAATTTATTGTCATATTTGGGGTCTATCCCTTACTCTTTCTTTCTCAGGTTTCGTTATTTTCTTCTTTTTATTGATGACTTCAGTCATTACACATAGATCTATCCTTTAACCTATGAAATACCAATTCTTTCATCATTTTTAAGAATTCAGAGTCTTCGTTGAAAATCTCTTTTCCACGAAAATTAAATCTTTTCAATGTGATGGGGCTAATGAACTAACCAACGGCCCTCTAGCCTAATACCTGACCGCCAATGGTATCTCTTATAGCATTTCCTGTCCAAAAACTCCTTAATAAAATGGTTTTGCCAAATTAAAAAATAGAAATATCACCAAAATTGGCCTTGCTCTTCTTGTTCACGCATCTCTTCCCAACACCTTTTGGTTTAAAGCCTTTTCAATAGCTATTTACCTCATTAACCTACTTTCCACGTCAATTTTACACCATAAATCCCCTTATGAACTACTCTACCTTACTAATCCCTATCTTACTCAACTACAGATTTTTAGGAGTGCTTGTTTTCCTTTATTTGGATCCACATGACATGACAAACTCTCACCAAAATCTACCCCATGTGGTTTCTTCCATACTCTCCACACTATAAAGGTTATTGTTGTCTTGATCCTCAAATGAACAAAGTTCATATCCCTTGCCATGCTCGGTTCATTAAGGCACTCTTCCCTTATTCTCAATTAAACACCACTTAATTATCTCGTTCGCCATCCACTACAATTACCTTACCCCTACCCCTCCCTTCTACCCCTTTACTAACTTTACCTACTTCAAATCAACCATCTCGATCACCCTCATTAGCACCTCAATCATCACCAACACCACTAAATCAACATCCTATGATTACTTTGTATCACTTTCTCGAACTGTATCACTTTTCACACCACCATATCACCTTTTACTTCTCTTGATCCCATATATAAGCTAAGAAGTTCGGTTAACGGTGTCAAGCCATGCTAGATGAGATCTAAGCTCTTCATCGAAACCAAATTTGGAAACTTGTTTCCCCTTCACCCAATGCTAATATAGTATGGTGCAAATGGGTTTTTTGTACCAAACATAAATCTAATGGCTCTCTAGAACGTATAAACTTGTCTAGTTGCTAAGGGATATTATCAATCACCTATTATTGAATATACTAAGGCTTTCAGCCCTGTCATTAAACCAACTACTATCCTCATTATTCTAACCATTGCCTTTATTAAATCTCGACCCATTTGTCAGCTAGACGTTAACAACGCCTTTCTTCATGGCAATATTCAAGAACCGGTCTATATGATTCAACCACCCAATTTTGTTGATTCTAATCATCCTTATCATGTCTGTCTCCTTAAAAACGGCCATTTATAGTCTATAACAGGCTCCTTATACTTGGTTTCATCACCTTAGTCAAAAGTTCATTGATCTCAATTTTACCCCTTCCAAATATGACAGTCAAAAGCTCATTGATCTCAATTTTACCCTTTCCAAATAAGACACTCAACTCTTCATTCATCACACACCCACTGATACTACCTTTCTCTTAGTCTATGTAGATGATATCTTACTCACAGGTTCTTTACAACCTTTTATTACTTCCTTGATCAATAATCCTAATGCTACCTTCTCCATAAAAGATCTTGGCCCCCTTCACTACTTTCTTGGTACTGAAACCACATCAACCTCCAATGATTTTCTTGTCACACAAATATCTTCTCGATTGAATTCACCTTCATAACCCCAAACTGGTACCTACTCCTATGTACTCTACCTTGCCTCTATTTAAGACCCCTTTTAGATCTAACACAATATCGAAGAACTGTTGGATCACTTTAATATCTCTGTCTCACTCAACCTAATATTCAATTTGCTGTAAATAAAGTCTCTTAGTTCCTTCATTGCCTTACTAACGTACACTTGACAGTAGTTAAATAAATCCTTTAATACATACAAGTAACCCCATCCCATATACTACACTTCACTAAAACCCAACATCTTACACTTATAACTTACTTTGACGTTGATTGGGCAGGTTGTCCTGATGATCGTCGTTTTACTTCTGGTTATTACATTTACTTAGGCCCTAATCTCATCTCTTTGAGTGCCAATAAACAACCTCCCGTTGCTCGCTCAAGTACTAAAGCAAAATATTGAAGTATTACACTTGATTCAGTTGAAGTTTGTTGCATTACATCACTCCTTAGTGGTCTATCAAATCTCAAACTAACTTTATGGTGTGACAATCTTGGTGCTACATTTCTTACTGTTAATCCAATCATGCATGTCTATACCAAACATATTGAAATCGATATTCAATTTTTTTATGACTTGGTGGCTCAAAATGCTCTCTTCATTTGACACATTCCAAAAAAAGACCAAATTATTAATGTTATGATTAACGCCTTTACCTTCACAACATTTCTACTACTACGATGCAAGATCACAACTATCTCTATCATGAGTTTAAGGGAGGATGATAACACATGATCTTCTAGATCATTCATCTCATTATTAACCATATTTTCAATTTCATGATTCTTGCAATCTAATTGAAAATCTTAGCTATAAAATCCTCCTCATATTTATTTTATTTCTATATTCAGTCATGCATTACTTATATAAATTGTAAATCAAAATTTTCAATCACACAATACAATAGAAAATCATCTTCCTACATAGGAAGTCTTTCACATGATATAAATATAATACTAATAAAATTTATATGTACTTGAGATAAACTATCGTTTTGTGCTAAATTAATTTTTGCTAAATTTTATTACTAAAATAAATACATATGATCACTACCATAGGCTTGCACTGACGTTGAATTAGACTTATTTGCTTGTAGTTCAGAAAAAGCTAAATTAATGGCTATTCGAAATATATATATACATATAATAAAAAAGGATAATTTTTATCTACAAATTTAGATAAGCTATCATTTTGTGCTAGATCTTAGATGTATTTTTTAATCAACTAAAATCAAATTTTATAATTTGTGGTGCCTTGGATTTTACTAGTCCTTTTTTCCTTTATGGTAAATGTAAAATAGTTTTTGCTGTAATTAATTTTGAAAATGGCGCCTTCAAAAGTTAAAAGATATAAAATATTCCTAGCCTTTGAAAATCTCTAGTATTTTTCACTTGTAAACAAAATTATGGTTTTCTAGAAAAAGGAGTTCCAAACTGGGAAGGAGGTCTCAAACATACCGTGAGCATGGGAGAAGAGATGCACAAGATAGAAAAACAAATGAAGAAGGCAGACATTCTAATGCCGAGGTATTATGACATCTAAACTATAATTCATTAGAAACATGTTCATACAGTAACATGCTCTAGCATTAACTTATTCATTAGGAAACAAGTGTTAGAAATTATGTAGTTATTGTATCTCAATTGTCATTTTCCATCCTTTTCCCTTGTGCAACTACGTTATTAATTATTGGAGCGTTTAAAATTTGCTTCTAAAATTATAGACAACTGTCTACTAAGGTTCTTTCTTTAATGATATATGTCATGTCTTAGGACACAATGAAGACCACTGAGCAATACATTCATATGCAAGAACTTGGAAGCAGTAATAACAGCTCCTCCTTAGGATCAAGGTTGAATCACCAGGTAGAGAATCCACGCCTCTTCCCCTCTCCACTCATATCTCATAAACAGAAAATGTATCCTAGCAGAAAAGGACAGTATAAGAACCTGCCTCTATTACCAGAATTTGATTCAGGATCGGGAAAGTACAATGATGAGAAAACATACAAGTTAATTCAAGCTTATAAATCTACTTCCATAAGAGAACTCCAAAAATAAAGTGAAGGAAATATATAGAACTTCACTATAAAGAAGCCTAAGACATTTGATGATAAACTGCAAAAAATATTGTTTGTCCAATCTAGTTACCCTTTAATTTCTTATTTATTGAAATTTGTGGTTCTATTTTAGCCTTTTTTTTACAGTATAGATACAAAGCCATTGATAATACAGAAATGATAACATAATGTTCTAAATCAATTTTTTTCGGTATATTAAAGACTGAGTTAAAAGGCTTTTTAACTTCCTTGTCTGATTCACCAATTAGTTCTTGCAATGTTGTCATAATACATTATTCTTTGTTTATCAAGAGGTATATTTTTTGAATTTTTTACAATCATGATCAATGTTTGAGAATCTCGACCATTTTTAGTGCCTGGTGAGCAATGGGAACTTTTCTATGGTACTATCTTATGAAAAGGATAAGCACAATTTTTCTTTCATTTAAATATTATTTATTTGCATGTGATTTGGTTGTTTCCCTAGTGTATAAAAAAAGTGTGAGAGAGAAGAGATAGAAGAGTTTAAATGAAAAAAATTCCTTGATTTGTTTCTTACAGTTCCACAACAGTTATTTACATATGAGATAGCTATTAAGATAGTGACATATAGAAATTTGTCATATATTTTCAAGTAAAACGATGCGTAAAGGTAAATGTTAAAACAATCTAAATGATAGTAGATTGCATAATTGAATCCTACACTAGCCATTACCTCCTACGACTCTTCTTTTACAACAAATCCCCCCTTAAAATCCTTGTCATTTATATTAACTTTAGAAAAAAATTCTAGCAGGTACTTTTACGTCGCGCTATCTGGTGTCTCATCTAACCATTGGACTAATACTTAAGTTACCACGTTGTTATATCTTTAAACCACCTCATCCACAATGACTAGTTGAATTTTATCTATAAAAAAAAAGGCTAGTAGAACATGCTCTATAATAAAAAATTCTTTGGTAATTCCACAAACATTAGGACTTGGTCTCCATAAAAAATCTTAAGTTATGACACAAGAAAAGTGGGATGAATTAAGGAATTAGCGAGTAGCTATAGCTTGTAAGCTACTTTCCTTATTCTCTCGATCACCTTATCTGATCCATAGTACAATGATGCTAACTTATGATTAGTTTTCTCCTGCAATGAATATTGTTGATAGGGTTAAAGCTTGAGTAAAACCCAATGTCGATAGGTTTAAAGCTTGAGTAAAACCTAATCTCCTTTGAATTCTTGGTATAAACTTCTCTTGTTAGCTTATTGCTTCATATTGCATTAGGCCCTTCTCAAAGGAATTTGGTGATAGAAAATGTCGCATCCCTCTCTCTTAACGATTGATTAACTAGCACCATGTTCAAATTCCCTACTAAATATTGTATATACACTAAAGATATACAGCCATGCAAAACCTCAAATGGAGTTAAATTGATGGCTAAGTGGTACATGGCATTGTATCACCGCTCCATTAAAGGAATTAGTCTACCCCTCTGTTGGGTGCTTCACTACATAAACACCTCAGATACTTCTCTAAAATTTTGTTCACATTTTGTCTAGCTATCAATATATGGGTTTTAGCCAGTTGAGAACTTTAAGCTGATGCCATGATTTTGAACAATTCCTTCCAAAATTTACTTAGGAATAAGGAATCCATAATACTTACCATAGGTTCTGGCATCATGTGGAACTTGTATACATGTCATAGAAACAACTGGACTATGTATAATGTTGTATATGGATGTTTCACTATCATAAAATGTGTGTATTTGCTAAATCTCTTGACAAATACTAGGATCATAACGTATCTCCTTCACAAGGGTAAACCTTTAACAAAATCGAGGTTCACTTTCCTTTAACATCCTCTAAGAACTAGTAAGGTTTGTAGGAGGCTTGGATAGGGGGCATTATCCAATTTACTCCTCTGGCAGATAGCTTACTACTAGATGTAATTTTTTACATCTTTGGCTAACCCTTTACAATGGAATAAATTTTGTAATCTCTTAATGGTGGCTAACACACCAATGTAACCTCCCTAAGCTTCATCATGTTCCATAAAGATTATTTTAATACTCAACTTATGATCAAAACTCACCATTAATCTACCTTTCCACCTTAATAGCCCCTCCTTCCATTTATAAGCTCCTAAATGCAATATGCCATTTCTAAGCTTCTTGAACTTATCTTGGATTGCATGGTACTGACTCTAACTTTCTTTGATTTCATCAAACAATTTAGTATTCACCTGCAAAATTAAAATGGTGAATAGTTAAATGTTAGTAATCCTAGGCAATGCATTAACTACTGCATTCTCTTTCCCACTTTTATAATACATTTCGAAGCCGCATGACTTGGGAACACTGAACTTGGGAAGCCATATTTATTTGAATGTGGTAGAGATCCTTGACTCTAATAAAATCTTTTTTTACTCTTATAATTTGATTGAACAATAAAATCTCTCTCATTTAAGTAATGATGCTAGTGTTTTATAGTCTTGATAATTGCTAGAAACTCCTTCTCATACATTAATAGTCCCCAATGCTTGTTAGCTAAGACCTTACTTAAGAAGACTATACAATGGTTCTTCTATTGTAACATTGCTCTAATTCCTTTGCCACAAGCGTCAACCTTAACTATGAGGTGCTTTGAGAAGTCTAGTATGGCCAACACAGGGGCTAAAGTTATGACATTTTTGTGCCTCTTAAAGGCTTCTTATGCCTTTAGGTTCCAATTCCAATTTGAAGAATTTTGCTTCTTGAGAAAATCAGTTAATGGCATTGTAATTTCTACATAATGCTTGATTAATCCTCTATAATACTCCATAAGGCCAAGGAAACCCTTAAGATCTTTGAGTGATTTTGGCGTAGGCCAGTCCAGAATTGTTACACACCAATCTACTATTAGTTGATATTCCTTAATGTAAAATTAAGTAACCAAAATAGTGAATTTGTCTTGCCCCAAACACACATTTGATTCCTTTCCTCAATAATTGATTTTTTTGTAGGATCTTCATGGTCTTGTAAAAGTATTTTAAATGACGAGTAAGAGAGTTACTATAGATGAGTATATTGTCAAAGAATATTAACATAAACATTCTTAAGTATGGTTTGAATATATAATTAATCAAACTTTAAAAAGATGAAGGGGCATTAGTTAAACTGAAGGGCATCATTAAAAACCCATCATACCCTTTATGTGTTTTAAAAGTTGTTTTTATGGATGTCTTCAGGTGCATTCATATTTGGTGGTACATTATTTTTATGGATGTCTTCAGGTGCATTCATATTGGGTGGTACCATGGCCTTTAGTCTAGTTTGGAGAACAAATTGGAGCCATTCAGCTCATCCAATAGCTCCTAAATTAGCGAAATGGAAAACTTTTCCTTAATGATGTGCTTTTTAAAATCCTTATAATCTATACACATGAACTAGGAGATATTTTTTTTTAACAAGGACCACTATTGATGGATAAGGCTCAATGTTGTGATGAATGAAACCTTGTTTCATTAACTCTCGTACTATATCCTCTATTACATCTTTTTACGGTCCAAAGTGTTGCTATAGCCTTATGTTTATAGCTTCAACTCCCTCATTCAAGTATATTCTATGATAATATTTCTTGTGGGGTGGTAGCAATTCTAGTGCCTTAAATATGGACAAATATTTAGTTAGGACTCCATTAATCTCTTTAAAAGAATTATGTTCATTCTCCTTGATTCCCAACTACTACAATTGGCATTCTATTGGGGCAGATAGCTACTACATCTAGAGTTAGCCCCTCTTAGAATGTTTCAATAATCTATCAAATTCTGTACCTAAAATTTCTTTAAACCCCTTTCTAGGATTCCCAAAAAGGGTCACTATCTAATCTTTATAATCAAATCTCATTTTTCTCTTCCTGATGTTACAAAGCACCTCATTTAACTCTACTATTCATTGCATTCTGAGCACCATATCATAGCCTACCCCTAATGCAATTTCCATTGCATTTGTAGTGAATTTTATCCCTTGCATATTTAACATAAAATTGAGGTAGCATTGGTTACATGATAGCTTCAATCCTTAACCCACCATGATCTAAAATGGTTTCACCTCCCATAAATCGTAATTATCCTTCATAACTACTAAAACATGCATAAAGTTATAGGTGCTCTCATTGCCAACGAGGATGTGTCTCACTCTCTTTTGGTACGGACAAGATACTCGCGTTTACTTGAACTTACAGTATCCTTCCATGCCTAACATTGCCTCAAGTGATATAATTGGGGAGTTCTGTCTTACCCTCTCCTCTTACTTCATCTCATCCTGCCAGTTGTTAGTTTCTTCCTCTCCTGCCATATACATTGAAATTTCTTCTTCTTGCATTTATAACCAAGAATGTATCTTTCCTCCCACTAGAAGTATGAGCCTGTGAATTGCTTCTAATCAAACTCTTTTTCTATTAACTACTTTAGTCATCCTACTAAAATTAAACTAAGGTGGTCTAAGAGAAGGATATGGTAATAAATCATATATGGTTAATTGTTTCTTTTTTTTATTCCAATGTATTATAGTTTGGTGGTGAATTCCTCCCCAGAAATCCTAGAACCTCCCATCCCACTACGTATAGGGACTTCACTAATTGCCCCTTCCATGACTGTAAACTTAGGTTAACTAAAACTATTGCTTTTTATTTCCCAGTTAGGATGTAATCCTACTGAAAGAGTGAAAGGAATTCATGGGTTGACTATCAATTCTATCTCTACTTTGAGGCCTTTTAGGAAAAACCATACTAAGTAAATTTTTGGAAGCGACAATCGATTGGAAAATCTATCAAATTAAGCATAATACTCCTACATCGGTCTTTCCTAATTAGGCTCTTTTAAATCTCCTATTATGTCCTCGAAAAGTTCTTCATTGAATCATTATTTTGAGGGCCTCTTCAAACTCACTCCAACCCATAGGATTGTATTTTGATCGATTTCCATTATACAATTGATACTATTATCGAGCATGATCTTCTTTATGTATAGACACTTTACCAACCTTCAAATGTTTAGGGATTTGATCTCACAAAAACAATTTGCTCACATTTATAAATCCAACCTTTCACCTTGGTACCATAAAATTAAGGGAAGCCAATCATATTGAATCTAGTAAGTGTGGTGTACCTCCCATCCTCAATATGACATTTTTTCCTCGCTCTTTTTCATCAGGGATAATGTATTGCCACCAAATTTTGTATAAACTGAGTAAAAATTGTTTTGAATTCTACCACCTCTCTTACCTATTTTTTTGCTCTATTTTAGGTCTCTATTAAAATCCTCTCATTCCTGCTCTATGATTTGAATGCGTTGCAAATACTCTCTTCTATACAATGCACGTAGCATTTCTTATGGTCTCCACCATGACGCCATACTATCAATCGTATTAATACCACTTTATTGTATGAAAAATGAAAGTTTGAAGAGTGAGATGAGAGAGTTGATCTGAAATGAAAAAAAAATCCTTGATTTATTACTTGCTTTTCATACAATTACATAATGACTATTTACATATGAGAGAGCCATTCAGACATTTACACGTATCAATTTTCTATATATCTCTACAAGTAAAATGATGCGTATATGTAAATGTTAAAACAATCTAAATAACGATGGATTATGCAACTGAATCCTATGCTAGGCATAACTTCCTACAACTCTTTCTTGCACAATATTCCCAAATATTAATAAGTACTTTGAAAAGATTAAAAACATAAATGTGACACAGCATATACAAGCTCTTATATAGCATTGTATCATGAAAACACTTTCTCCTCTTATTACTCTTAACCATTTAAGGTTTTCTTTAATTATTTGATTTGTGATTATACAAACTTTTGATTGACATGTTTTGCAATGCTAATATTTTTGGTGATATATGATTTAAGAACTACAATTTAAATTAATTTTGGAGAGAGATGTATAATTTACTTTCGACTTTTAGTTTTCCTAAAGTATTTATTCATATGGAATAAACATTTTGATTTTTTCCTTTCTTTTTAGAAAATGTTTTTCGATGCATGAGCTAACCTTTGCATTAACATTTCTTTTCTTTATACCCCACAGATCCCCAATTTCATTACATTTTGCCATCTTCTAACTTTGCTTTCGCTTCCTCTGTTAAGTCTTAACACTTTGATCTATTCTTTTATAAGAAGAAATTAATTCTATATTTATAAATTTTTATATTTAATATAAATAAAAATTTCATTAAAAATAAATTGATTCAAAATAAATACATATAATATGGATATAGTTTTTCTTCATTTTATTATTTAATAATTCATTATCATATTTTGATAACGAAATATTTGATACTTATGATTCTTGTCTCTTCATTTTTGAAGGTTCTAAAGTCAAGATTAATGAAAAGGGAAATATCCATGAATTGATTTCTTTTAAGAAACAAGCATTCCATGTGGTGTATAGATGAGCCATCGATAATTAGGGCATATTGCAAATTAAACAAGTTTGTATTAATGAATCAAACTAATTTCAATAAATTGCAATATAGAATTATTGAATAAGGTCTTGGACACTTAAGAGGTAGACCATTTAAACTAGATAAAAGGACCTAAAGAATTGCACCATTGTGGATTAATTTCCATTAATATCCACAAGAGCACTAGAACACGAAGGCTAGGCTATCCTTGCAAATGTAAGGATGCATCCGTTAGATATGGATGAAGTTATTTAATTCTTTTAAAAAATTATGGTATACAAGAATAAGCATTGAATTTGGTCTAATAAAAGTAGCATCAGACCATGTAAAGACCACAAAGCTTGATGGAAATTCAAATTCTATAATTTTTTTGTATTTCTCTCTTATGATTGAGAGTTAAAAAATAAAAAGTACAAAGGAATAAAGACCTACTGGGAATGTTTTTCAAAAGGCTAGTTATGAGAAGCTTGAAGATACACATATATCATAAAACCTTAGGTACCCTTTCAAAGGCTACCTTAAGTTTGGATTCTTAAGAAATTAATATAGAATTTCCACTTATTATAAAACCAAAAGAGACTTGGTGAAGCCATTGCTTTTTGAGTAAAAGGAAATTTGAATAAATATTCTTTCATTTCTTCAATTGATAATGGAAAAATTGAACTAAATACTAACCAAGTGGAACTTTATAATGCTAAAATTGGAAATGTTATATATATATATATATAGCAACTTTAACCGTGAGGAAAAGATGAAAGAGTGCACTGAAGCTGAGAGGGAAGGAATCTTAGATAAACCTTATGCTATAATTGATATTTATATTAACTTGAAATATCATAAGTTTAAACAACCTTCTAAAGAACTAGCTACTTAAGACTTGATTTTTTAGATACAAATTTTCAGTTAGCAAATCCCATAAATTACACAAGTCTCAAATGTCATAAGTAACTGACGTTTATAAATAACTATGCCCACCATTACAATGGTTAATTTTTTTCATTTCAAGTCCCTCTTTTTTTTTCATTGTCAAGAGCTTAATAAGGTTGAATTTTGTTAAGTTTTAACATGTGATTTCATATGGTTTCATCCCTATTTTGAAGATAAAATGCTTAATTTGTGTTGAATGATATGTTAGGTGTGTTAACATATAATCTGGACCAAAAGGAGAATTTTATAGAAGAATTGAGGTAAATAAGCTACTGATAGGGACCTGAATAGTGGTCTCTATTACAGTTGAACGATGTTGTTTAGGTCATGAAGAATCGTGGTTTATCACATTTTCTAGGGAGTTAAATGGTGTTTTATCAAATGCCATTTAGGTCTATTCACTAGTTGTTTAGTATGCTATAAAGAAAAGGAGACGTGGGTATTTTCAACCTATTTTGCCTTACTATAATTGGAAAGGGTATTTAGAGGCTCATAAAGCTTAGAATAAGGGAACCCAATAGCCATTAACGATCTTTAAGAGCTTTCATCTTGTTTTCTAGATTTTATTCATATTTTAGGGTTCCAAGTTAGATTTTTGCTACTTTCATGCTTTTCATTCCTTTATTTTAATTGCTTTAGGTCTTGTTAATTTGTTTTTACTACTACATAATCATTACAAACTTGTATTTTCGTTTTTTGATATTCCTATATAGTTGGATTGGATGTTTGATGACCTTAGGTGTTGAATCTCTTGAATATTGTTTGAATTTTTTTATTATATATCAATGTTTAGTTTTCTTGTTGTTTTCTAGCCTTGATTCCATCTGTTTAAGCATGTGTTATGTTTATGTAATTTCTATTTTTATTAATTTGAGCTTAGGTGGCTAGATTTCCATTGGGTGAGAAGGTATTGATGGGATAATGAATGAGAAATTGTGAGAATTAACTTAATTTAAATTAGGCATTGTGTTTTTTATTAAAATTTTATTGGAATTTAGGTTTATTATTATGAATTAGGAATTGTTTTATAGGTTTGGCCATCATGTTAGCAATTCCTAATTCAATTGCTAGGCATAGGATTTTGATCCATAATTATCCTTAGCAAATACTATAGGTAAAGATAGGTTAAGTGATTTTATAGGTAAACTTAATCAACGTAATCTAGGATTCTTATTTTCTAAGTTACATAATCTGAGCATGTGTTGTTATGGCTTAGGCTAGTCATTCCCTAGTGTCTACTGCTATCAAGTGATTAAATTTAGAGCGCTTATTCTAAGTTATCGCGTGATCAAGGATAAATTTTTTATCATATAGTATTTGTCTAAAGTCGAAGGAACAGAGGATGCAAGAGCTTATTTGAGTTCATAGGCCAGCATCTTAGGTAAAATGAAATCTATATGTTTCAATGATTAATTATAAGTCCTGAATCCTAGAAATTTCTTTTACCTAACTTTCTCTTATTATTAACTGTTTCTTTCTATTTTTCATTTTTGATTATTTGTTTTGATTTCATTAGTTTCCCTTTATATTTGTTTTAATTTTGCAAAAAAAATTTAGGGATTTTATTTCTTTTTTATTTTCCTTTAGCTCAACAGTAGAAATAACTTAAACTCTCCCTAGGTCCTTATGGATTTGACCATAGCTCACCCTACGACACAATCAGGTAGCTAGAAATTTATTATTTCGTAAGCTTATGAGAATTATACCACTTCTTCAGCCTAATAAAGATTTTATCACACCTCATACAATCTCTTATATTGATTAATTTTATTTATTTCTCAAATAAGTAATATTAAATAAAACACCTCTGGAATGACTTTTAAATAAATCATGGTTAATAATTAGTAAATTTAACACCCATCTCATCCTATTAAAAATTGCAACTAGTATGAATAAATGTGTGTGAACATTCATTTTTATTAATGATCCAGAATTTTTAAGATACCTTTTTTAATTCGAGAAATAAGGATAAGGTCTTCATTCAATGGTAACTTGATAGGGCCCTTATTGATCCTATCATGATATTATCCTCACTTTTAGTCAAACTTTAGACATCCCAATTTGTCTAACAATTTTGCAACCATAGCTAACTTATCTCTAGATCCAATTTATATGAAAAGCCCTATAGATTTTAAAAATATTTTATCTATTATAATAAGTTTGAAGATGTTATAATGAAAAACATGAGGGTTGATATGAGTAGCATCAAACTTGAACCCATCTACTGAGTTATGACATATTGTCACTTGTATGCCCAAACTAACCACTTATTAATACATCTTTAACTAATAATAACATAAATAACCAAATTATACTCCTTTCACATAATTACAAACAATCATATGCACATTTTAAAGTAATAAATAGAAAATGAATTTCTAAAATCTACTCAAATAAAAAAAATCCTTAATTTATGTAGCAACAAGATCCATATAATAAAATCCTAAACCCATTCCCCTCTTATATTTATAATCTCGTACGTTAGAAGTTCCTCACTAAAAATATATATAACAAGATAGTATGTTGTCAAGTAGGAAAAAGAAAATATTAAAAAAATTATCCCTAATTTTGATTATATCTAAGAAATCTCACTCTTATGGATAAGTGGCTCTACAAACTTCTCAAAACCCCTTATCAAAGAAAGAATCGTGTCATGCATATTTCTAGAATAATCATATAAATGCAACTTTATGGTGTCAAACCAATATAAAAAAAAACCTATACTTGCCCAATGTGATCGTCAGCTATTTAGCTATTTAACTTTGGCTAATGAAACCATAATTATTTGTATCTTGCTCCGTATGATTCGTCTAAGGTGATAAAATAATGTGCTCCCATTTTGATTCCAAGTAATAGATCTTAACCAATTGCATTTATCACTACACCTTACACATATGCATAATTACTACCCTTTTATGTCCTTAAATCATATAAATAATTAAATTCAATCATTCAGTAATGATAACATGTGTATGACACATCTTGATTGTTTTTAATTGTAATTTCATGACATAACTATACTTAGCACAGGTGACTACAGGGCTATATTATTAAGATTATTAAATAAATACCAATTATTTACAAATTTTAACAAAGCAAACTAATGATTATGATTATCTATCTGAATAAGAAAATAAAACAACTTGTAAAATTGAACACTATAACCAAGCAATGATCAAGAGTAAATTAATTTATGAATTAACTAGATTTAGTTAAGAATTCTCATAAAATTTTATTATATTCAATTTCTCTCTAATTAAATGAATTTTTCTATTTTCTTTAACTAATAAGAGTTCCTAACTTATATTAGATTCTCTCTCTAGAAATGCAAATCCTACTCCTAGGTTAATCAACTAAAGTCTATTTTACGTCCAGACAATTGATAGTACATAAAACATATATATTTTAGGCATGATTTAGTGCTTTTTAGGAGAAGTTTTTGATGAAATTTCATGCAGTTCTCATGTAACTTTAGTTTAATCCTTGAATGAGATGTTACTCATATGATTTTCATGTTTATTACTTTTCATAGGATTTTAGAGAATATTTCGATTCACTTTTGGGATTATAAATGATGGGAAATCAATTTAGCATTCAAAAATTTCAGGTGAGGGAGTTCCATACCAAATTTCAAGGCCATATGATAACCTATGAAGAACAGACAAAAAAACGAATAAGGGAAGCTTAAATAGGACTAGTTTTAATATAAGTGATTTTGGTGAGACATTAGATGCACCTCTGGAGTTCATATTAGTATGGCTAAGTGGGTGTATTATCATTATGTGAGGAAACTCCACTTAAAATTTCATGGTAAAAGAACAAGCAAAAAATATGATATGGTTAAAAGACCAAAGAAAGTCAAAAGCTAAAATTCCAGCAAGAGGCCACGGTTAGGCTACGCCAATGGCCCAAACCATGGCCAATGGGCAAAGAATCCCCTGGGTTGGTCTATATCTGGAAACACTCTCGTTGCCTAGTTTTGTGATTTTTTAGGTCCTACAAGCTTTGAGGAAGCATAATGCAGTCACCACTCAAAAGAGTAAAAGTCTGAGGCTCTTCACTCATGGCATGTTTAATTTCATTTTAGTTTTTGGTTTTCATTTCTTATTTTTCTAAATACAAAAATTGAAAAAATAGCACAGAAATTGAAAAAAAATAACACATTAATACAATATAGAAACTGAAAAAATAGAAAAAAAACACACAAAACTAATACAAACACACAAAAACCACATAAAAAAAATGATAACCAATAACCCAACTAAACATGCCCTAAGCTTTTCATTCAATTTTGAATGATAGCAGTGGATCCAAACACATCAAATTGAAGATCAAAATTTGGATTTCATACATTAAGCATCAAGGATTTAAGGATTTAAGACAACTTCACCATGAAATTTCTTAATTCCTTTTTTCTTATGTTTATTTGTATGATTAATCCAATGTGTAGGAACAAACTTTTTCTTAGGATTTAGGTTTTTACAAACTCCAAAATGTAATGTTTATTAATACTCTTGGATTAACTCTTGAGTTTCAAATTTTAAATTAGGTTTGTTAACGGATGCTTATGAACTTTGAATTTAATTGTTATGTGTATATTAACAAATTATCTTGCATGGAGAATTAGAGATAGGCTTACATAAGATATCAAGGTTAGGTGTAAGCTTAATAGAAACAATAGATTTCATAGAACCAAGTAATGGATTCAATCATTAGATTAGGATAGAGAGACCTATTTCCTAATTTATTAAATAGAATAGGGTTGCATAACTTGAAAGAGAGTTAAATTTACATTAGTGGGTCTACAGTTTAATAAATCATGGAATTCAAGTTAAGACAAGAATACAATGAATGTGAATGCTTACTAGAGGGAGTAATTACCTGAATCCTAGCTTCATTCTTGATTGTTAATCTTTGAAAGTGTCTTACACATTTATTTTATTTACTTAGTTATTTTTTCTTAGTCATCATTCAATTCACTAATTTGATAAGTTAGCTAATTTAGGTAAGAATCCATTGATAATAGCAAACCTTGTGGATTGACTTTTAGATTCACTAAACTATATTACATTAGGGATAGGTACACTTTCCTTCTTCCTGTGTTGTAATTTAGTGAACCTGTTTCTTGGTTATTCTTTATTAAAACTTAGCTAGCATCACACATCATCAACGCCCTAAGAATGCCCCATCTGCGCTCAATTCATTTATAGTATATAATAGTGATGGGCTTGAATTCTTTGAATCTATCTCCGAACTTAGGC
>JAOXYD010000134.1:7384652-7396567 GCA_028565735.1 Pinacopodium congolense
AGAAGTATGAATTAAATTAAATGCATTTGCGAATTGATATGATTGATCAATCTTATAACATTTCCATGCATCAAAATATTCAAAGGATCAAGAACGCATCTTCAATAATTGTGGTATTGAATTTTGAATTAATTTTCCTATATTTATATCCTATTATGAATTTAGTGATGAATTAATTTGCTTAAGGACAAGTAATTGCTTAAGTATGGGGGAATTGCATGCATGATCAAAACTAGGCCCTTAGATCAATTAAACATCAAGTAAAACTTATAAACATATTTGAAATAACCTATCTAAGGTCTTGAAGCTTCCAATTCATTTGATCTTCCATTATCTTCAAATTTGACCTTCAAACTCCAAGCTTTTCATAATAAATTCTTCTTAAAACATACATATCTTTGAGATTAACATCATAAACTTAAATCATTAGTATTCAAACATGTTTTGTTATCATCAAAACTAAGATTGGAACCTTCCTTGGTTCAACATTAGGCTATATCTATCATTTACAACTTTTTTTACTCCTATTATGATTTTCAATTTTTTATTTCTTTTATTAAATTTATAAAATGGCTCTTAAATGGATTCTAATTATTTTTTAAAGGATGCATTTTTATTTACTAATTTTTACCTTTCACTATCATCTATATTCTTTGATTCTATGTCATGCGTTAGTTTTTCATTTTCAATCTTCCATGCATCTACTATTTCAAGGTTTCCTTGTACTTAGCAGATACTTTGGTCTTATTCTTTGTAAAAAGTTTCAATATTGTAGTAACTCATCATAAGTGAATCTATGTCACAATTATCTTCTTTGTAAGAAGTAGAGCTAGAAGGCACCTTATCATTTTCCATGAACCACACATGCATTTCATCTTCTCCTTGGGACTCACTAGTAGCATCCTATGTGGTAACTCTTAGGGGTTTTTTCTTTTTTCCTTTCTTCTTCTTCTTCTCCTTTTTGTCATTTTCTTTTAGGAGAGGATATTGTGACTTATTATGACTTGTTTCTTTACATTCAAAACATGACCTGTTAGTTAATTTATTTTTAGGATGGTACTTACCTTCATTGGAGTCCTTTCTTCTATTTGATATCTTCTTCTTTGAAAACTTTGTGAAACTTCTTGTGAGTAAGACTATGTTCTCATCATCAATTTCACTTGTGAAGGCTGCATCATCACTATGCATCTCCTTTGATTCGTTGAATGCCGTGTTATTTTTCCTTTGGATGGTCTCCTCTTCTTGTGTCTCTTTTAGCCTCATTTCATATGTCAAGAAGGATTCAATTAATTCTTTTAAGAGAAGATGTTTAAGTCTTTTGATTCTTAAATGTTTGTCATTTTAATTTCCCATATTTTTGGTATAGACCCGAGTATCTTTTTCATAAGTTGAACATTAGTGTAACTCTTTCCTAAACCTTTAATAGAATTATACTATCGATAAATCTAGCATGTATAAAGGACATACTCTCTTCATACATCATATGTAAGAGTTAATATTGGTAAGTTAACATGATAATCTCACGCTCTTTAACTTGATTAGTACTTTCATGAGTTACCTCTAAAGGATGCTAAATTTCATAGGCAGTTTCACACATTAATACTCCATTAAACTCATTTTTAATTAGGCTATAGAATAGAATATATACGACCTTATTGTTTAGGGAAACTAGTTTTTATCATTACTATCCACTAATCATTTGTTTAAGGTATTGCTTTATCTTATATAGTTTTAGTGGGTATATAAGGTCTTTTAAAAACTGTCTTCCATAATTATACATTTTTCGAATATTAGGAAAAATCTCATTCTATTCTTTCAATATAAGTCATCATTTCCATTCAAATAAGGTGCCCTATTAATATTTTAACCCTCAAAGTAGTGGGTTGGAAACGTGTGTCATATGTTTCATATTATGATCTTTACTCTTTAACTAGTTATAATTATAGCTTACGTGAGATCTAGCCCTAATTTACTTATTGGTCCCTAAGAGGTCGTTTAGTATTGTTGTTGGTTGTGATTTTTGTGTTTTTATATTGGTTTATTTGTGTTGTTTTTAATTTATGTGCTGTGTTCTTTGTTTTTTGTGTTGTTTTTTTTTATTTATGTGTTCAAAAAACAAGAAACCAAAATTTAAAACCAAATCTATACCAAACAACACCTAAATGACACCAAATAAGTGGGGGGTTAATCAATGATTGAAATTTTCTAAGTTGTTTTTCCTAGTTAAAACTATCCCATGAATAAAATGCAAAAATTATAAACAAGTATATAAATAACATACAATAAGATAAATTCATATTAAATAAATTTGAAAAATAAAATAGATAGGGAAAGAAAGTACAAATCGATTATAATAGTTCGATGCATAATCTATGCATAGGTCCACTCTCCAACACCTTTCTAAAAATTTCAACCATCATAAATCACTTTTGTAACTCTCCTTTTTTTAACAAGCTCTAGGCTAACCCTTAAGAACTTCCAATCTCACTATCAACCAATCTCAAAAATACACTTTTAAAATAACCCATAAAATGCCTAAAATCACTTATTATTTTTTTCTCTACACTTGATGCTTATTAGGTAGCCCTAATGAAAAAATTAGCTTACTAGTTGCTTATAGGTATTATGCATCATTAAAGTTCATTTATTGTTAAAGGCTAGTTCTTCCTGTTTATTTTAAAGAAACACTAGTTGATTAGTCTAAATGTATTGGTAGACCAATCATTGGTCCTAATCAAGTAGTGCGTTTAACTAGTCAACTAATCTATGCTTAAAAGACACACTATTTGAAAAGTTGAACACACTAATCAATTAGGGACTGGTCAATTAATCCCTATACAAACTATTTTTTAACGCATTTTATCACTATTTAACTTATTCAAAACACCAATCCTCCTCTTCTCAATAAGTTCCTGTTAAAGGGAATCATTATTCGTAAGTTATTGTGGCTAAAGTAGGCTAACTAAATAAAAATGGATATCAAAATGTTATCTCCCTCCATCCTAGATCTATAGGAAAAGGGCTGACATCAAGATCATTAATTGAAGAAGTAGGATGAGAATCTCACATGATACCCTCTCTCTGTCCAAATCCTTACCCACGTTATTCACGTAGCTGGCGTCTTGCATTCTTCTAAACATGCATATTGCATTCGTACTTAGTTTTTATGCAAATAGATTACATAATCAAGAGGAATTGTGTAGGAAAAGATTTTAACTAATCCTTTTGATGCAAAAAAATATGGGAAGTACTTTTATGTATGTGTGTTAAAAGTGTTAAAGTACTGGTACTTAAAGTGTGTTAGAAGTATCAAAGTGTGTTAGAAGTATTAAAGAATTGTAATTAAATGAATGAAAAGTTTATATATGCTTAAATAATGTGAACAAAAACCTTCACTCTACTATCTTTATATCAATGAAAAAGGTTGAAGTTTATGAGTGGCGCTAGTGCCATTTGAGATTGTAAGCTAACTAAGTAATCGAGAATGTTCATGACAAAATGTTTACCTTCATGTCAAAAAGCCTATATGAAATTGCAAACAAGTCAAAAAGGATAATCGAGTTGAGTAACAGAGGGGTATTCATGACAAAATGTTTTCCTTTGCATCAAAAGGCACAGTGAACCCTTAAACTCTGCTCCAATTTAAAACTTAAGTTGTGCTTTATGTTTATTTTTATATCCTTAAACATGTTTGCATGATGATCCACATGAAGCTAGTTAGATGTTTGACATTGTATATTAATGGTTGTCTTGCTACTAATAGTGTGATTTGGTGTGGTAATAAAATTCTTGTCATCAAATAATTGTGATATATAAGGGAAATCAAAATCAAATATTGATAATTATTTTTACTCATTTAAATTTCGACTTGTGATCAATTTTGTTTGAAATGAATGTTTAATTCATTGCTTGAGGACAAGCAAACAGTCCTAGTGTGGGGAAATCTGCTAGCACTTAATCATACAATTTTTAGGCATAATTCATAATGATTATGTTAGTTTGAGAGGTAATTTTATATGATTTTGATGCATATATGAGTAAATCTTGAATAAGATGTTGCTTAAGTTATTATGGATGATTATTCATTTTTTACAGAACTTTGTTGAACATTTTAAGGTACTTTTGGAGTTAGAAGAGTGTGGGGATCAATTATAGGACTTACAACATCATGTTATGTAGTTCTACACCAATTTTTAAGGTCATATGACAAGCCATTAATAATGTATCAAGAGAAGAATTAGAGAAGCTCAAACAAGATTAGTTTTTGTATAGGTGACTTTGAAGATGCATTAATTGCACCTATAGAGATTAGATTGCGAGGAAATTTTATTGGTGTAAGAACATTAAATGAGAAACCTACACATTAAATTTCATGAACATCGAAGGTGTAAAGGAGACATTATAGAGAAAAGACTGAGAACAATTAAAAATTGGAAAAAGTTTCCAAAAAGGAGAAAAAGATGGAGGAACCAATCTCTAGGTTGCTATAGCGAGTCACCATAGCAACAAATAGTTACAAGCTTCCCAAGTCACTACAACAACCTAGTCACTATAGCAACTTACCCAATCGCAAGATTTTGCAGGATTACATATTTTGATGAGATTGGATGCCATTTTAGTGAGAAGAGACGTAATAAAACCCTAAGAGTCGCTATTCTAAGTTTAGGGATCATCCAAGAGAGGGAAAAAAGCAAGTTTTGAAGAAGAATAATAACGAACTCAAGATTAAGGTGGAGGATTCAAGATTAACAAGGCTATCTAGATTTTCTAGCAATGGAGCTTCAACCTACATCTATTGTTTTCTCTTTTCACTATTACTTCGAATGTATAATCTGAATAGTTTTTTGTTGAGCATGATTATGAATTAATAAATCTAGTTTAGGGTTTATTCTTGAATTTTTTGTATGACTTTTATCTTATTGATTTAATGCATAGGTGTTCGTGATATTTTTTGAGCTTATAGTCACTTTGAATTGAGAGATTATTTTGATTTATTTGAGGTAGGGTGTGTAACAAGAGTTGAAGGATTAATGAACATGCAGTTATTATATTAATAAGTGATTAAAGAGAGATCTTAGTTACTTCTTAATTTTCCTTAGGATAGCTTTAAATCTAATTGCATATTAGGAGTAATATTATGAGTCAAGAGGATATAATTTAGCTTGTAATTAATTAAGTTGGGATTACTTGATTAGATCTTAAAACAAGTTAATCAAACTATTAGATATCAAGGATGAAACATAATTAAATTAATCAGGTAAAAGAGTATAATCAAGAATATAATAGCCATTAAGTTTCCATTATTAAGTAACTTAATTGTTTTGTGTTGCACTGGTTAGGTGACTTATAAACTTTTATTGATTTTGAAATGACTTAACTTTGAAAACGAACGAAATTAAGACAAGCACACCTATTACAAAAGTAATATAATGGAGTAAATTTAAGACTCTAGATATCGATCCCACGAGGAAAATGGCTTAATTAATAGGTTGATTAGATTACAATTATTTAGGAAAATTCAAACAATTTGACTAAAAACTTGAAAATTGAAAATTGCTAAACTAGTCTAACTTGGCTCAAACACTACAAAACCAATTTTTAATTGCTTCTGAAAAATTTTGAAAATCACCAAATGTGTAAATTAGCTAAGGATTAGTCGATTGATGATTTAATTGAGCTTTAAACACATTTAAGGGTTGATTAAAGTTCCTTCACAAAATTAAAACAAAGTTAAGGTTTAGACTTTGCTTTTTCTCCATTAAGTCTTGTTTAAGGTTTGGTTATGCTTTAAATCAAGTAAATTGGATTTAATTTCAAGAAGGTGAGTTTTAGAAAATTAATCTTAGATCTCTAACTTTCATAAAAAAAATCTAGGTTTGGTCATGCAAGGATTAATTGGTGTTGCTTATAAATTTTTCTAACAATTTAAGATGATTTCTCAAGCTTAACTTATCTTAAACACTTATCTTAAGTGGAAAGCCCAAAATTAGTTCATTTAATCCTTTAATAAACAAAATCTAGACCCTTTAACATGTCTTTATGCTCTTTTAAGACATACAAAACATACAGAAGTAAAGTAACGCATCTTGATAGATATATAAAAACAGGCTGAAATAATAAGTTTAAAATGTATAAAATAGGTTTGTAAGACTTCTAGGCACATCTTGGAACTCTCAACTTGATCTTGAATTCAACACAGCCTCTGAATCTATTCAAACTTGTTGAAAAATAAAAGAAAATACAATGTTATAAGCATAAGCACAAGTATTGTGATTAATCCGAAGAATGGAATAAAAAAAGTGATAATATGAGTTTAGAAACCCCCTTAGATGATTCCTAGACTCATACATGAGTCTTAAAAACAAATATCAATGTTCAGAAACTCAGAAAACAAAATACAAAATGTAAACAAAGGGTTTGAAGCCTAGATGAGTCTCCTAAACTCCTAATCAAGAGAGAAGTGAGAGTGTCTCTCTCTTATTTCAAATCTATTTTCTCCTCTCCTAATCATGTTATTTCTATGTTTTTAGCTTTTTGCAGGACCTTAGGACCCGGACTTGATGCCAGCAGACAAGGGAATTGATTAGAGACACGCCACAACCGTAATATTGGAGATTTGGAGTGGATATTGTTGACTGATGCATTCAACGACACCCTGCTGAACTATAATGGCACCTTGATAGCCTACCATTAATGGTCAAATTCTGACTCCTTAAACAACACCCTGTTCTTCCATAAACGTGACCCTGGTAGGGTGCCGTTTATGGACTGAAATGGGGTGATTTCTTCTAGTTTCTCCACTCTCCATCATTAAATCCATCCTACAAATTAAACATAATTACCATAAATTTAATAATTAAGCACTGAATTGGGGTTATAATTCAACAAATTAACCATTAAAACTCTGTCAGTTTAGCCCCTAACAATTCCCCCACACTTAAGTATTTGCTTGTCCTCAAGCAATTTAATTCATCATCAATTTCATAAGAATCAATTCAAAATTAAAACTACAATTATTGAAAATGCTTTCATTATCCTTCAAAAATATTGATGCATGGAAATGTTATAAGATTAATTAATCATATCAATTTGGAAATGCATTGAAATCATTTCATTCTTTTTGACGCTTTAACCTAAATCTCAAAATCAATTCCACATGTAAAAAACAAATAAATTGAGTTTAATGCATCATCTTTTTGATACTTCCACATAATTTGTAAGCAGTTTAGTTGAGAAGTCACTTGACTCTTTTTACGTGAAGGTGAACATTTTGTCGTGAACAACCCCCGGTTACTTAACTGTGTCACAGTAACTCAACTGATAATTAGTCCCACGTATAACTTCAAATCTTATATACGTATATATATATTTCTTTTTCTTCTTTCTTTTTTTCTACACATACATAAGATTAGAAATCAGAGGAGTGATCTGCTTACTTATTTAATTAATTAACTAATTAATGTTAATTTTTAATATATATTTCTATTTTTAGATTAATTTCGATTCTTTTTCTTTTTTTTCTTTTAATGATAAAAGCACCTTAAAAAAAGTTACAAAATTGCTCAAGAAGTTGTATTTTATATGTGAAATATCATTATAATCATTATATATCAGCCTTCCAAATTATGAAATGAGTTAAAGGCTCATTAATAGTCAAAATTAATCATATAACATTTCAAATTATCAAAATAATTGAATTTAGATGAAAACATAGACAATAAGAGGGATTAGAATTGAATGAAAAACATAGTGTAGGAGAGAAAAAAAAGAAATACACCCGTTTGATATATACTTCAAGATCCATTGGTGTAATGGAATGGGCGTGCAGGAACTGAAATTATCTGAAAAACAAAACAGAAAAATAGCCAAAAGATGCTCCACTCATATAAATATGGAAGTCAAATACATTAAGGATCCAAAATACCCTAAAAGCAGTCATCATATCTCACTAAAAAATAACAACAACCTATACTACTAAAGGGAAACCTACACTATGAAACTGAAATTGAAACAACTGTAAAAATAACCAAAGGAACTAAAAGGAAGGATTATCAGCATCCATTGAACGTTGGTACTCTTCGAGGCTTCATAGTCGTGTAGTGAAATTATTGACCTGATGCTGAAGGCCATCAAATTGAGCATCGACGGCGCCCTGAAAAGCAGATAGCTTAGAAGTGAGGCGACCATCCATGTTAATCAAATATTGTATCATAGCAAACTGAGGATCATTAGAAGATGATGGTGGGGCGGCAGTAGGTGAAACACGTCTCGGAAAAGGAACACTCTGAGTGGAGTCAGATGATGCCTTACCCATATTCTCGTCAAGCACCTCAGGTGGTGCTGTCTCAAGTGTTGAGGCATCTGTAGGTGCCTCATATGAACCTTTCCTAATCTATTTCCCCCTATGAAAAACAAAGTTCCATTGCTTAAGAAGGGTTGTATTAATCATGGTCTTAAAAGACCAATTCATAACCTCCTCTGAATCTAAAGAAACTCTAGCATCCAGAAATATTCTCGTCAATAAGTAAGGGAAGCTGAAATTCTTGGTAGCCTTTTTGAGCTTAATGACATCCTGCATGCCAAGAATAATGAAGCTCGTTAGTGGTATCTAAGGAATAGCAACTAAGCCAAATAAGATCTTGTGCAATAGATAAATATCACCAATGCGCATCTCATTCAACCCACTAGCTCGAGGCGTATCATTAGAACTAAGCATGGCAATGATATTGTGCTCACAAATTCCTAAGATAGTAGTGGTATAACATTTGCTGTTCCTAGTCAAAGTTAAAGTCTCTTTAGTAGCTGAAATTGAAAAAGAAGGATCTCTAAAGATCGAATCACCATGCAATGGGTCTTTAGTCTTAATATAGACATCTCCCTCATCAAGTACCCCTAATAATTATTGGTTGTTTAATTGCAAAACCAAAACTAATTTTACGCTCAAAACTACAAGTATACAGGTCGTACTTGTAGTAAAAAGCTGATATCGTTGCCACAAGGAATGTAGTTAGTCACCACTTAATTTAGGTTAAACTTTTTTCAAGAAACCAATTCAAGCAAATAAAATAAAATAAACAAGTCAAATGAAAAAAAAAAAAGGAAGTAAAAGCAAGCAATACACCTAATTTCCTTCACTGGAAATTGAAATTTGGAGAAAAACAAGATTTAAGAATAAGATTTCTTGTTATCCCTATTTATTTCAATTTGTTTTAATTGATCTAATTTATATTTAGCCTAAGATTTCCTAATAATTGAGCTACGCTCTCTCAAGGTGCAACTAAATGTCACTAATTAAATAGATTAGGATTAACTTGTAGATCTCTTGATATGCAAAGCGTTTCCTAAATATTCAACTAGATATGAAGCTATACGACAGGCAGTATATCAATTTATTGAAATCCCTTCCTAATAAATTAATAACTTATTGTCTATAAATATATTAAATTCCAACTCTTGTTTAAAATTTAACTCAGATCACCTAATACACTCTCCCAATTTGTTGTAGGGTTTAAGCTCAATAGACAACGCAAATATTTATAATATTAAATCAATAACCAAAGGTTCAAAAATAGTTCAAATAAAAAATTGTAAAACAAGCTTAGCCACTCATAATAAAAATAAGTTCAATCATGTCTATATTATAAAAAATGTAAATCATAATAAAATAAAATATAAATAAAATAAAAATAAAATCAATTTGAAAAAAAATAACTTGATGAAGTCTTGAAGCTTGAAGTTTGTGTATGGAGATAAAGCTTGTATGGTGCTTGGAGAAGAATCTTGTTTGATTGGCTGCTCCTCTTTTTCTTCCAGCCGAAACGTCCTGGTGTGGCTCTGAATAAAAATTCTTGTGTGTGCAATCTGCTACTATTGATGGATAGGGTTGTTGTGTGTGTGTTTTTTTAATATCCTCCCATCTATGCTGTGTCATTTTGCTCCAGGATATGGGTTCTCTACAGTAGCTTAGGTCTTGGTGTTCTCTCCAGTAGCTTGGTCTTGGTGGTGGACACGGGTTCTCTCTAAGCTTGGACTTGGTCTTGGTGGAATGGATGTGTAGCTTGGTCAAACGTCCATTGATTAGACTTGTTCTTGGTGTGTAGGGGTTCTCTCCAAGCTTAGACTCGGTCTTGGTGGAATGGATGTATACCGGTTTACTTAAGTGGGGGTGGAAATAACAATCGCAAGCAACCATCAAGAAAGGCCTCTTATAATTCATGCATCGTTTTTTGTGAATTTCCTAGTTTTGCAAGCTTCATTCCTTAGTTCATTCTTCAATTTTCACTCTTCATTCTTCATTTTCATTCTTCATTCTTCATTCTTTATTTGAAGTTTAAACTATCTTTTCTCTTTCTTTTTTCATTTCACTTTCTTTCAACTTCAATTTCCAATTTCAGTTTACCCTACACAATAAATAAATACGCCAATAAGATTTAATTTTAACCCAAAATCAATACTTAAATAATAAAACATAAAATAAACATAAAAATACTAAAATGATCAAATCTTACTCCAAACTAAAATCAAACATAAATAAAATAATATTGAAGATCATGCTAAACAAAACATATCAACCTATTATGAAAGAAACACATGCCAAATACTTAGAAAAACCTATACTAATGCCCAACTATCAACTTCCCCACACTTAAACCTTTGCTTGTTCTCAAGAAAAAATCAAATGCAATCAATCAATTCTATCACTTTATTCTCAGAAAGATCAAAACATGCAATTCCACAAACTTTTGGCAACTCAAGTATCAAGATAATACATATATCATGACTACTTTTCATTAGTGTGCATAAGCAAACTCAACTTATGAAACCATTGCTTAAAGATAAGTATAAATGAGAAATTAATCTTCCTCAAAGTTTCACTCATTTCTCTCAAGTGTATACAGATTAGTGTCTCAGTCAAACTTCCTATAGGAAACCACGCTATCATAGGCTTGCTAATATACCAATTCTTTTCCACAATGATTACATGTTAAAATTAGATCATAAGGACTTTGCTTCGGGTTGTAATATGGCTAGGGTCAAGGTGGGCCAAAAAGGGTAAAGGGCTCATCACAAACATTCATAAAATATCAAATGTACAAAGGGATAACAACATATAATTCTAGGATATGCAAATGGATAAAACTAACTACTCAACACTTATTGATGCTACTAAAATGATATTTCTTTTTCTTTTCTTTTCTTATTCTCTTTTTTCTACTTTTCTTCTTTTTCTCTTCGTTTTTGAGCAATAATAACGAAACAATAAACAAAACTGTAGCTAAATGGAATGTGCTCAAAAAGTAGTGATAGGGCTCAAATCGATATAGTTTTCTTGGTTAATTTGTTGAATTATGACCCCTAATTCAGTGTTTCATTGTTTAATTAATGTTTAATTATGTTTGATTTGCATAATGAAGCTTAATGATGAAGATTGTGTAAGCCCTATGGCACCCAAGAGGGGGGGTGAATTGGGTATTAAAAACTTTTTGCTAATTCAAACCAGAAACCTAAATCAGTTGGAAACTAGATGCAATCACTAAACTAAGATTCAACCTAAGATGAGATGATAATGCAAATATCCAAGTAAATGCTATAGGTTGAGTTAAGAGAAAGACACAAGGCAATTTTAAAGAAGTTCATCTACCCCAAAGATAGGCTACGTCTCTTTTCCAATTACTTGTTGGATGATTATATACTAATCAATCAAAACAAGTACAATCTTCTTTCACGGTAAAGAGTAACCTTTACAATCTTACTTTCCAAAGGTGAAGAGTAACCCAACAACAACAATTTTCAAGGCAAAGAGAAGCCTATACAATTCACAAATAACCAAAACATACAATTCCCCCAAATTCAAGTAACTAAATACACCTTGAAAGGTGTTTCACTTAATGAACAATTAAACTAAGGGCTTTAGC
>JAOXYD010000134.1:7408187-7420417 GCA_028565735.1 Pinacopodium congolense
ATCCATAGCTCATTTACACATTTGGTAATTTTAAGAATTTTTCAGAAGCAATCAAAAATCGTTTTTAAAGTGTTTAAGCCAAAGTAGTCAATTTTAAGCCTTTTTTTTCAAATTTTAATCAATTTCTCTAAATTTTACCTAAATAATTGTAATCCAATCAACCTGGTAATTAAGTAACTAATTCCTCATGGGTTCGACACTTGGAGTCTGAAATAATACTCCACTTTATTACTTTTGTGATAGGTGCACTTGCCTTAAAATTCCGTTGGTTTCAAAATAAATCATTTCAAATCACCTGTCATTTTTAAAAGTCACCTAACCATCACAACACTTTGTTTGTGTTCATTTCATCTTAGCTCATTTCACTGTCATCTCTTCAAGGTGTTTTATTTTCTCTTTCTTGTAACATTTGAAATAACAATTGCATCCCGACTCTCTGTGGTTAGACCTTAGCACACCGTTTCTGCATAGTTTGGGTGGTTAGAAATTTATTATTTGATAGCCTACTCAAGTCGTGATAGATACCATCCAAACTAAGGTATGTGATTTTTGTTTATTTTTAGGCCATTCTAGTGACATATGCCCTTCTTTGCAAGTTGAGGAATAGTTCTACGGATTTGACAATTCTCGAGAGTGCCAATAAGACTGGTATAATTTTTACACCCTAAGTTACCATTTGAAGTGGGAGGATCGACCTTATTTTTCAGATGGGAGCCCCTAACATGGATTTGATTCTCTACCACGATGTTATCAAGATCATCCACATGCCTCACCTACACCTTTACCTTCAACATCACCATTACAAGTTGATGGGATGTCATGGGAGGTGATCGTAAAGAGTCTGGCTACAAACTCTTCACTTCCAGTAGGAAACGAGGAGAGAATTAAAGGACTTAGAAGATCAAGTAAGCCAATTGGCTAAAGTGATAGCGAGCTTAGAAGACCAAGTATCTTCAAGCACACCTAGCTAACTAGAGGAAGACCATAGGGAGATGACATGTGTGATTTCACTAGAGGGTGGAGAATAGCAAGAGCAAGATGAACCCATCGAAGAAAAGGAAGTGTTCTTAGAAGTGAAGGAGGGTGACACACCTCTTAAGGTAAGTAGTACTTTTTTAAGTATTACTAACTATATTTTGAGTCCTTTCCTAGCGGGTTTAAGAAAGATGAAGAAGAAGATAAGCAAAAGGATCAGGAGAAAGAGGAGTTAGGTCCAATAAATTGTTTGAAGGAGTTATGTGTAAGAAATCGAGAGCCAAAAGATGACGAGCAGGATGTCGTGCCTCCACACTCATCGTTTAATCAACTTCGGAGGTCATCTTGGACGAAGGGCGGTGCCCATAAGTGAGAGTGGGCATTGAAATATGATGGCAAGATGATGTAGTTCCACTCCATAGAAGTGGTGAGGCATCATACTAGTTATGAGTCTACTTCAAAGGAGGTTGCTCTAGGCTCATTTCTGAGTCTTAGCATGCTTCCTTTCGAGCATAAAAATCCATTAAAAAATGGATGACATTACAAGAAAAGATTTAAGCTTATGACCTAAAATAAGTGCTTGATGAGAGGCACCCCATTTGTATCCTTTGGTTTGATTGTTTTTTGCTTTTATAAATATCTTTTGGTTATTTTCTTTGTGTGTTTAACTTGTTTTCATTGGCTTGTTTTGTCAGTAGGAAAGAAAGAAGGCAGCTTTAAGTTTTACTATTGTGCTCCATATAGCCTCTTTAATCCCAAGGAGTCCTTCTTTTCTCATCCCCTTACCTGTGTTTTTATTGTCTTTGGACATTAAGGACAATTCCCATTATAAGTATGGGGCTGGGGCCAGTTTGAATTTAAAATTATTGAAAAAATTTTGCATTTTTGCACTTGAACTATTATTATGAATGTTGAAATATGTTATTCTGTCATAGTAGTTGGACTGAGATTGAGTTGTATGCTAGAATTTTGATTAGGTAGCTTGAGTAGAAGGTGAATCATGTGGAATAATTAAAGTAGTTGATTGCATAAACTCAGTCAAACATTTAATAATTGCGTGACTAGACAATGTATGAAATTTTGATGGATTTTCATATAAACAAATGTGAGGTTTTGAGCCTATATGATTGCATTTTCCTAGGAAGATTACCATCAAAACTTGTATGGAATTGGTTTGAAGCTACGAGATGCATGCTTTATGGAAATGATTTAAGGCCTTCTTTATTTTTAACCTCTTAGCTTAAATGACCAACCATGTCATTTTCCCCCAGCAAACCCCTTTAAACCTTTTTACCATGTTTGTTTTCAGTATTAATCACCTTGCATTGAAACCTGAAAACCCTTTAGCCTTACCCTTTCGCAAGTTAAATGAGGTATTAAGTAAGTAGCTAATGTTTATGATTTAGGGGTTTTTTTTATACTCTATTATGAGATGCTTTTTAAAGATACTTCTAGGCGTGTATTTGATGATATGTGTTACTTTTTTTTCTCTTTTTTTAATGTTATTAAAGTAAAAATAAAGAAAGAAAAAAAGAGAAAAATAAAAAAAGAAAGAAGAAAGAGAAAAAAAAAGAATCAAACATAGTACCATTGGTTAGTCATGAGTAGTTGTAGTCTGTTATATTCATTTGCTTATCTCAGAATTAATATTAGGTTATCCCTTTTATTTAGCACTTTATGAATGTTTGTGAATAACCCCATTGATCCTTGTTTCCATACCTTCACCCAAACCCCGTTATAACCAAATAAAAGCCCTTTTTGATCCATGATGGCATGTAATCTATTTGGTAGAGAATTGTTGAATCTGTAAGCCTATGGTAGTGTAATCTCTTAGAGGGAGTCTTGAGTGAAACATCATCCCTCATATACTTGAGTGATTTAAGTGAGAACCGTGAGGAAAGTCCATCTTAGTTTTATGTTTGTTTTTTTTATCAATGTTGTCTTTATTTGACTTTGTTTATGTGCATTGATGAAAAGCAATTATGATATATATAGTAGCTTGATACTTAAGATTGTAGAAGTTTGAATGATTGCACTCCTAAAGTTTTATGGATAATAAATTGGTGGAGGCAACCTAAAATAGGTTGTATTCATCCTAAAGTAATTTGGATGGTCTACCTAATTAGAGTTATAGGTGTCATCCCATTAATCATCATGACAACTCTAATCATCTCCTAATTGTAGCCTGAAGCTTCTTAATCTTCATACCATTAACAATCTTGCTAGTGGTAACCTTGCCATGTCATTTTAGTGACTAATTGTAGTCACTGAAAGATAACCCAATGTATAGACTAAAATAAAATAAAAATATAAGACTTTAAACTAATTGACACTACTATCTTCCTAGTGTTACTAAAAAAAATCCTCAATAACGATGTCAAAAACTTGTTATAGTCTTCCTAACTAATGAAGTATAACTATTGATTGCAAAACCAAACTTAGTTTTACACTCAAAACCACAAGTATACGGATGATTACTTGTAGTAAAAAGCGAATATCGATCCCACGGGGATTGTAGTTAGTCATCACTTAATTTAAGTTGTAATTTGTTCAAGAAATCGATTCAAACAAATTTAAAAAGATTAGTAAAATGAAAACAAACTAAAGATAAAAGCAAGCAACATAACCAATGCCAAAACTATTAAAACTTAGAGAAAATAAAGATTAAAAAATAAGACTTATCATTATCCTTATTTGTTTCCCTCTGGTTTAATTGATTCAATTTATACTTGACCCAAGATTCTCTCGATATATGAAGCATTTCCTAAAAATTCAATTAGATGCGAAGCGATCCTAAAGGTAGTATATTAATCTATTGAAATCTCTTTCTAATAAATCAATACACTTTGTTATCTATAGGTCTATTAAACACCAGCTCTCGTTACACATTTAACATAGATTACCAAGCTCACTTTCTCGATTTGTTATAAGGTTTAATCTTAATAAATAACAAAAACATTTATAACATTAAACCAATAACCAAAAATTCACAAATAGTTCAAGCAACAAATCCTAAAATAAGTTTAGCCACTTATAATAAAAATAAGATCATCCATATCCATATTCTCCAAAATATAAAACATAATGGGAAAAACAAAAATAAAATAAATACAATGATAGTTGTTTTCCCTTTTGTATCTAAAAATCTGGAGAATGGAGGCTTAATGAAGCTTTTGATGCTTGAAACTTGGCTCTCACCCTTGGAACTTGGAAACTTACAAGGAGGAGACAGTTTTTTTATGTGGCTACACTGTCCATCTCTTTATTTCAAATGGTGGCTCCAAATCTGTATGTAAGGGAGGCTTTTAGGTTATTTTCTTCTCATCCATGGAGCACTGCATTTTGGTGTGAAGCTCTCTCTCAACTACATTTTTTATTGTGTTTTTTTTTCTCTTAGAATGGTTAATTAAAAGTTAATGTTTAGTTAAAGATTTTTTTTTCTTTTAGTGAGCTAAGAGTGGGACACATGTCTATCCTTGGAGAGCTCCTTGCCTTTCTTCATTTTGGTCATGGGAACTGTCACCTTAAAGTTGCTCTTTCCCGTTCTTGGAAACAATTTTCCATGATCTTTGTAAACGCTTGCCTCGATTAACGCTTGCCTCGATTAACGCATTTTTCCCAGTTATGCAAGTTGTTTCTCCAAGCCATTAAGTTAAAATGATTTATCTCCTTTAAAAGCTTTCTTCCATGTTTTTTTTTTCTTCAAATCACTTCTAAACCCCTTTCTTCTCAAGCTTTTATAACTTTCATTTCTAACTTCAATTCATCCTACACAATAAGTAAATACACCCATAATATCCAATTCTAACCCAAAATCAATAATTAAATATTAAAACATAAAAAACAAATAAAAACACTAAATATAAAACAATTTAATCCTAAACACATCAAGAAACAACCAACTTATAGATTAAAAACTTAGAAAAAATAAAGACTAAAACATAACTATCAAATATCCCATACTTAAACCTTTGCTTGTCCTTAAGCAAAAATCAAATACAACCAATCAATTCTATAACTTCATTTTCACAAAGATCAAAGCATTCAATCCCTCAAACTTTGGCTAACTCAAGTGTCAAGCTACCATACATATCATGACTACTTTTCATTAGTTCATATAAGCAAACTCAACTTATGAAACCATCACTCAAAGATAAGTATAAATGCAAAATGAATCTTCCTCACTGTTTCACTCATTTCTCTCAAGTGTTTAATGGTTAGTGTTTCGCTTAAATTTTCTATAGGAAACTATACTATCATAGCCTTGCTAATATACCAATTCTCCTATACAATTATTATATGCTAAAAATATATCCAAAGCACTTTGTTTCAGGTTATAATGTGGCTAAGGTTAAGGTGGGTCAACAAGGTTTTAAGGGTTCATCACAATCATTCATAAAGTACTAAGTGTACGAAAGGGATAACAAAATAAACTTCTAAGATATGCAAATGGATAAAACCAATTACTCAATACTTATTTTTACTACTCAATGTGATTCTTTTCTTTCTTTATTTTTCTCTTTTTTTCTCTTTTTTTCTTTTTTCTTCTTTTTGAACAATTATAAAGAAAAAATAAAGAAAATAGTAAGTAAATGCAATGTATTCTAAAAGTATAAATATCACTCAACTCATCTAAGAAAAAAATAATGTAACCAAAAATTTCAAACTAATGCCTCACTTAGTACTCTATTAAACTTGTGATTAGGTAGGCTAATGGGATTTGAGGTTTTAAAATGGGGTAATTTCAAGAAATAAACGTTAAAGGCTCAATGGAGTTTTCAAGGGATAATAAAATGGGTAGGTCATTTAAGCCAAGAATTAAAACAAAAAGGGCCTTAATCATTTCTATCTAGCATGCATCTAGTATAATTGAACCGATTCAAAGTAAGTTTTGAAGGTAATTACCTAAGAAAGGATCACACATATAAGGAAATTAAATGACTATTGAATGGAGTCATAAAGGCTCAATTCCTCATAAAGGATCAAACAAAAATTGATTATTCTTCTACACATTACCTCATTACTCAAGTGTCAAATTCTAAGTAAGCTTATACAACTAACTACTTTCATCACACAACATAGTTCACTCTCCACTCAAGGAACCTAATTTGAGTTCATGCATTTATTTAATCTCATTCCAATTATCATGATAGAATCTCATGGCAACATAAGTCAAAATGAATCAAGTGTTGTTTTATTGCTCTAACAAGACAACAAAACAATAAAACATGCATCCTATATAACAAAATGCAAATAATGACTAAAATAACTAAAATAATGTAAATGAAAATGCAAATTTCATTTCCCCATACATGAATAATACATTATCCTTAATGTGGAAAATAGAACACCAAAACTCAAAAATCAACACATCAAAATACAAAACATAAAGAGAGTAAAGGTAAGAAGGGCTTATGGTGGTGTCTATCATTCCAAGGAACAGAAAATCTTCTTTCTTCTTTGGTCCTCCATCATAACAAACCTTCCAAAAATGATCAATTCACCTAAATATCAAGAGATTCAAAGGCAAAACAAGCTACAGATAAATGAAAACCAAAAAAAAATTAAGCACACAAAACTTAATAAAGACAAGAAAACTAAAAACAAACATGCTAAGTTAAGGTCATTAGCTTGAACATTCTATATGAAATTATTTAAGAGTGAGTAAAAGGAAATAAACTACTTCCCTTTATTGTGAGAATGGACCTCCAAAGTATAGCTTGCAATTATGTTAACCTTGAATGCTTCACCCTTATCATTCTCTAACTCCAAAGCTCCATGGGGCAATACTTGGATAACCTTGAAGGCTCCACTCCATTTTGACTTGAGCTTGTCGAAAAATAACCAAAGTCATGAATTGAACAAAAGCAACAAGTCCCACTCTTGAATTCCTTCTTCTTGATGTTCATGCCCACTTTTTAGCACTTTCCTTATATAACTTGACATTTTCATATGCATCATACCTTAGCTCCTCAAATTTATCAAGTTGTAACAATCTCTTCTCACCGGCTAGCTTTTAATCCTCGTTGAACTTCCTAATTACCCAATAGCTCTAGCTCCAATGATAAATGACAAGCCTTGCCATAGAAAAGTCGATATGGTGTTGTACCTATAGGTGCTTTGAAAGCTGTCCTGTAATCCTATAATGTATCATTCAACTTCAAAGCCCAATCTTTTCTAGAAGCTCTCACTACCTTCTCTAAAATCTTCTTTAACTCTCTATTCACCACTTCCACTTAGCCACTTGTTTGGGGGTGATAAGCGGTTGCCACTTTATGATGAACATCATATCTCTATAGAAGAGCCTTAAAGGGTTTGTTGCAAAAGTGACTCCCTTCATCACTTATGATAACTTTAGGTACCCCAAATCTAGTAAAGATCTTCTTAATGAACCTTTTCACCACTTTGCCATCATTTGATGGAGTAGTTATGGCCTCAAACCACTTAGAATTATAACAAACTCTAACCAATATATAAGTGTTACCTAGGGAGGATGAGAATGGTCCAATGAAATCCAAGCCCCGTACATCAAATATCTCCACCTCCATGATATTTGAAAGTGGAATCTCATCTCTCTTCGAAATATGTCCCACTCTTTGACACCTATCACACTTCAATAAAAAAATCTCGAGAATCCTTGAATAAGTTAAGCTAGTGGAATCCACACTCCAAAATACAAGCAACCGTCTTAATAATTCTATAACGTCCTGTATAAACTGAACTACAACATTGAGTCAAAACTTTAGGCATTTCATCTTCAAGGACATACCTGTAAATCAAACTATTAGCACATATTTTATATAACATAGATTCATCCCAAATATAGTGAGAACACTGAAATAATAAATGCTTCATTTGTCGCTATGAGAGATTAGGGAGAAGAATACCAACTAAGAGATAATTAGTGATATCTGCAAACTAAGGAAGAAAAGGATTTTCTACCATTAATCCGTTAGGAAAGTACTCTTTAATTTCCTCTTCTTCTTCACGATGTCCCCTTGCAAGTCTTGATAGGTGGTCAATTACAACATTTTTTGCTCCTTTCTTGATCTTTAATCTCAAGCTTAAACTGTGAGAGTAGAAGCTCCCATCAGATGAGTCTAGCCTTAGCATCTTTCTTTGCAAAGAGATAGCACAATGTTGCATGATCTATACAAAAAACAACTTATGACCAAAGATAAGAACGAAATTTTTCACATGTAAATACCACTGCAAGCAACTCATTCTTCGTAGTGGTGTAATTCAATTGTGCCCTTGTCAAGATCTTTCTTGCATAATAAATTGCATGGAGCCTATTCTCCTTCCGCTATCTAAGTACACAACTAATGACATGGTCACTTGCATCACACATGATCTCGAAGGGAAGTGACCAATCTGGTGATGTCAAAATAGGTGTTATTGTAAGTGTCTTCTTTAACCTGTCAAACGCAGCTAAACAATCATAATTTAACATAAAAGGCACATCTTTAACTAACAAATGAGTTAAGGGTCTAATAATAAGAAAAAAAATCCTTAATAAACCATCTGTAGAACCTTGCATGATTAAGGAAAGCTCGGATGCCCTTGATATTAGTAAGAGGTGGAAGCTTATCAATCACTTCAATATTAGCTCAATCTAATCAATCCCCTTGTGTGAGATTTTATAGCCCAATATAACTCCCTCTTAGACCATGAAATGACACTTCTCCTAGTTCAAAATTAGATGAGACTCCTCACATCTTTGAAGAACTCTATCCAAATTAAACAAAAAATGGTCAAACAAATCTTTTAAAATAGAGAAATCATCCATAAATACATCTATAAAGTCCCCATTCATGTCCATAAAGATGGCCATTATACACCTTTAGAATGTGATAGATGTATTGCATAAAGCAAAAGGTATCCTCCTATAAGGAAAAAAGTCCCATAAGGGAAAGTTAAAGTGGTCTTTTCTTGGTTCTTTTGGGTATATAAACATCTAATTGTACCCTAAATATTCATAAAGAAAACAATAAAAAGCATGGATAGCCACCATCTCAATCATTTAGTTCACAAAACGTAAGGGGAAGTGTTCTTTCTTGGTTGCTAAATTGAGCTTCTTGTAATCAATACACACTCTCTAACTTGTGATGGTCATAATGGAAATCTTTTCACCTTTTTCATTCTCCATCATTGTCATGCCATCATTTTTAGGCAAGCATTACATCGGACTCACCCACTCAGTATCTAAAATGGGGTAAATGATTCCCACATCCAAAAGCTTCACGAGCTCCTTCTTAACAACCATTTGTATGTTTAGATTTAACCTTCTCTCTCTCTCTCTAACTGTTTTACATCCTTCTTCCAAGTTAATCTGATGCATCACCACATTGGGGCTAATCCTACTTAATATTAGAAATTTGTCATCCCATGGCTCTCATCCTCATCTTAATAGTTTCTACCACTTTCTCTTCTTACTCAAAATTTAGTTGGTTGGGAATGATGATGGGTAGAGTGTGGTCCTTACTTGTAAATGTGTATCTCAAGCGGGAAGGTAAAGTTTTTAGTTCTAAAGTGGGTGGCTTTACAATGGAAGGTGGTGTGGGTGCATCTGTTCTCTCTAATTTTTCCTGCTCAACTTCCTTACATAATTTCTCTTCACTCACACTCTCATCCCTGTGCACTTTAATAGCTTCATTAACTTCCTTCTCACACACACTCACAACATCAATCTTCATACATGTATTACCATATATCGGCTTCTTCAATGATTTAGTCATGTTAAATTCAACCTTTTCATCACTAATTCTTAAAACTAGTTTTCCTTCATGCATATTAACTAATGTCCTACTAGTACTCATAAAGGGCGAACCCAAAATCGATAGATGATTCCTATCTTTATCAAAATCTAGCACAAAAAAGTCAATAGGAATTATAAATTTATCCGTTTTTACTAGCACATCTTCCACAACACCATATGGCCTATGGAAGGATTGATTCGCAAGTTAAATGAGCATGTGTTAAGGGTCAAATTGATATAGTTTTAATGGTTAATTTATTGAATTATGACCCTTAAATTAGTGCTTAAGTGTTAAATTAATGTCTTATTATGTTTAATTTGCAAGATGAAGCTTAATGATGAAGATTGGAGCAAAAACATGAAGAAACTCTCTTGGTTCTATCTATAAATAACCCCCTAGTAGGGTGCTGTTATATGAAGAATAGGGGACCATTTGTTGCTTTAGAATTTGAGAAGTAACGACATCCTCTTAGGGGGCCGTTGCTAGGTGGCAGGGTGCTGTTAGTCACTAAATCAACAATTTCAGCTCCAAATCTTCCAGATTTCCACCCTTGGCATGTTCTAAATTAATGCTAGTCTCTGCTAGTATATTAGGGGAGCTCTCTAGGTCCTGAAAACATCTAAAAACAACCAAGAAACAAGGAGAAAGATTAGAGATCAGATCTGCCATTAGAGAGAGAGTCTTCTTCTCTCACTTTTCTAGCTTTTCCTTAGTTCTAAGCCTCAAACACTTAGTTCTTCATATCTGAGTCTAGGAATCATCTAAGGAGGTTTCTAAAATCAGATTATATCTTATTTAGTCCCATTTTTATGCTAACATCTTTGAATATTCTTGATTTTTTTACAAGATCTTGATGAAATATATCTTAGTTGGAGTTCAGATTCAAGTTGGGAGTTCAAGAAACACCTAGAAGTCTTTCTGGGATTTGTTTAACCAAACTTTAGATAAGATTAAATGGAGAAAAAGCAAAGTCTTAACCATAGCTTTGTTTTGAATTTGTGAAGAACTTTAATCAGACTTTAAATTTGTTTTAAATCTTGATTAAATCATCAATCATCTAATCTATAGCTAATTTACACATTTGGTAATTTTCAGAATTTTTCAAAATCAATTAAAAATCATTTTTGAAGTGCTTAAGCCAAGATAGTCTAGTTTAAGTAATTTTTAGCTTTTTAATCAAATTGTCTAGATTTTTCCTAAATAATTGTAATCTGATCAATCTAGTAATTAAGCGACATATTCCCTATGGGTTTGATATTCGGAGTTTAAGAAATTACTTCACTTAAATTACTTTTGCGATAGGTGCACTTGCCCTAATTCCGTTGGTTTTCAAAGGAAAATCATTTCAAAATCACCCAAAGTTTTAAAGTCACCTAACCAACGCAACAAATTTTTGGCACCGTTTCAGGGAATATTTTGACCTTAATATTAGGAAAATTATTGTCAATTACTTTAGGACTTGTAAAATATTGTTTTATAATTTTTCTGAATTTTTTTGTAATTATTTCCTCATTATTTTGCTTTGTGTGCTTTATTTGCTTTTTACTTAGTTTATTTGTCCAGTTTGTTTATTTTCTTTTATTTAGTATTTTATTTGAACTTGTTGACTTCGATCTAGAACTCGAGCAGATGTTAAAGAAGAATAAGAAAGAAGCTCACGCAATACCGTCAGATCCATTAGACATAGGAACCTCGAGTGAAGCTGAATTCAAAAGATTAGAAATGAATCCCAAAGAACATGTAGATATAGGACCTCACATAGAAAATAGGGAACCAACCATGATGGACTTAGCTTTAGAGAACCAAGGAAGACTTGTGGCTAGCATTGTGTGGCCCAGAGTCAATGCAAACAATTTTGAAATCCCGCATAGCATAATTTCATTGGATAGGTCCTCCCAATTTGGAGGTTTCGGTTTAGAAGATCCTAATGAACACTTCCAAAATTTTCTTGACATTTATGATTTTTTCAAGAGCAATGGGGTCTCTGATGACATAATTAAGCTTAGACTTTTCCCTTTGTTAGTTAAAGATAAGGTAAAAACTTGGTTGTCTACACTTCAGCCTGGTTCCATTACTATATGGGACGAATTAATGAAACTGTTCCTAGCTAAATTTTTCCCACATGCTAAGATAGCCAAAATGAAAGTTGAAATTAGATCATTCATGCAATACGAGACTGAGAGTCTATACAAGGCATGTGAACGATTTAGAGAGATGCTTGCAAAGTTTCCAAGCCATGGATTCAATATGCGGTAGCAAGTTGACATCTTCTACACGGGATTGAAACCTTCAACTCGTAGCACCATTAATGTTGTAGCTGGAGCAATCTAATGCAAAAGACTGCGACTGACGCCTACAATCTGAACGAGGATATGGCTACAAATAGTTTTAATTTCGATCACTAGCCACTTTCAATCTATCCCTAATCACTTGAATTTTCTCTTCAGTTTCCTTTACTAACTCTGGCCCAATTACACGGTTCTCTCCCAATTCGGT
>JAOXYD010000134.1:7431626-7466085 GCA_028565735.1 Pinacopodium congolense
CCGAAGCTGGAAAATGGATTTAAGCACACATGATCATCAAAGCATACATAACATGCATCTTAAGCCACATACTTTGACAGATCTATAAATATAGGCTAAATAAAGTAGTTTAGAAGTTATAAAATGTGTTAGAACCCTTCTAAACAAATCTTGAACCTCTTAACTTGATCTGGACATCAACGCAGCCTTGAATCCACAAGATTTAGCAAGAAAATCAAAGAATATGTAAGGATATACACATAAGAACATGAACTTTAATTTAATCCAAAAAACAGGAGAAAATAGAGAATGATCTGAGTTAGAAAACCCCCTATGATGATTTAGAAACTTAGATATATGTCTTAGCTTGAATCTCCAACAAATAGCAACTCAAAATACACTTTAAAACTCGAATTACAAGTGTTTGAAGCCTAAACTATCTAAGAGAAGGTAAGAGAGAAGCAAGAGCTTCTCTAATTAAGGTTAGATCTGAAGTCTCTAGGTTTGATACGTGTCTTCTATGTTTTCTTGGCTGTATTCAGGCTCTGCAGACTCCCCACATGTGCTAACAAACAAGTGGATTAATTGGAGACATGCCAAGTTTGAAATTCTCAAGAATTGGAGATGAAATTGTTGACTCTTTGTACAATAGCACCCTCTCAGGGTGCCATTAAGGGTCGAATTCTAGACCTTCAACGGCCCCTTATTCATCAGACAACTGCACCCTCACATGGTGTCATTAATGGCCAGAATCAAGAGGTGTTCTTTAAGTTTTTGATCCAATCTTCATCATCAAGCACCATTCTGCAAATCAAACATAATAAGGCATTAATTAAACAATTAAACACTGAATTAGGTGGTCATAATTCAACAAATTAACCATTTAAATCATGTCAATTTGACCCCTATCATTATCACCTAAACTAAGATTGGAACCTTCCTTGGTTCAATATTTTTTTTTACTAATGATTCAAGTTTATGTTATGGACATTAAATATAGGCACATTTCAAGATGAATTATAAATGGAAAGCTTAAAGCTATAAGGCCAAAATTGAAATTTACAGAAGAATAAGGGATATGGGACCTTCAAGACCTTAGTTAGGTTGTTTCAAATTTTTTTGTAAGTTTTACTTAATGTCCAATTGATCTAAGGGCTTAAAATTATAATGCATTGCATATGATTTTCTAAAAGTGCATAAAACTCTCATCATATAGTTTAATTCATGTTTTTGGTTTGTTTGAGTATTTTGATGAGTCAAAAAGGCTTAAATCATGCTTTAAAACATGTTTGAAGTCTTAATTAATGATAGGAATTTGTTTAAAAATGTTTATAATTGAATTAAGCATTATTTCCTAGTTTTTTAGAGATATACAACAAGCTACCAGGAGACATACGACGGGTTGAGCAACCACCGTATAGCCCTATTTCCTAAAGAGTTATATCGGTTTGGCAGGGCGCCATATAGCTCCTAGAATCTGTCATATAAGTATAAAGGCTAGTTTTTGCTCACATGTTTTTTCTTCTTTTATCCTCTAATTAGCGATTTTTCATTAACCAACAGCTCTAAACCATTCTTAACCCCTTATATACCTCATCTAAATGTTTTTATCTCATCTTTATGCTTTAATATCATATTTATAACCAAAATCACTCACTCAAAGCTATCAAGCACCTTCACTACTCTTGTCTCAATCCATTCTTTCACCTTTCTAATCCTTTTTTAAGATTGCAAATTTGATATTTTTTAGTTGTTTAATTGTTCCATTATCTATTTGATCATATTTTTCTTTTTAAGGTGCTCATTTTGGTATATTAAATCTTGAACTCATACCTTTATCAAAAAATTTTCTGCATTTTCTATTCTTTTTTTAATCTCGATTTTAGTCACCTTAATCTATTTATAAAGTTGTGAAATTGTTGTTTCTATTTACTTCAAGTGCTCAAAGTGTGATTAATCTTTGTTTAGAATTTTTGGAAGGGTATCTTGATTTTTTTTTAGTCAAACCTTCAGTCACTCTAAAACTGTTCTGTTTTTGCTAACCTGACTTAAATCATGGGAGTTATTGCTTAAATTAGTTTAAGTCTTTATCTCTATCAGTGTCAATTAGTTTAAGTGTTCAAGAACATCATTGATCAATTTTTTGCATTATTAAGCTGTTATATTGGCAAATTAAAGGTGATTTAGTTGCAAACATCATATATATCTAGATTTTAGTGTTCTTGCTTTATTTCATATGTTTAAGTGCCTAAATTTAAATTAATTTCTTCCAAATTACTATATCTTGATTGTTTATTTCTTAAAGAGTTTCACTAGTTATTTAAGTTAATTTTTATAGAATTATTTAAGTGGTTGAAAGCAATTATATTCACATCTCTATAAGCTCTCCAGATTTGGTATTTAGCTTTGTTTCTTTAATTTCCATCATATATTTAAGTGTTTAATGATTACGATATATCATACAAATTTTGTGTAAGCATCATATCATTTATTGAATGCATAAAGCTCTTATTTTAATTGTAATGTAAGTGGAACACCTTCTTTGTTATGTTTGGTTACTCATAAAGGGAGATTATTGAACTTGTTGAATTGTTTAGGCAATTGATTTTGTAAAAGGCTCCTCTTTTCCATATAAATAATTTCATAAGGTTACTGTTCACTTGCAATAAGAAAGATTGCATATTATAAGGGTTACTCTTCACCCTAGAAAAAGATTATACTTACACTAATTAGTTTCCAATATGTAGTTAGAGAGTAGATTAGGCAATTGTTAAGGATTGCTAAGCTACTATAAGTTTTGGTGTTCCCTATCTCATTTATCTCCTTGTTTATTGCTTGATTGTGTGATTTACCCATTGTTTAATTGTTATCTTTTCGCATTAGCATTTCCATATCATCCTAGGTTGAATCTTAGTTTAGTTATTACATTTTGTTTAACTTCTTCTAGGTTTCTAGTTTAAATGTCTGAAAAAGTTTTGATCATTCAATTCACCCCCTCTTCAGTGCCATTGGGTTTACATTTGGTATCAGAACCTACGTCTCATATTTGTATTAATTTTTAATGAAATTGTGAGTAAGCATCCAATGTGGCACATTTCTGTTAGTTCATCTAGTTTTGAGGGTCAAAATGTTGGTAGGCCTTCTTTTTTTGATAAAAATGAGTACTTATATTGGAAAGCCAAGTTGAAGTTTTTCCTTTAATCTAAAAATGTTAAATTGTAGGATATAGTAAATGAAGGATTATACATTCCCATTAACTTAGAGGATGGCTAAAGAATTCCTAAGGTAAAGGAAAAGTGGAACCAAGATGATGAAAGATTGCTTTCATTAATCTATAGGGTCATTCAAATTTTATTTTTTCCATTAAGTAGAACTAAGTTTAATAGAGTGTCCATATGTGAAACTGCTCCAGAAATTTGGCTTATTTTAGAAATCACTCATAAAGGTACCAAAAAAGTGAAAGAGAGTAAGATTTCCATAGTCATACATAACTATGAAATGTTTAGAATGCATCATAATAAAAGTATTTTCAACATGTATACTAGATTTAATGGCATCTTCAATGCATTAAATGGTCTAGGATGCACATATTTGAATGTTGAACTTATTAGAAAGATTTTAGATCTTTACCAAAGGAATTAGAGGCAAAGGTAACTATCATTCAAGGAGCAAAAGATTTTAATGTTTTCCATTTGGAAGAATTGACAAGGTCATTACTTACGTATGAGATGTTGATGAATGAGTCAAAAGTAAAAGAAGAAGAAGCTTCATCAAGAAGTAAGAACTTTGCATTGAAAGCCCAGAAAATGAGTCTAATAAAGAAAAAAGTTCTTTAAAAGATAGTGATGATGAGGTAGCTCTCTGAACCAAAAATTTCAACACATTTTTTAAGAAGAAAGCTCACTCTAAGAAAAGAGATCAAGGTATGTATGATTATAAGAAAAAACCTATTAATGTTTTTTACCTTGAATGAAGGAAAGGAAGGCATTTGAAGAACCATTGTCTACTTCTCAAAGAGAATAAAAAGGATTAGAGAAGTAGCAAGAAAGAAAAAAAGAAGAGAAGAAGGACAAGAAGGGAAAGAAAATATTGAAGGTCGTATGGGAGATGAAAATTGAAGAGGGTAAGGAAAAATCTTAAAATGAGAGCACAAATTTTTGTCTCATGGCTTTGGTTGTTCAGGTACCATCTTCTCCCCATTCCAATGATGATGAGAATGAGAATATTATTATAGATGTTGGCTTAAGCTAGGATGAATTAGTTAGATGCTTAGATTGTGCTATTGGGAGAAGAAGGAAATTATCCTCTAAATATAAGGAATGCATGAAATTAATGGTCAATTTTAGATTAGAGATTAAGAAGCTAAAGAATGAATTGCATGCTTCAAAATCCAAGAGTATGGAATTTGATGATCTTAGAATGAAGATGGATGAAAATTATTTCCTAAAGAATGAGGTCAAAAGTCTTAGAGAATCACTAGAAAAGTTACAAAGGGAAAAGAAAAGTTGGAAAACATGCTAGGTGCTCAAAAGGCTTCAAATGATAAATGTGGCATAGGCTTCACTAGAGGGACTGGAACACCTACTGCCAAAACTATTTTTGTTAAGGGAAAAAGTTTGGATGTAAAGCATGTTCCTATGTCACCTTTTGATAATTGTGCATCATCATCTAGAAATCAATCCAGAAACATTCATCATGCTTTTATATATGCTTCAAAATCCATATCTAGGAGAAACATGCAAGCACCCCAGAAAAGGCCTAGCTTCTTTACAAATTCAAAATCATCATATAATCCATATAGGCCATAATCAATGCATATTCGATCTACATATTCACATGCTCATACTATACATAATCATGCATCATGAAATATTTATTAAACTCATTCTAGTCCAAGATTTCAATAAAGAAGAAAATTTAGAAATGGTGCACCAAAATTTGCGCATAGGAACAACTTTGGACCAAACATGCATTTTTATAAAGTTACATATATTTGTGATTACATGGGTTATGTTTTTAGCAATTAAAGATTAATGTTTTAGATGTTTTGATAAATTTGAAAAAAAAAGAGTTCAATTTAAAAAGACTACATGATCACTTCCATTAGAAATGATCATGGTAGGGAATTTGAAAATGATTGCTTGATGCATATTTTTAAGAAAATGGCATTTGTCATAACTTTTCAACTCCTAAAACCCCTAAAAAATGGATTTGTTAAGAAAAATATAACTTTGGAAAAAATGGCTAGAACTATGTTAAATAAGTATAGTATTCTTAAATATTTTTAGGTGGAAGTCGTTACATGTGCATGTTATGTATCCAATAAGACCTATATAAGGCCTTACAAGGATAAATCATAATATGAACTTTGGTATTGGAAGAAACCAAAGGTCATTTATTTAAAAGAGGTTGGTTGTAACTGTTTTATTTTAAATACTAGAGATAATTTGGATAAATTTAATGCAAAATTGTAAGAAAGTATTTTGTTGGTTATTCCTTTATTAGTAGAATTTATAGAGTGTTTAACAAAAGAACCACGATGATTGACGAATCAATGAATGTTGTATTTGATGACTCTAATCCTTTTGATGCCAAAAAGAAGGTTGATATTGATGATATGGTTTTAATTAAAGAATTAGAGAATTTAGATTTGGAAGAGCCTAAGGAAGAAATCTTAGAAATCCATCCTTCACCTACTGAGCCTATTATTGAACCAAGTGAAAAGGTTAGAACAGATGAGGACTTACTAAGAGAATGGACATTTAAGACAAACCATCCCTCTAACCAAATTCTAGTTGAAGTAGGAACATGTATAGCACCTAGATCAAACTTTAGAAATTGGTCCCATAAGTCTTTTATATCCAACATTTAGTCTAAAACTCTTGTTAAAGCTATAAATGATGAGAGTTGGATTATATCCATGAATGAGGAATTAAATCAATTTAAAAGGAACAAAGTGTGGACTATAGTACCTCGGCCTAATGATTGTCAAATTATTGGTACTAAATGGGTCTTTAGAAATAAGCTTAATGAAAATGGAAATATTATAAGAAATAAGGCAAGATTGGTGGCAAAAGTGTATAACCATGAAGAGGGAATTAATTATTAAGAGAACTTTGCACCTGTAGCAAGATTAGAGGTTATTATAATTTTGCTTGCTTTTTCTTCTTACATGAGTTTTAACCTTTATTAAATGGATGTTAAAGTGTTTTCCTAAATGGTTTTATTCACTAGGAGTTGTATGTGGAACAACCTCTTAGTTTTGAAAATCATGATGAATCCTAGCACGTTTTCAAACTCTCAAAGAAAGAATTTTGAAAATCATGATGAACCCTAAAACGTTTTCAAACTTTCAAAGAAAGAAAATGGTAGTTTGTTGATTTATTTAAATTTATGTTAATGACATTATATTTGGGGCTATTAATGATACTTTATATCAAGAATTTACAAAGTGTATGAGTAGGGAATTTGAGATGAGCATGACAGGCAAGTTGAACTTCTTTGTCATACTCTAAATCAAGTAATAGAACAATGGATCTTTATTAACCAAGTCAAGTATATAAAGGAACAAGGACAAAGATGGTAAGCCGGTAGATGTCAAGCAATATTGAGATATGATTGGTAGCTTGTTGTACTTAACCACTGCTAGATTCGATATTATATTTAGTGTGTTTGTGTGCTAGATTGCAATCAAGTCCAAGAGAGTCTCATTTGTTATTCATTAAGGGAATTTTTTGTATTTGGCTGATTCATCATTTTTGGGTTTATGGCATCCTAGAAATGCATTCATTAAATTAGCTGGTTATTTAGATGCAGATTATGCACATATCTTAATTGATAAGAAGATTACATCTGAAACTTGTCAATTTGTTAGTCCTGCATTAGTAAGAAACAAAGTTGGTAGCTTTATTTGTTGTGTGCAAGTTCTTTGTCTTAAGAAATGACTTAGAGATTATGGCATAGAAATTTTAAAGACTCCTATAAGGTGTGATAACACTAGTGTCATTTGCTTAACCAAGAACCCAATTTAACATTCCAGAACTAAGCATATTTAGATAAGACATCATTTTATAGGAGATCATATGCATAATGCTAACATTAAATTGGAGTTTTTAGACACTCACCATAAATTGGTTGATATCATTACTAAACCAATGGATGAGGATAAGTTTTGCATCATTCAAAGAGAATTAGGTAAGATTGATGGTACATCTCCTTGATTCTTATGTATTTATGCATCTTTTTCTCTCTTTTGTTTATGTTCTCATGCACGTTTTTCAACCTTTTAATAATAAGGAAAGAGGAGAGAAATATGTATGATTTTTACTGTGTTTGTGTGATGTTTGTGCCTATCATTAAAGTGAAGTTAATCATTAAGGATATATGCTTATATGTGTCCCTTTAATAACCAATCACTCCTACATATATTATTACATATATAAATAAATGTTTAGGGGAAGCTTGGATTAAGGGGGAGCATGATTGTGTTAAAGATATGTGATTTTTGGTTATGTTCTTCAGCAAATTATTATTGGAAATATGTTTTTCTTTCTATAATATCACATTTTTTTGTCATCATTAAAAAGGAGGAGATTATTTAACCAGAGGGAGTTCCCATCTTAGTTTTAATAATAATATAGCATGTTTGTTTACTAATGATTCAAGTTTATGTTGTAGATTTCAAATATAGGTGCATTTCATGACGAACTGTAAATGGAAATCTTATAACTTGAAGACCAAAATTGAAGTTTATGAAAAAAACAAGGGATATGATAGCTTCAAGACCTTATTTAGGTTATTTCAAATGTGTTTGAAAGTTTTACTTAATTTATAATTGATCTTAAGGGCTCAAAATTATCACGCTTTGCATATGATTTTATAGAAGGGCATAGAATTCTCATTATATAGGCCATTTCATGTGTTTTGTTTGTTTGAATGTTTTGATGTGTCAAATAGGATTGAATCCTGCGTTAAAACTTGTTTGAAGTCTTAATTAATGATAGGAATTTGTTTGGAAAGGTTTATAATTGAATTAAGTATTGTTTCCTCTCTTTTTTTTTAGATATACAGTGAACTAGCAAGCAATATACTGCGGGTTGAGCAACCGCTATATAGCCCTATTTCCTGGAGAGCTATATGACGGTTTGGAATGGCGCTGTATAGCTCCCAAAGCCCACCATATAAGCCTAATATCTAGTTTCTGTTCACGTGTTTTGACTTCTTTTATCCGCTAAACCCTTCCTAACCCCTTAATACCTTATATAAAGATTTTTATCTCGTCTCTATGCTCCAATAATTGACTTACAAGCAAAAATCACTCACTAACTCAAAGTTGTCAAACACCTTCACCACTCTTGTCTCATTCCATTCTTTCACCTTTATAATCTTTTTTCTGGATTGGGAATTTACTATTTTTGGTTGTTTAAATGTTCTAGTATTTGTTTGATCATATTTTTTATTTTTAAGGTGCTCCTTTTGATAGATTGAACCTTGAACTCACACCTTTATAAAAACATAGTTTCTGCATTTTCTATTCTTGCTTTAATCTCAATTTCAGTCACATTAATCTATTTCTAAAAATGTGAAAGTGTTATTTTTTTTCTTTACTTAAGGTGTGTAGTTAAAAGCTATCTTGATTTTTTTACATTAAACTTTTAGTCACTTTAAAATTTTTCTGTTTTGGCTACTTTTACTTCAATCATGGAAGTTGTTCCTTAAATCAGTTTCTAGCTATTTATCTCTTTCATGGACAGTTAGTTTAATTGTTTAAGAACATTATTGATCATTTTCATGCATTAATAAGTTGTTATATTGGTAGATTAAGGGTAATTTAGTTGCAAACATCATATCTATCCATGTTTTTATGTTCTTGTCTAATTCATATGTTTAAGTAATTAAATTCAAAATGATCGCTTTTGAATTACTGTATCTTGATTGTTTACATCTAAAGTGTTTCATTGGCTATTTAAGTGAATTTTTATAGTGTTATTTGAGTGATTGGAACCAATTATATTCACATGTCTATAAACTATCCAAATTTGATGATTAGCTTTATTTCTTCAATTTCCATCATATATTAAAGTGTTTAATGATTACATTATATCATATAAAATTTGTCGAACCATTCAAGGGCATCTTAGTTGCATCATATCATTTATTGAATGCATAGAGCCCTTGATTTAACTTTTTGTTAAGTGAAACACCTCCTTTGGTGCTTTTGGTTACTTGTAAAGGGAGATTATTGAACTTTATTGATTGGGAAATGTTTGTTCTTAAATGCTCCTCTTTGCCATATAAAGATTGCAAGAGGTTACTCTCCAGATTTAATAAGAAAGATTGTATCTTATAAGGGTTACTCTTCACCTTAGAAGAAGATTGCACTTGCATTGATTAGTTATTTAAATTTCCAATAAGTAGTTGGAGAGTGGATTAGGCAATTTTTAGGGTTTGCTAAACCACTATAAGTTTTGTTCTCTCCCTTATTTCCTTATTAATTGCTTAATTATGTGGTTTTCCCATTATTTTAATTGTTATCTTTTGGCATTAGCACTTCCTTACCATTCTAGGTTGAATATTGGTTTAGTGATTGCATTTAGTTTAACTTGTTTTAGGTGGCTAGTTTAGTTGTTTGAAAAAGTTTTAGTCACTCAGTTAACCCCCCCTAATGTGTGCCTTTGGTGTTTACAAGTAGGTTACAACCAAAGGCATGGGAGGCCAAAGTGACTATCATCTAAAAAATTAAAAATTTTCCTCCCACTTACAAAATTAAACCCACCTAATTTATAAAATTATACTAGAGAAGATTTATTGAACCCATGGTTGGTTCAACCTTTATTTTGATGATGACAAAATGGTTATTTGTTTAAGATAGGTTTTCATGAAGCTTATCATGAAGATGCATCTATTTTGAGCTTTGGAGATAAAGAACTTGGTTTAAAGTGATTATAAAAGTTAGAGAAAGAAATATGAAGACCAAGGTGGAAAGAAGAGGATTTAACTCATACCCAAATAAGAAGATGGAAGAATATCAAGTTCAAGATAGTTTTCTGATAGGTTATTTCATTCAGGTTTTAAGTAAGTATTTTCTTGTTTTAAAAGTTCATGAATGAGTTAGGAATTGTATTGTATTCATTAAGGTGTGAAATTGACCAATGGACTGGTCGACCAATTAGGGAATGATCAACCAATGGTTGATTAATTGGATTGGCATACTAGCAAAAGCAAAATTTACACAACAACGGTCAAATTACAGTATTAACTTATGTTTGATGTAAATAAAAATTCAAAAACAGTCATAAATAGCTAGTGGGCCAATTTTAGACTATAAATAGGTGTTCTTATAAGCGTTTTATCATCCAAGAAATGGAAGAAACACTCTATAAAGAATTTAAGATTGTTTATGAGATTTTAGTGAAGTTTATTTTATGTTTATATGAGTGTGGTGGTATTTATATGATTGTTTATGTTGCACTCATTTAAGTGTAAAGTGAGGCTTTATACACCTTTATAAGTCAAGAGTGACAAGTTTTATAAGGTTCTTTTATAAGAAGTGGGTTTATGATGAGAAGTCTATGAAGAAGAAAATTATGAGTGAAATTGTGTAAGAAATTGTCCTTAAGCCTTAGAAAAAGTATAGTGATAAGGTTATTCTTAAGCTTAAAAAAATAAGAGAGTGATTATCCTTTGGTCATTAAAAATGACGGAAAGATTATCCTTGTGCCTTGAGAAAGGATTTATGAACTATCATTGTATTTTTTTTATTGTGAAAATCTCAACAAAGGGTTGTTGGAGACTAAACGTAGGAAAAAGTGTACATCTTCGAACCAGGATAAATTGGCTATTCTTTTATCTTCCCTTATCCTTTATTTGTTTATAATTTGTTTTAATTTGTTTACTTTGTTTATGCAATTATTAATAACCTTCTACTAGATTATTTGTTTAGTTTTGTGAATTAGTAAATGAGTTTAAGCTTCTGTGTATTAGAGAATTATTGAACTTAGATTTGAATGATTTATAAAAGAAAATTTTATATCTCCTAATTCACCCCTCCCCTTCTTTGGGTTCCATAAGGATTAATAAGATGCAAGAGGAGGATACCATGGAAAAGAAATGTTAAAAGCATTAAGAGGGGCACATGGTGATGATAAAGCCTTCACATGTGGAAGTGATGATAAGGATGCATTCCTTCTTTCAATGACCTTCAATAAGTTCATAAAGAAGACGATATCATCATAAAGAATGGACTCAGGAGAAGGTGAGTCCAATTCCAAGAATAAGTTAACTAGCATTACAAGTTTTGAGGGTAAAAAGTAGGTCATATAAGGTCACAATGTCCACACCTTAAAGAAAGTGATAAGAAGGAATAAAAGCATTGAAAGATAAAAAAAACATTAAAATCTACCACATGGGATGATTTAAATGAGTCTAAAGGAGAAGATGAAGTGGCAAACATGTATCTTATAGTGAACGATGAGGTACCATCTTCCTATACTTCTTATAGTGATGATAAATGAAATAAGGATGCATTTTATGACATTTCCATATTTGGTTTAATGTAATTTCATCTCTATTTTGATGATTAAAAGCCTAATTTGTATTCATTTTTAGTTTGAATATAAGATTGATCATTAGACACAAATATTAGTTAAAAATACAAAGTTTGAAAGAGATTTGGAGAAGAATCAACTAAGAATTCATGTTCTAGAGCTTTAAAGACAAGTATTAATATGGGTTTGATAGGTGGCCATTAACAGTCCAGAAAACCAGCATTAATAGTCAAATTCAGGTCCTTCAATGTGGGTTATGTGCAGGGGTCCGTGATGTGCTATTCACCACCATTAAGCGTCTAGAAAATGAGAACAATAAGGGCAAACACAGCTTTTACTTCTCCTATCATTCCCAACCCTAAAGAGGACAATAAAAGGATGAAATGAAGTAGATTTTGGGGAGATTTTTGCTACCATTTAGGTAGCATTATTTTCTTTTCATTTACCTTTAGATTTATGGGTTTTGGTCCTTTTTTCGATTCCACGTCTTTGGATTTTATTTAGTAGATGTGTTTACGTGCTGAATATATAGTTTGTTTTGGTTTCCATTACTGTTTTATTTTTTATTAGTTATCCATGTCTTTCATTTGGGTTTCCTTTTAATATTTATTAAATATTTGGTTTTCGCTAGGTTAATGATTAAGCTTCAATTTCCCGCCTTGTCTTTATTATTTTCTTTATGTTTCCTGCAATTTCAATTTATGTTCTCATTAATTTCAATATGTTAGCATAGTTTTATTTTGGTTAAAAGATATTTGATAGATTAATGGGCTATAATTGTGAGAATTAAATTGGTATTTGAATGGGTTTTGTGTTTTATACTAGGATTAAGTTAGAACTTTGATTTAATGTTGATAATTAGAGATTATATTCTAAGATTAGTAATCCTATTTGTGATTTCTATTAGAAAGATAGGTTTGAGCTTTTAATCTTTAATCATCATTAGCAATTTGTTCATTGTAAAACAAACTACTAGTTTTACGTTCAAAACCGTAAGTATATGGGTCTTATTTATAATAAAGAATGGATATCGACCCATGAGGATTGTATTTGGACATCATATCAATTTGGCTTACACTTTGTTCAAGAAATTGATTTTAAAAAATAAAATAAAAATAAATAAGTAGAACTCAAACAAATTAGAAGAAAAAGCGACTAACATAACCAATCACCAACACTGCAAATTAAAATTCGTAGAAAAACAAGATTCAAGAATATGACTTGTTGTTATCCCTATTTGTTACCCTTTGGTTTAATTGATCTAATTTGTATTTAATCCAAGATTTTCTAATATTTTAGCCACCATCTCTCAAAATGCAACTAAATGTCACTAGTTAAATAATTTAATATTAACTTTGGAATCTCTCGACATGCAAAGTTTTTCCTAAACATTCAACTACATATGAAGCTATCTTATACGTAGTATATCAATCTACTGAAATCTATTCCTAATAAATCAAGCCCTTGTTATCTATAGGTCTATTAAATGCCAACTTCCATTATACATCTAACACAGATTACCGAACTCACTTTCTTAATTTGTTGTAGGGTTTAAATTCAATAGACAACACTAATATTCATAAAATTAAATTAACAACCAAAGGTTCAAAATAATTCGAAAACAAATCGTAAAATATTCCAGTCACTCATAATAGAAATAAATTCAATCATATCTATATTTTTTAAAATCTAAGATATAATAAAATAAAAATAAAAATAAAATGAATCTGAAAAAAATATAAAATTTAATAAATTCTTGAAATTTTTGTATATGAAAAAGAAACTTGAAATTTGGATGGTGCTTCGAGAGGAAGACTACGTGAGTCTTTTTGTGCAGCTCCGAAATGTACTTCTTCTCCTTCACCCGAATCTGCTCTCTACGTTAGTGCTGAATTAATTTGTTAGTGCCTGTCCAAATCTGTCTTCGTGTCGACTGAATGGATGTGTGGCTACGAACTTTTTTTTCTGTGTTTTTCTGAATCACCGCCTCTTCTCCCCTAGGGCTGTGCGTCACTTTTTTTTTTATTTCCAGCAGCTGTGCATTTGGTCCTTGGTGTGTGTCTTAGGCAAATAGGCTCCATCTAGCCCATTCGAGTGTGAAGTCCATGCGACAAGTCCTTACAGCAATGGTGGAATAGATAATGCGTAGAGTCCACGCAGGTTATCTCCAGGTCCATGCATGCAGGTGCAGGTCCAGGCAGGTAGATGCAAGTGCAGGTCCAAGTGGGTAGTAGCTTGGTCTAGCGTGCAGGTGCAGGTCTAAGCAGAAGAGTCCTCTCCAGCGGCATGTAGTCCAAGCTCCATGCGGCAAGCCACCATGAGAACCAAGCTTCAGTCCATGCCGGTCCATTTAGTAGTCAGATCCATGTGCCCAATACGTGAGTCCAGCAGTATGCGGCTTAGCTCCAGGCATATACGAGTTACTCCAGCCAATGTGCTTGGTCCATGCGGGGAAGACTCCATGCTAACAGGTCCATACGGCAATCAAGTCTAGCAGTGTGTGAGCTTGGACCATTTGGCTAGGTTTTGACCTAGGCTTTGACTCATTAACCAAATGTTAGACTAATGTTGGATTCACTTGCTTTATTCATCCTAATTTTAATCTTTTTTTTTCTTTTACAAATTTAATATTTTAACTTCCCTTTACCCTACACAATAAATAAATACACTAATAAAATTTAATTTTAATCTAAAATTAATAATTAAATAAAACATAAAATAAAAATAAAAAACACTTAAGTGATTAAAATTTATTGTAAACTAATACCAAATATAAACAAAACAATACTGAAGATCATACTAAATAAAAACATAAAAAATCAGCTTTAAAACACAACAATATGAACTTATTATGCAAGAAGCATATGCCAAATACTTAAAAAAACATATATTGATGCACAATTATCAACTTACTCACACTCAAACTTTTGCTTGTCCTCGAAAATAATCAAACACAACCAATCAATTATATCACTTCATTTTCATAATGATCAAAGAATGTAATCCCATAAACTTTAGCCAACTCAAGTATTAAGTTAATACATATATCATGACTACTTTTCATTAGTGTGCATAAACAAACTCAACTTATGAAATCATTTCTCAAAGATAACTACAAATGCAAAATGAATCTTCCTTATGAATTCACTCATTTCTCTTAAGTGTATACAGGTTAGTATTTCACTCAAACTTCTAATAGGAAACCACATTATCATAAGCTTGCTAATACACTAATTCTTCTCCACAATGATTACATGATAAAAATAAATCATACGGACTTTGGTTAGGGTTGTAATGTGGCTAGGGTTAAGGTGGGTCAAAAAAAGGGTTAAAGGGTTCATTACAAGCATTCACAAAGTATGAAGTGCATAAATGGATGACAAAGATAAGTTTTTAAGATATACAAATCAATAATACTACTACTCCGCACTTTAATGCTACTAAATGTTTTTTTCTTTTCTTTTATTTTTCCTTTTTTCTTTTTTTCTCTTTTCTTTCTTTTAGAACAATAGTAACGAAATAATAAAAAAAAACAATAGCTAAATTAAATGAAATCAAAGAGTAGCAGTATCACTATACTCATCTCAAAAAGAAAAAAAATGTAGCTAAAAATCCCAACAAATGCATAACTTAATACTCAACTAAGGGCTTGTTTGGTATCCCTTCCGTTTTTTATTTTTTAAAACACAGAAACCAATAAAAACAGCACAGAAACCAAAAAAGATAATATACTAATACAGCACAGAAACCCAAAAAGTAACACAAAAACCAATACACATACATAAAAATAAAAATCTTAAATGATATGTAAAAATATCATTTTTACATTGCTTACATAAAACAACACTTTAATAAACCTAAAACCTTCATCCTAAATAACAAAATGCAAACAATGTAAACACAAATGCAACATATCTTAAATGATATGTAAAAATACAAACACAAATACAACAAATATAAAGACTATTTCATCACATTTAAACAATATATTGTCCTTAATGTTAAAAGTAGAATATCAAATTTTAACAAACATAAAAAATAAAATAAAACACAAAAAGATTAAAGATTATAAGGACTTATGGGAGTGTACTGCGATGATGCTTGGACATGAAGATTACGTGAGTATTTTTGTGCGGCATCCGAATGTACTTCTTCTCTATCTCCCGAATATGCTCTTTGGGTGTGTGATAAATTAATTTGTTAGTCCCTGTCGAAATCTGTCTTTGTGTCGGTTGAATGGTTGTGTGGTTGCTGTCTTTTTTTCCTGTGTTTGTCCGAATCTCCGCCTCTTCTCCCCTAGGACTGTGCATCACTTTGTTTTTAATTTCTAGCTGTTGTGCGTTTGGTCCTTGGTGTGTGTCTCCAGCATATCGGCTTCATCCATCCCATTTGGGTATGAAGTCCATGCTCCAAGTCCATGCAACGATGGTGGAACAGGTCATGCGTCGAGTCCATACAGGTTGTCTACAAGTGCATCTCCATTTGATCCACACGTGTAGGTGCAGGTCCAGGCGGGTAGATGCAGGTGCAACTCCAAGCAGATAGCGGTTTGGTCCAACTTGTAGGTGCAGGTCCAAGCGGAAGGGCCCTCTCCAAAGGCATGGGGTCCAAGCTCTATGCAGCAAGCTACCATGCTCACCAGGCTTCAGTCCATAGGCTTCAGTCCGTGCGGGTCCATGGGTTAGGCTGGTGAGTCTCGCAACATATGGCTTAGCTCCAAGCATATACGAGTTAGCTCCAGCTAGTGCGCTTGGTCCATGCGGGAAGGCCCCATACCAACAGGTCCATGTGGCAACCAGGTCCAATAATGCGTGAGCTTGGACCATTTTTCCAAGTTTTAACCTAGGCTTTTAATCTTCTTTTGTTCTTTTTTTTCTTTTTCAGCTTCCCTTTACCTCACACAATAAATAAATAAATAAATAAGATTTAATTCTAACTCAAAATTAATAATTAAATAATAAAACATTAATAAAAATAAAAAATAATTAAATAATCAAAACTTACTCCAAACTAATACTAAACATAAATAAAATAATAATAAAGATCATACTAAATAAAAACACACAAAATAATCCTTAAAACATAACAATATCAACCTATTTACAAGAAATAGATGTTAAATACTTAGAAAAACCTATACTAATGCATAATTATCACAATTACCATAAGTGGCAAGAGGCTAATTGAATTTATAATTGAGACTAAATCAATTAAGCTTAAAGTTCCATTTTTTTAGGTTATACTTAATCAATTTAGCTTAGAGCTTCAATTATTTAGCTTAAATAATACGTGCACATGAGGTTGTAACTTAAGTTAGTTATTCCTTAGTTTTTAAAACTATTTTTTAAACCAAGGAGGTTCTAATTATGTGTTTTGATGATAACAAAACATTATGATTTTTAATGTTTTAGTTTTTTTTTATTTTTTTATAAGATAAGAAAATGTTTGAATTATAAGAACATATTTGTGGAGCTAAGGTAAAAGAGCTCCAGCATTAGTGATCAAGGATCAAAGGATAAAGATTGATGATCAATATTGAAGATCAAGAGAATGACCATCAAGATTAGATAGGATTAGGAAAAGGTCTTAAAATGTAAATGTTCTAAACTTGATTCTTAATCAATGCTTGAAAAGAGATTTCATAATTGCATGACACATTTACATATAGACATATAAGAGTTGATTTATGGTTTTAATAATTAATTGAATCCAAGTATGGTATTGACATATTAGGAAAATGTTTGGATAGTTAAGAATTTTTTTAGTCATTTTTTTTGCAATTTTTAGAGTTGAAATTTGTTTAGTTTAAAATCATTTGTTAATATACTTCAAATCTCTTTAGATTTGAATTGTCATCATTCAATATGATATTTCAACACTCAAATATATTTTTATTGCTTCAAAATAATTATAAAAATTTCTCAGGAGTGAACTATAATTTTATTTTAATTTTGTAAGCACTTATAATGTTTGTTTGAACTCTAAGAACATAGATTACTCAAATCTGTCTAGTATATGAGCACCTTATATGTTCACTTATATTTTGGATTTTAATTCTATTTTTTCCCTAACAATTCGATGTTTTCTATTTTTATTTATTTAGGAGTGTGCTAATATTTGTTTTCAATTTTTAATCTATTATATTGTTGGTTCAAGCTCAATTTCACAAATTATCCAAAACTGCCTCTATTGGCTAGTTTAGGGTTTTGGGGTAGTTATGTCTTTTGTCTCATAAACTATTATATCTACCTCCAAATCACTCTAAACCATTCCAAACCATATCTTTTAAAAACACTTTCATCACTTTCAAATAAAAAAGAAAGAAGTTTACAAGCAAAAGTTCTCAACAACTTCAAAGGTGTCCAGATTTTGCTCTTCATTGGTTCATCTCTCATTCTCTTATTTTATTTTGTTTCAATCTCGTTTTTAGATCTGCAAAATTATTTTTCTTAGTTTTTTTTATACTCAAGAGTTGTCTTGAGATTTTTTTTTGGCATTTATAAGGTTGGATTTTGTTATGTATAAGCTTATATTCAAACATATATCAAAACTGCTTCTGCACTTTTTATTTTTGCACTTTCCGTTCTTATTTTAACCATGGTTTTTGTGATCTTAATCTATTTTTGGGTGCGTTAAATTAGTGTTTTTATATTTTAGGGTGCTTATTTCATTTGATTAAAGTTTATGTACATATAAATATATATCAAAATTATTTTTGCCATTTTTTTCTTACTTAATCATGATTCTTGCCGTCTTAATATATTTCTAAAATTGGGAAAAAAATTTCTATTATTTTAAATGTTCTACTGTTGTTGTTTTTCTTGATTAAATTCCATTTTTCATCATCTAAATCAGTTTTTGGGTTCTAAAATTTATTGTGCTTAGTTTTTTTTTTTAAGGTTTCAAGAGTGTCCTACAATTTTTGGTTTGATTTTTAAGCACTTATATTTTTAGTTTAAGCTATAAATTCCCAGTTCGCTCAAAACTTTCTAGACTTACATACTCTATCATTCATACTTATCTTTGGCTGTCTAAATCTAATTTTTGTGATTTGAAATTGCATAAATATATTGTAATTGTGATTTACTATCTTTTAAGAAGTTTTTTAACTTGTTTCCGTGATTATAGAATGTTAGAATCATTTTTTTATAGGGATGAAAGTTTGATAGCTTATATTTTGACAGCTTCTATTCATCTTGCTTAAATATGATTTTTGAAAACTATAATTTTGTTTTTTTTGTTTCAAATTGATTGAGCATGATATATTATGGTTAAGGGAGGCTTGTAATAATCTTTTCTTTCCTTTTAAAGTTTCATAATTGTTCTATCATTTATAAGCTTTAGTGACACACCATAGAAAGTGTCGTTTGGTTATTAATTTGGGGGATTTGAATCTATGTAGTTGTTGATTGAGTTAAAGGATCCTCTTTGCCATTAAAAGGTTTGTTCATAGGTTGCTCTTGGCCTATACAAAATAAGATTTTAATTGCATTGATAATTGAACGTGAATTAGATTGATATATGATATATATGAGCATTTGAGAAAGCATAAGGTATAAACATTGTATTAGATGCATTTGAGACCCTTTCTTGGATTGATTTTGATCAAGGTTTGAGAAGCTATATAGTTTGGTATGAAATATAAGGGAGCATATTTTAGGAGCAATCTTTGTGGCATAAAAATTTGTTTTATAGTGATTGGATTGATAAGCATTACCCTTCACCCATTGCAAAGTAATATTGGTGGGTTACTCTTTACCCTAAAGTGATTGGATTGTGGGAATCAAGATTATTGATTAGGTTTATCTTGACCTTGGAACAAGATTGTGATAGGTTCTTCTTAGCCTTATAATGAAGATTATTGTAAAGGTTTCTTGCTAGGGGTCAAATTGATATAATTTTAATGGTTAATTTGTTGAATTATGACCCTTAATTCAGTGCTTAATTGTTAAATTTATGTTTTATTATGTTTCATTTGCATAATGGAGCTTAATGATGAAAATTAGAGTAAAATCATAAAGAAAACCTCTTTCTTCTGACCATTAATGGCCCCCTGGTAGAGTTCCGTTAATGGAAGAATAGGGGGCCGTTTAAGGGGTCTGCATTCGACCATTAAGGGTGCCGTTGTATGGAGGCAGGGTGTTGTTAGTTTCAAGAATCAACAACTTCAGCTCCAAATCTTGAAGATTTCAACTCTGGTGTGTCTCCAACTAATTCCCTTGTCTCCTGTCACATATAAGGAGTCTCCATAGTCTGCATACATCCAAGAACAATACAGAAAAAATGGATTAGCCTGTAGACTTCAGATCTAACCTTAGTTAGAGAAGCTCTTGCTTCTCTCTGACCTTTTCTTATATAGTTTAGGCTTCAAATACTTGTAATTCGAGTTTTAGAGTGTATTTTGAGTTGCTATTTGTTGGAGACTGAAGATAAGACATGTATCTGAGTTTCTAAATCATCATAGGGGGTTTTCTAACTCAGATCATTACTTATATTCTCCTGTTTTTCAGATTCATCAAAGTTCATGTTCTTATGTGCATATTTCTGAACTGTCTTTGATTTTCTTGCTAGATCTTGTGGATTCAGAAGTTGAGTTGATGTCCAGATCAACTTAAGAAGTTTAAGACTTGTCTAGAAGCTTTCTAAACAATTTTTGTAACTTCTAAACTACTTTATTCAGCTCATATTTGTAGATTTATCTAAGTATGTGGTTTTAGATGCATATCTTGTGTGTTTTGATTTAAATGTTTGGCTAATCATTTCTGTTGCTATGGATTGAACTTTTGATGATTTGAAAGAGTTTAAATGCATGTTTAAATTTTTGTATTTTTCTTATTGAAGATCTAAAAGAACCAATTTAAAGCTAGCTAATTAAGATTAGTGTTTAAGATAGTTTAAGCATGAGAAATCAGCTTAAATTGTTTGAAAAATCAATAAGCAAAACGAATTAATTCTTGCATGACCAAACCTAGATTTTTTTGTTAAAGTTGGATTTCTAGAATTAATTTTCCAGGACTCACCTTCTTGAAATTAAAACCCATTTACTTAATTTTAAAGTATAACCAAACTTTAGAAAAGGTTAAATGGAGAAAAGGCAAAGACTTAACCATAGCTTTGTTTTGATTTTGTGAGGGACTTTAATTAGACTTTAAACTTGTTTTAAAACTAAATTAATCTTTAATCACCTAATCTATAGCTAATTTACACATTTGGTAATTTTTATAATTTTTTAGAAGCAATTTAAAATCAATTTTGAAATGTTTAAGCCAAAGTAGTCATGTTTAAATCATTTTCTAATTTTTAATCAAATTCTCTAGATTTTTCCTAACTAATTGTAATCTGATATACCTAGTAGTTAAGCAACTTTTACCCCATGTGTTCGACACTCGGAGTCTGAAATATTACTCCACTTTATTACTTTTGCGATAAGTGCACTTGCGTTAAACTCCGTTGATTTTCAAAGTAAAATCATTTCAAAATCACCCAAAGTTTTAAAGTCACCTAACCAACGTTACACTCATATTCCTAAAGGTATTACCACCTCGAACCCTAACTATAGTGACAAACTACGAGACTATTGATATAAACAAGGATAGATCTAGAAGAATGACAGTAAATTCCTATAAGGGTTCTAGGAATAGATAAGGCACATGAGTAAATGATTGCTAGAGTCAATAACACAACCTGTAGACATGAAATATCAGGGATGGCTAAAGGTTTGAATAAAATCTCAAAGGGCTAAACCATTACCTATATGCATGGATGTTATACATATGTGAGATTTGATAAAAAGACATTTGGAATCATCCTAAACATTTACTAAAACAACTTTTTAAAAAGTAAAAACAACATCCTTAAAACTTAGAGAACATTATCCCAAATGTTCAAATAAATAATTGATCAACCAAATTTATGCATTTTAATTTCAAAACAAAGTTTATAAATGAATAAAGAATTAATATAATGAAAACCACATTTTAAAACAAAAAAGAGATTTATTGAATAAAAATTTTAATTGCAAAAATAGTCCCTTAGTTTTGAAAAATCAATTAATTTGCCTAAAAAACTTCATAAACCTTAAGCACAAATCCTAAAATACAAAAATCAAATTAAAGTAATTTATCCAATCATTTTTAATAGGTATTTAATTGAGCTTTTAATACTTTAATTTTATTGAAAACAAATAATTTAACAAGAAATTTAAATAAAGCCTAATTCAAATAAAAGTTTTGTGTTTTATATGTTGATCATAGGTTTGGTGGATGGAACAAACTTATATCTTCTTTCTCCAAAGTTTTCAAGTCATATAGAATGGAATAAATTCTCTCAACCCATGCCTATAAGTGGACATCAATTTTCAAGGCATTTTTGTTCTCCTTTCTTCTATTACACTTCACTTATTTTTTCTATCCTGCAAATTGAGGACAATTTGGGGTTTTAAGGTTTTGGCAGGGGGGAGATGAACTTGCTTGATCACATTTTTCATTTATTCACACATTTAAATTGTTGTGAGTCTAATAGGAATTAATTGAATATCTCATCTTTGAATTGTTGAAATTAGGAGTTGATTATTAATTAGGATATTTTAATTCAATTGATGTTTTTTATTTAATAAGCACTAAACAATTATTTAATGATTTCTAACCAAATTTGACTTAAAAATTTTCTTTTATTTTGCATGATTGCATGTGTTCTAGGTGACCTTGGTATGTAATATCAAGTTTTTTATTTGGTTGCTTATGGATTGCCATGTAAATTAGGAATAGTTTATAGTTTAATGCATGGAAATTTTATATATGCTTAAATAAAGTGAGTAGAAATATTCCCTCTGTTGGCTTCATAACCATAAAAACGTTGAATTGTATAAGTGGAGCTAGTAGCCATTTGTAATTGTGATCTAGCTGAGTAAGTAGGGATGTTCATGACAAAATGTTCACCTCTACGTGGAAAGGCTACATGAGATTGAAAATAAGCCAAAATGGGTAATCGAGTTGAATAGGTATGAGATATTCATGACAAAATACTTGCCTCTCATCAAAAGATAAGGTGAATCTTAATAATTACTCTAAATAAAAATTAAATTTTGCCTTTTGTTAACGGTAATATACTTGAACAAATTTGCATGATGATCAACGTGAAAGAACTTAGATGTTTGACAGTGTACATTAAAGGTTACTTATTTACTAAAAGTATGATTGTATTTGATAAAAAAGTTTTTTTTGAACCAAGATGGTTCTAGTTCTGTGTGTTGATGATGACAAAAACATTGTTATTACTAATTTTTTAGTTTTCATGTGTAATTAAGATAGGTAAACGGTTGAAGTGCAAATAAAATTTTTGTGGAGCCAAAGGTAGAAGAGCTTGAGCATTGGATGTTGATAAAATGATAAAGATCAATTAAAGATCAAGAGTAATGATCAAGAGTCAATATCAAGTTTGGATGGTTTTAGGAAAAAGGGCATAAGGTGTAAGTTTCCTAAACTTGATTCTTAATCAATGCTTGAAAGGTTCTTTCACATTTTCATGAACATTTTTATATTGGTATTTAGGAGTCAACATGTGGTTTGAGTGATTAATTGAATTTGATTATGGCTTTAGCATATTAGGAATTGAATTAGAATAGCATGTAGGCTAAATGTTGCATAATCAAGTAATAATGTGATGAATTGTTTTAGTGTATACTTTTTTATGTGTTTAAGTTAATTGAATTGTTGCTTAAAGTTTTTTTCTATATGTTTGAATTTGTTTTAATATCACTGTTTTGTGAATTTTGGTTTATAAAATGTTTGAAGATTTTTAAAGTTGTTTAAGAATAAAAATTTTCAGAACCAAAACATTTCCTATTTTTTATCTTAATTTATTTGTTTTAAAATCACAATTAACTTAGAGAATGACTTGGAAATTGTTGTAATTAAACAAAACTTGTTAGGAATTTGTCTGAAGTGCTTTGGATTTGATTTAGGTCTCCTTTTTTTTGTTTCTTTTGGAATTAAACGTAAGGACTTAAACGGCGTCGTTTAAGTCCCTTCCACCGAAAGTTTAACTCCCCAAATAGCCAACGACTAGTTTTCAAAAAAAGAAGCTTTCGGTTGTCTCTTGTTTTTCACCACTCTAATGTCTATTTTTCCATTCCAATGACAGACCTACACCCTAAAACCATATGTAAGAGTCCTAAATCATTTGATTAAATTTTTATGCTATAAAAAACAAGATTACAAGCTAAAAATCTCTCAAACACTAAAGTTGCCCTTATTTTAGTTGCTCTTGCTTCAATCTCATTTTTATTGATTTAAAACAACTTTTTGTGCTGAAAATTTTATTTTTAAATTTATTTAAGATACTAATGAGTGTCCTTGAGTTTCTTAGATCATATATTTGAAATGTTGAGTGTTTATTTAGTTATTCTTAATCTCACAAATCAACATACTCCTAACCTGTTTCTATTTTGGTTCATCTTATGTGTTCTTCCATTTTCATGTTGTAAAATTAATTTTATTGATTTCAAATTTTCATACAGGTTTTTTTATGGTCTCTAGAGTACATAAAAAAGTTTACTTTAATTTTTAAGCCCTCAAATTGTTTGTTTGAAGTCTAAGAACACATAACACTCAAATATGTCCAGTTTTTGTACAATCCTTTTAATCACTTCAATTTTTTTTAATCAGTTTCTGGTTGGGAAAATTTGATGTTTTCAATTTTATTAAGGTCTTAGGAGGTTTTTAGTTTTTCTATTTCAATTGTTAAGCTATTATATTGATGGATTAAGCTTTATTTTTTCGGATACTTTAAAGATGTCCAACTTTGACAGATTCAGCTTTGTTTTTAATTTAATATATTTATTTCATGCTTCAAAGTTGTGTTTGCTACTGCAATTTGTTGTTAACATATAGATTGGGGTTACAGTAAGCTTATACCAATTTTTTTGCATCATTTGATTGGTTAAATTTATGTTTATATAGGCTAAAAATATTAAGACTGCATATTTTGACAACTTGTGTTCACTTTCATTAAATCAAATTTTTGGTTGCCAAAATAAAGTTTTTGATTAATAAATATGATTGTCTATGATCTATTGAGGTGTAGGAAGGCTTTTCAAAAAAAAAATTTTCTTTTAAAGTTTCATAATTTTTTTGGGTTGTATAAGCTTTAGTGAAACACCATAGAAGATGTGATTTGGTTACTAATTTGAGGGATTTGAATTTGTTTAATTTTTGATTAAGTTAAGGGCTACTGTTTTCCATTAAAAAGACTTTTTATAGGCGACTCTTCGCTTATACTTTTTATAAGCTACTCTTAGCTTATACTTTTTATAAGCTACTCTTGGCTTATAAAAATCAAGATTTGAATTGCATTCATAATTGGATGTGAATTAGATTGATATATGTTATGTATGAGCATTAGAGAAAGCATAAGGCATAAGCATTGCATTAGTTGCATTTAAGTCCCTTTCTTGGATTGATTTTTATCAAGGCTTGAAAAGTTATATAAGCTTGTGATAAAGCTTAAGGGATTTGTTTTATAGGCTATCTTTCTAGGATAAAAAATTGTTTAAAGTTACTATATTGTTGGGTTACTCTTCACCCTAAAGTAAGATTATAAAGGTTCCTTTTGGCCTTAGAATCAAGATTGTTGGTAGGGTTTCTCGTAGCCTTAGAATCAAGATTATTATTAGGGTTTTTCTTTGCCTTAGAATCAAAATTGTTGTAAAGGTTCCTCTTGGCCTTATAATCAAGATTGTTGTAAGGTTTACTCTTCACCTATTTAAAGTACGATTATTTTGTTAGTGAATTTCCCAAAATTAGTTGGAGAGAGGACATATTCTATATTTAGGGTAGGCAAACCTCTATAAATCATGGTGATCATCTCTTCCCTATCTCTTTATATCTGTGCTCTTGTATTTGTTTTATTATTGCTTAAATTTAATTGACATTGCTTAAGGTTTATCTTCTCATATAGGGTGAATTTTGGTTAGAATTTTCGTATAGTTAAAATTGGCCTAAGGTATTTAATTAGTTTAATTTAGAAAGAAATTTTTTAAACAACCACTTCATCCCCTTTGTGTGCCATAGGTCTTACAATTAGTATTAGAACTTTGGTCTCACATTTTAAAAATTTGTAACGAAATTGTGAGTAAAGATTAAAAATGGCATCTTGTTTTGGTCAAGAGGGTTTGGATATTTATAGGGCACCAATTTTTAATGAAAATGATTTTCTCAAGCGAAAGATTAGAATGAAATTCTTTCTTATGGGCCAAGATTTTTATTTATGGGATTTTATTTCAATTGGCCTTTGTAGATTTTCAAATGAAGAAAATTTTGTTTATTTTAATGGAAAGGCTATGCATATCCTACATAATGCTTTATATACGAATATATTTGATATAGTTTTTGTGTCTGCTTTAGTTAATGATATTTGGTGTAGATTACAGAAAATTTTTATAGGTGGAAATGGAGAAGAAAAATCCAAAGAAGAAGTCAAAAAAAGAAAAGGAAGCCAAAGAAGAAGAAAAGGTTCAAAATGAATGCCTTGTGGTCTTCGTGGAAGAAACGCCATCTTCATCAAACATTCAAATTTTGACTTTAAAATTTTCTTTTGTTTTGCATGATTGCATGTGTTTTAGGTGACCTTGGTATTTAATATCAATTTTTTAATTTTGTTGTTTATAGATTGTCATGTAAATTTTTAATATTTATAGTTTAATGAATGAAAAGTTTATATATGATTAAATAAAGTGAGTAGAAATATTCCCTCTGTTGGCTTCCTGACCATAAAAAGGTTGAAGTGTATAAGTGGAGCTAGTAGCCATTTGTAATAGTGATCTAGCTTAGTAAGTAGGGATGTTCATGATAAAATGTTCATCTTTACATGAAAAGGCTTAATGAGATTTGAAATAAGCCAAAATTGGTAACCTAGTTGAATAACTCAGAGACATTTATGGTGAAATACTTGCCATCTCATCAAAAGATAAGGTGAATCTTAACAATTACTCCAAATAAAACTTAATTTGTGTCTTTTTGTAACGGTAACATCCTTGAACAATTTTGCATACTGGTTAATATGAAAGAACTTAAATGCTTGACATTGTACATTGAAGGTTACTTATTTACTAAAAGTGTGATTGTATATGATAACAAAGTTTTTGTTGAACCAAGGTAGTTCTAATTATGTGTTTTGATGATTTCAAAACATTATTATGACTAATGTCTGAGTTTTGATGTGTAATTAAGATAGGTAAATGGTTGAAGTGCAAAAACATCTTTGTGGAGCCAAAGGTTGAAGAGCTCCAGCATTAGATGTTCATAAATGATAAAGATCAATGGAAGATCAAGAGTAATGATCAAGAGGGAAGATCAAGGGAATGAATATCAAGTTTGTATGAGTTTAGGAAAAAGAGTTTAAGGTTTGAGTGTCTTAAACTTAATTCTTAATCAATGTTAGAAAAGAGCTCTCATAATTGCATGAATATTTGCATACCGGCATTTAGGAGTTGAATAGTTATTTTATGGATTAATTGAATTTGATTATAGCTTTGGCATATTAGGAATTGAATTGGAATAGCATATAGGCTAAATGTTGCATAACCAAGTAATAATGTGATTAATTGCTTTAGTGGATGCTTTTTTATGTGTTTAAGTTAATTGATTTGTTGCTCGAAGTTGTTTCTATACGTTTGAATGTCACTGTATTGTGAATTTTGGTTTATGAAATGTTTGAAGAGTTTTAAAGTTGTTTAAGAATGAAAATTTTTCATAACCAAAGCATTTCAGGTTTTTTATCTTAATTTATATGTTTGGTATCACATTTCACATAGAGAATGACACAGAAATTGTTGTAATTGAATTAAACTTGTTAGGAATTTATTTGAAGTTTTTTTTATTTTATTTAAGTCTCTTTCTTTCTGTTTCTTTTAAAGTTAAACACGGGGACTTAAATTGCATCGTTTAGCCCCAGCAACCCCATGTTTAACTCCTTAGAAAGCCAACGACTAGTTTCCAAAAAATACAACTCTGGATTCTCTCTCATTTTTAACCCCTCTAACATCTATTTTTCCATTCCAATGACTCCACTCACACCCTAACAACATAAATAAGAGTCCAAAATCTTTTGATTCAAATTTTATGGTCTAAAAAACAAGATTACAAGCATAAAATATCTCAAACACTAAAGTTGCCCCTGTTTCTACTACTTTTGCTTCAATCTCAATTTTAATCATTTAAAACCCCTTTTTTTCTAAAAATTTTGTGTTTTCATTTTTGTTATATGCTCATAAGTGTCCTTGAGTTTCATTGATCATACATTTTAAATTTTGAGTTTTTATTTTGTTAGTTTTAAGCTCACAAAGCCACACACTCCAAAACCATTTCTATTTTAGTTCATCTTTTGTGTTTTTCAATTTTCATGTTGTAAAATTATTTTTGTTGATTCAAAATTATCACAGACATTTTATTAAGGTTGCTAGAGTCTAGAAAAAATTTTACTTAAAATTTTAAGCACTCAAATTGTTTGTTTGAGGTATAGGAACACATAATACTCAAATCTGTCCAATTTTTGTACAGTCCTTTTGATCACTTCAATTTTTGGTTTTAATTCGTTTTTGTGTGTGAAGATTTATTGTTTCTAGTTTTTTTAATGTCTTAGGACGTTGGTACTATTCTATTTCAATTTCTAAGCTATTATATTGATGGATTAAGCTTTATTTTGCAAGATATCTCAAAGTTGTCTAAGTTTGATAGCTTCAACTATATTCTTAATTTAATTTGTTTGTTTGATGCTTTGAAAATGTGTTTACTACTGCGATTTCTTGTTAACATATAGATTGAGGTTGTAGTAGGCTTACAATAAATGTTTTGCATCATTTTATTGGTTAAAGTTGTGTTTATATAGGCTGAAAATATTAAGACTACATATTTTATTAGCTTGTGTTGATTTTGATTAATTCAAATTGTTTGTTGCCATAATCATGTTTTTTATTAATCAATCTGAATTTTTACGATCTATTGAGATATAGGAAGGCTCTTCATATTTTGTTTTAACCTCTTCAAGTTTCAAAATTTTTTTATGATGTATAAGCTTTAGTGAAACACTATAAAAGGTATGGTTTGGTTACAAATTTGTGGGATTTGTTTTTATGTAGTTGTTGATTAGGTTCAGGGCTGTTGTTTTCCATTAAAAATATTTTATAGGCTGCTCTTGGCCTGTAGAAATCAAGATTTGAATTTCATTGATAATTGAATGTGAATTAGATTGATATATGCTATGTATGAGCATTAGAGAAAGCATAAGGTATAAGCATTTCATTAGTTGCATTTAAACCCCTTTCTTGGATTGATTTTATGAAGGTTTGAGAAGTTATATAAGTTTGTGTTAAAGCTCAAGGTAGTTTTTTTTAGGGGTTGTCTTTGAGGGATAAAAATTGGTTTAAACTTATTGTATTGTTTAGTTACTCTTTACCTTAAAGTAAGATTGTAAAGGTTCTTTTTAGCCTTAGAATCAAGATTGTTGTTAGGGTTCCTCTTGGCCTTAGAATTATGATTTTTGTTAAGGTTCCTCTTGGCCTTAGAATCAAGATTGTTGTAATGGTTCCTCTTTCACTCATAATCAAGATTTTTGTAAGAGTTACTGTTCGACCTTTTAAAGCAAGATTAGTTTGTTAGTGAATTTTTAACAAGTAGTCGGAGAGAGGATGTAGCCTTGGGATAGGTGCATCTCTATAAATCATGGTGTTCATCTCTTCCCTATCGCTTTATATTTGTGCTCTTGCATTTGTTTTATTATTACTTAAATTTAATTAATATTGGTTTAAGGTTAATTTTCTCATATTGGGTGAATTTTGGTTAGGAAATTCATATAGTTGAAATTAGCTTAAGGTGTTTAATTAGTTTAATTTAGAATGAAATTTTTAAACACCCAATTCATTCCCCTATTATGAGCCATAAAGCTTATAGTTTTTTTCATTAAAGAATTGTGATATGGGAGTTAAATAAAAAACATTAATTGATATTTATTTTTACTAATTCAATTTTTTTGAAATTTAAAATAATTAAATAATAAAGCAGAAATCCAAGATACATGGGTTATATAAGAAACTCAAGTAAAAAAAATGCAATTAATTTTTTATTCTTGATCACTTTTGTTCTGAGTGGATGCTTAATTTATTACTCAAGGACGATCAACAGTTCAAGTGTGGGGGTATTGGATATCATATTATTATATTTCTTCTATGATTGCTTTCGTAATGACTATCTTATGTTTAAGATGCAATTCCATGTGATTTGGGTGCATATTTTATTAATTCTTAAACAATGTGTTTCTTATGTTGCTTTGGATGATTATTCATGTTGTGCAGAATGTTGGTGAACGTTTTATGACACTTCTGGGGCTATAAGGGGTGTGCAGTCAATTTGAGGACTTAGAGCATCATATTATAAAGATCCATACCAATGTTTAACGTTATATTACTAGCCATTAAGAGTGCATAAAGAGAAGAATAGGAGAAGCTCAAACAAGTAATGGTTTTGTTACAGGTAATTTTGATGATGCATTAGGTTTACATATAGAGCTCAAATTTTCATGAAAATTTACGTGGTGTAAGAAAATGATGTGAGTAACTTATAGTTCGAATTTCATGACCATTAAAAGTGGGGAGAAGAAGTTATAGATCAAAGAAAAATAAGGAATAAAAGTTGTCAAAATTCATGTCACACTAGCAACTTTGTTGCTATAGTGACTTGGCAATTTCTAGGATTTATAGGATGACGTATTTAAGTCAATTCTATCATATTTTTGTACTAAGAGGTCATGAGAAAACCCTAGCACTAGTCATTCTAAGCCTAAGGAGCATCTAAGACAAAAAAGAAAGGGTTTTGGAGGGAGAAAAACATCATGAAATTGAAGGTCAAAATGGAAGATCAAGATTCAAAGGGGTTGTCTAGATTTCCAGCAAAAAGGGGCTTCAACATCATCATTAGTTTATTTTTTCCTTTGGTTTAATTCTGTCGTTAAATCTAAATAGTGGTTGCTTGAACATGATTATGAATTGCTAAATCCAGTTTATGGATTGTTCTTGAATTTTGTAACTAACTTTTATCTTATTGATTTAATCAATGATTGTTTTGTTAATTGTTAAGCCTATAATCACTTGAAATCGAGAGATTATTTTGGTTTATCAATAAATCAATAGTTATTTTGCTAATTGTTAAACCTATAATCACTTCAAATCGAGAGATTATTTTGATTTATTTGAGTTAGGTTGTGTAATAAGAGTTGGTTAGCTAATGGACTTACAATTATTAAATTAGCACTTAATTGAAGAAAGATCGTAGTTTCTTGTGAATTATCATTAAGATTGCTTCAAATCCAATTACATGTTTAGAAGTATTTTGTGAATCGAGGGGTTACAATTTAACTTGTAATTGATCTAATTAGATAATCAACTATTGGATATCCAAGATCAAATGCAATTAAATTAATAATGTAAAAGGAAGGTAACAAGCATAGAATAATCTGCAAGTTTTTATTATTGAATAACTTCATTTTTTGTCTTTTTTTTACGGTTTAATTCATTGAATTTGTTAGTTTAGTTTAATTTTTAATTTCTATAATTTTGGTTTATCTTAATAAAGTGTATTTCAGAGTTTTAGGTATCTATATTCATCCCTCATGGGATCAATATCCGTAACACTATAAGTTACAACCTGTTTTCTTATAGTATAGCGGGAATTAGCAAGCAAGGAGTTGAAATTCTAAAGAAGCAAACTAAACTAAAGGAAACAACTTAAAGGCTCTAAATAAAACTAAGTCAAAACATACTAAGTACTATGAAAATAACCTAAAGTGAACCTAAATGATAGGTAAACTAATATTAGGAAAAACAAAATCCAAGGCTTAAGGCAATATGATCACTTATTAAATGACTTAACACATACAAAAATAAAGGGTTCGTAAACACTAAAAACACCTAAGGTTTAAGAAAATAATTAAAAATTACTTAATAAAATCAAATGAGAGCATGCTAAACCCAAAATAAACTAAAAAAAAAGAAAGGGTTCTAAAAAAATTACAAAAAACCTAAAGGAAACAAATTAAAATACTAAAGCATTAAGACTTAAAATAATACCAAACAAAAGGTTCACCAATAGGAATGAATTTTATGGTATTTCCACATGTGTTTCAATGAGATTTTATCCTTATTTTGATGATTAAATGTTTAATTTGTGCTCCGTTTAATTTTAAATGTAGATTTGATCATTGGACATAAATACAATTTCAAAGCATAGAATTTAGGGAAGCTTGGAACAAAATGGAGCAAAGAGCTACCAAATAAAAAGCTAAATAGTAGATTGCATAGAGGCTAAATGACATCATTTAAGTTACTCAAAATTTCCATTCAAGTCCTTTTTTTGGAATCCTAAATGATGAGTTTAATAGGCATCGCTTAAGTAACTTTTCAAGGGCATTTGAAGTCCTAGAAGGGCTTTCTTACTTAAAATAAAAAAAAGGAAAATTTTGAATTTTTGAAAAGGATGCATTTTATGATATCTTTATATGATTTGTAATGTCATTTCATCTGTATTTTGATGTTTTGAGTTTACATGAAATTTTGACCTTATAACACAAATACAAAGTGAAAAGAGCATCTTTGGAAGTGATTTGGGGAAAATTTGGAACTAAAAGAGGTATCGAATCAATTTTAAGAGCTAAAGCATCATTTTATGAGCATCAACACTAAATTTCAAGGTTATATAACAAGCCATGAAAGATGCTTCAAGAGAAGAGTAAGAGAATATCAAACAAGCACCGATTTTGGTGTAATATACTTTGGTGATGTATTAGGCAAACATTTATATCTTAGGTTGATTTAAAGTTATATGGGGTGAAAAAATATCATATGAGGAACCTACATACTAAATTTCATGACTATCAGAGGTACGTAGGAGGAGTTAAAGCAAAAAAAAGAAAGAAGTGTAGATGTTGTCATACTTAAATGACGATTGAAGTAAACCATTGTTTAATGTTGGCCAAAGGCTCTTAAAAGAAGAGAAAAGCATTTTGTTTCACCAAAAACAAAATGAAAAACTTGACCTTTCAATTTTTTAATGATTCAAACCCGAAGAAGGCACTATAAATAGAGAAAAGGAAGAGGAATTCATCACTTTAGCTTACCATTTGGAGTAGCCTTGATTTCTTTGTATTTACTTGAGGTTTTTTAGGTGTTTTTGTTATTAATTTCATCTCTTTTCATGCTCAGGCCTTAAATTATGTAGTTTAGGTGTTGAATCTTAGTTTTCTTTGCGGTTTTACTATTGTCTTTCTACCTTCGTTGTTTAAAATTGTTATTTTGCTTCAATTTTGTTAAATATGCATAGAATGCTAGGTTTTCATTAATATAATGTTATTTCTTTAATTTATAGCCTTATTCTTGTTTTTTTCTTATGCTTTCTGATCTTTTTTTTCCTTTAATTTCATATTGTGTTTTGTATTATTTTCATTATGGTAGCTTAGTTTTCTTATTGGTTTGAAGATATTTAATGGATTCATTGATGATAAAGGTGAGAATTGATTGGTTCTTTAATGAACATTTAGATTGGATTAGATTAGATTGGAATTCGAATTTAATTCCATGAATTATGGATTAACTTATAGGATTAACCATTATAGGTGTGATTCTTAGTTCAATTGTTAGGTATTTAACTTTTGATTCCTAATTTTCATTAGTTAATACCGCTTGTAGCAATAGGCTAATGAAGTTTTTAAGTAAAATTAATTAACTAGTCTAGGATATTGACAAGATGTCCAACTTTGCGTAAAAAGACTAGGTAAGCTCTAAGAAAGTGCTACAAAATTTGAAAATTGTGATCTGTTTTTTTTTTCTTCAACATCCTTGATTATGTTAATATTTTAGACTATATAAAATGTATTAAATGCTTGGTATTATGCATATAAGGGATTTTTTTCTACTAATCTTGTGCCTTACATGTGATAAAAGTTGTTTTTGAGTCATGATGAAGTTAAGAATTGTGAATTGGATTAAAGGCATTAAGGGAATTATGTTGTATTTAATTGATTTTCAGTTTTTTAGCAAGATTATTTTAAGTAGAATGTTTAAGTCATTTCTTGAGGACAAGAAATAGTTCAAGTATGGGGGTATTTGATTTGGATGTATTTTATGATATTTTAGTATGAGTTTCAATTTCATTTAATCCCTATTTTGGTGTTTAAATGTCTAATTTGTGTTCCTTTTGAGTTTACATGCAGATTTTTAAAACAACTTATGTTCCAGCTCAACAGGTAAATGATAGGACTTTCCATAAAACAAGTGATATAGATACATGCTAATGGGAATATTAAGCCATGAAATAAGTTTGTAATAGATCATTTAATTTTAAATACCAATCTTTCCTTGATACACTAAGGGTCTTTTCAAAATTTATTTTTATTTTATGATTAGAAATTTCAATTTAACTGCCAATCTGAGGACGATAAGATGTGGAAGCCTTATGGGTAGTACCATATTTAAAAATGAGGGAATCAAATTACTTATTTTAGAAGTGTAAACCTCCATCACTAATAATCACTCTCAGTGTACCAAATATTGTAAAAATATTCTTCTTTAGGAACCTAACCACTTCTCTTGAATTATTGGATGGCAAAGTAATTACTTCAACCCATTTACTTACATAATCAATTGTAACTAAAATACATTGATTGGGTTATGATTTTGGGGAAGGTCCCCAAAGCGTTTGAAGCCTAAGTGTTCAAAGGAAAAAACTAAGAAAGAAGCTAGAGCTTCTCACACTAAGATGATCTGATCACAGACTAATTGTTATGTGTTTGATGTGTTTGTTTGGCTCTTAGCAAGCTCTGAAGTCTCCCCTCACATGCCACCAGACAAGGGAATTAATTAGCATCACGCCTGAATTGAAATGAGCTAGCCA
>JAOXYD010000134.1:7483610-7495385 GCA_028565735.1 Pinacopodium congolense
TGCTTAATAGGCCACTTAACACCAAGGTATGCAGCCACTTGCCCACCATTTAAGCTTCCATTTGTAACACTTTAAGAATTGTTTATAAGAGGTTGCTTTGGTGTTATTTTGACTATGATTGGTTGAATATGACAAGAAAGTATTGTGTAGTATAATTCTGTCCAGAATTTATTTGAGTCAGTTATGTTGTTTAAGTCATAACTAAGCCTACAGATCCCCAAATTGTGTGATTCTTATTTCATATAAAACCTAAGACATAGGGATAAATATCTCTAGAGACACTTTGATTTAATTCTGGCTCTATAACGTTCGAAATTAAGGTTGAAAAAGGTGACCTAATGCTGCCTCTATTTTAGAGCAACTTGTGATCATTTATTCATATCTCATGATTTCAAACTCCAAATGGTTTGATTTTTAATGCTATAGAAACTACATACAAAGGGGAAAAATTGTCTAGAAGACCTCAAAACCCAGTTCTAACGTTTTCTATATGCATATTAAGGAATAATTCATAGGTTTAATCAATATAATTTCTATGTAACAACTTAACTTGTCAGTTGATACTTTTTATGCCTTTCACATTCAAATCATAATACAATTTGAACTCTTATCTCACATATACTTTTATAAACATGTATTATTTCAACTAGGGTATATTTTAGGGCCTTACACTTACCTTCAAGTATAACTCATGCCATGCTAATTCCTCCCCTTCTAAGTGCATTATAGCTAATCCCACCTTAACCTTTGACAGGGTTCTGTCCAGTATAAAGAACTATTTGCACTTGATCACCCAACCTTTTAATCCTTCTCCTTTGAATACTAGAAACTCGATCTTGTTAAATCGAGTAGGAATTGTATAGTTTTTCAAGTTTGCTCTTTTTGCATTTGTCATACGTTGCTCTTCTAAGCTTTTTTCTATTGAATCTATTTGATGTAATTACAAGATCCACTCCTATAGTTCATGGATATTCATTTCTGATTTCTGCATCTATTTACACAGACCTTCTTCAATATGTGTTCACTCTTGAGCCCGCATGCCTTTTGCCATCTTCAACTACTTTGGGATTATTCACTCTAATGCTAATTTAATATAGGTAAATGTTAGAAATTATGGATTGAAAGTCATAATGGAATTCAAACGTCACAATCAATAGTAAGAGATTTGAGAGAGAAAGTGAAGAAATAAAAACTTTATTTTTCCATCCTTTTACATGTTATTTATGATATTAGTTGTTAGTATCTTAAAAGGGTCATGTAAATATAATTAGAAAGATATTATAATTTGTAATGATTAAAAACTTATTAGTATGAAATGAAAATGAATTTATTTTGAGTTCTAATATATTAATTATTTATAATGTTTAAGTTTTTCATAAATAATATATTTATTTTAGTAAATATATTTTATCATAATTAATTTAATACTAAATAATTGGTGTAATTTGTTAAAATCTAAAGGATAAAACTCTTATTTATAAATATATGTAAAGTAGTCTTTTTATGAGAAAAAGTAATTTCTCTTTATTTTAATATTAACTAATAATAAGTACAATGTTACTTAGTAATATATTATCAATGCAAAATTAATGAATAGAATATTATAAATAGCTTGAATAGAAAAATTTTAAGAATTAATAAAAATAATTATTCTATTAATTAAAACTAAATATAATTATATTTAATTATATCTTATTGTATAAGAGAAGATAATAAATTTAAATTTTCTCTTTCATATATTTATACATGATTAAATTCACTAGGATTTTTCATTGTTGCTCTAAGCATTAAAATTATCAAATAAATTTATAAGGTTTCAAAACTATCAATATGACAAAGTATAGAAAAGATTCACACTTATCATTTATGCATATACACTTAGACTTTTATTAGTTATGTAGGACGAATTTATTAGAAGTCTAATAAATAATAATTTATTTAATAGTTTTGAAGTTTCAAAGATCTAAATGATAGTTTAAAAAGATATGTATATTTTGTTGTATATATGCAGTATTTTTAGTATCGGTACAAACTGACGGTTTATGTCAGTTTGTATCGTACCATCATAAAAATGGTACGAAATAAATAAATATCATACCAGATTTGGATATCGGCTCATACCATTTTTACAGGCTTGTACTAGCCGATTTTAGACCGATTTTGAAATACCAACTTAAAACTGGGGTCGATATGCAAATTTTATAAAATCCATACCATTTTTTTCTCTCACAAAAGGCCACACTTGTGGCCATGAAAGGTCATAGAGGTGGCCTATATATTATTATATATAGATAATATTATTAATATATAAAGCGTTTTTATGCTGGATAGTGATGTTAGTTTTAGTATTTTTTTTATTTCATGTATTATTTATTATATGATATTTAGATATAGTTGATTATGATTTTCTAATTGGAGATTATTACTTGATGATGCATTAATTTATTAATATTTAGTAATATGTATCTATGTTTCTGTTATTTTTATTATATTTGTTCAAGTTGATATTTATTTGAGAAATAGATAAACATTAGTATTAATATAAATAAAGAAAATACTTATTTATTATATATTATTATTAATTTATGTGAGTTTTGATGTATTAATATTAAATTATGATGGTTTGATTATTATTATTTTGTTTATATTAATTCAGGTTATAATTTATTTGAGAAATATGTGAAAATTGATATTAATAAGTATAAATATTGTATGAAAATTGTATTATATTTATTGTATTAATTGAATATTTGAAATATGTTAAAATTATATTTATAGTGTATGTATAATATATATAGAGATTATTTTGCAGATTTTATAAAATCTAAAAATTAATTTATAATTTTAAAAAATTTATCGGTATCAGTACCAGTATTAGCTGATGCCGGTACGATATCAATAAAGTTTTTAAAATTATAAATTAGTGATGTTGGTATGATACTATTTCGAAACAAAAATCAATGTTGGTGCGATACCGATTTTCAAAATATTGCGTATATGCCTACGTGTCAGGTTTCATTAGTTGTATCAGTGCAAAATTAACAGAGTTTTGTCTTTTAACCTAAGATAAATGAGTTTTAAAAGATTGGTCACTAAAATAAATTTTTTAAAAGGTTTCACATTAAAGTGAAAAAGTCCCAAAAAGTAGGTCTTCAGATTTAAAACTTTTAAAAGTTAGTCAGTAGTTGAGTTATACATATGGATATTCACATGTGCACAATGTGTTAGTGAAAAATTAACAAATACATTTTTTGACCTGAGTTAAATGAAGAATTTTTAAAAATTGAACTCTAAAATGAAAAAATCTCAAAAGATTGATTACTAATGAACATCTTTGGATTCGTCATTTACATGTCTATATCAATGATGAATGTAAACAAATAATTCCTTCCATGTAATTTTTAAATGGAATATTTCATAATTAATGATTGAGTTTATTTATATTATGAAAAAAGTTTTAAATATATTATGGAGTTTTAATATATTTTAATATTAATATTTGTTCACAAATCAATACGATAAATTTAAGTTTATTTATATTGTAAGAAGAAATTGAAGATATATTATTACTTTTTAATTTGTCAAGTATTAATATATAAACATACGATAGTAAGTACAAATTAGAATCGTATAATCTATTCATCCTTATTGACACCTTTGCTAAAATTGGCACACTAGGGTAAAAAAGAGTTTTATTAATCCTTGTTGTTGCTTTTTATTAAGATAACAAAATTTATATCATTATATAAAGTGGTGCTACTATAGATGTAATGAAAAAATTTTCTTGAATACGTTTTGTACATATACTGGTTGTTGTTTATTTTATACATATAACTCTTTATTTCAATTAATCAATTTTACTTTTTCAAAAAAATTCTTGATTAAGGAACAATAAAGTAGCACAACAGTTTTAAACTATAGTAATAGCATTGATTAGATATAGTAATTATTTGAATTTTTATAAAGCAATGAATTAATTTTTTTAGGTAATGATATCTAAAAATAAAAACAATAGTTAATTATTTCATTAGCAAAGATACATAGTTAATGTAAAAGCAAACTTTTGTCATTGAGTTGTCCATACGTATATTAATATTTATAAATACAATAATATATAATATTAAAAGTAGTTATTAATGTATGATATATTGTTTTATGGGATATCCAAAAACTTTAAAGTTCATAAACATTAATGTATGACATAGTCAAAATACAATAGCTTCAATATGGAGTTGTTAAATTTAAAAATTGACATATTCAAAATACAACAATTCAAAATCATTAGCTAAACTGTGCATATGTACTATCTTTTTCTAGTCTATATAAAGTACATATAAGTACATCAACTAAAATACAAAACAAAGTCAATATGTATGGGCACTTGAGATTGATTTACAAATTAAATAACTCCTACTTATCCACTCCTAATCACCAACTTCCTATAAAAAAACAAGAATTAAATTATAATGATTTTAAAACTATTATGCTCATAATTAGAAGTATATTAGAATTTAGGAAATTTGTCACCTGATATTCTTCATATTGATATGTCCTTCTTGATTAATTAGGTGCAATCAATTTACGAAGCATGTCTATTTTTGTTATGTTGGCTTGCAATCATTCTTTCTTTATATCATGTTCTAGTTGCCTTTTTATTTCTAAACATTTGACTTTCTCTTATTCTAATTCTTTTATCATTCTCTCCTTTTCAACTCTACTTTTTGATTCATGTCTTCTTCTAGTGTAATCTTGATAGCTTGTATGTACTTATTAGAAACTTTGTAAAAGGCTTCACTCCCCATATTATTTACTTCTGCTAGATGATTTCACACTCATTCAAATGGTTTATTACATTTACGTCTAATCACTCTCGTATTATCAACAACTTCATCAAGTTTTTTACTATCATTTTCTTTTTAAACTTCTTCATTACAAACCTACAAAAGAAAAATAATGTGTTATTTTTCAATTAAATTTGCCTTAATCAATCAAATTAACAAAAAATAAAAAAAAAGAACTCCTAAAAAAGATCATAAACAAACGCAATAAACAATAAATTTAGATATCATAATGAAAGTAATAATATCACAAAAAATTGTTATAAATAAAATGTTACTTATAATTTTCTCTCGTACTTCCGTAGCTTGTTTGTACACTTTTCTAAGTCTTCTTTTATATGTTAGTAAGATATTTTTCAACATTAGATGGTGGAATTTTATCCTCTCTTTTATTTTGCTATCCATAGAAACAATTGTTAATATTTTAGAAGATTTAGATAGTTTTTAATAATTATAACTTACTGTAAAACTTATCAACTTAGTATAAACACTTGCAAATCTCTTAGGACTAGCTGTGTGAATTTCAGATTGCTTATTTCTATTTTGAATATTTTTTAACAATTTGCTACATATTGAAATATTACATTAATTAGATATTACGAAACTAATTCATAAAAAATACTAATAATTATCATACCTTCACATTTAGGTGGTTATAAAAAAGTAATGAACTCCTCAAAAACTTCTTTACTTATTTAGTTGGGATGATTGACCATTCTTTCCACATCTGTTGTATACTGTTTAAAATGCTCTTACTTCATTCTAGGCTTGTAAGATCTCCATGCATTTCCAATAGTTTTCAAAATCTGTGCTTTACTTTCCAATAGTATAATATATTTATTCTGCAATACAATCAATATTCATTTAAATTTCAATAATAAAATTGAAAAAATTATTAACAAAATGGTTTCTTACATTATCATATTTCTAAATAGGCTCACTTGGAATCTTATACTAATTGACATAATTTAAAGTTGTAGGATTTTGTTAACAAGCCATAAGATCCAAGAAATGTGTGAATTCAGTTAGTGTCTTCTCATCATGACCAATTGCCTAGTTAAGAGCATTAAAAAATTTGTTTGTATTGATCCAAAAATCTTACACGAACCTCCTTAAGCAAAGTTGGACCTCTCCTATTCTTCTTCACAAATTCTATATTCAAAACAATTATTAATGTTAATATACAATAACGAAATAACTTAAATAATAATATAATATATGATTATCTTTGAATCGAGCAGTAACAATTTCTATCATATCTATGAATAAATCTTTTTCATTTTCTTGTATTGCATCCATTTTCAAAGGAAAATTATAAGCTTGGCCCTCTACTATATTTTTAGGTGATTTTGATTGTTTTTCCATAACTTCAGTTAGTAGTTCTTGCCACCTTAATAAAGCATATTTTGTTTCATTACTAATATTATCATATTATATGCTTTATTCATCCCCTCTACTTATATGTTCAGCTTGGAATTGTCCCTCGTCAAGTTTCTTTTGAATTCAGAAACATTACCTAAAAGATATAAAAGTTATGGTATGTCATTCTTCTTAGAGAATTGGTCTTTACTTTTCTATTAAAATTTATGATAGTTAAAACCATGAAATGGAAAAAAATTATAAATTGTAAGAATAAATGGTACTATGATGTAAGCACATGTATAAAAAGACATATTACCAAAACAAATGAAAAAAATAGGTACCTTTTCATGGACGACAGTTAAAGTTAATGTTTCCATGTTTTTTCTATGATTTGACATTATTCTTCATTGTACCTTTTCAAAGACAATAGTTAAAGTTAATGCTCTTGTGTTGTTTCTTACGATTTGACATTGCTCTTCACTATCCTCCAAATGATCTTACTATCTATGTAACAAGTAAATTGTATATTTTTGTTTTATGAGCATGAGTTTTGTTCTGCTGCTTTCTCAAAAAGCTTACTATAATCCCTAGTGCAACGAATTTTTCACACATATTTACTTCTTCCCTTTTTTCATGATAAAGACATGTAACAATAATCAATGTCGTTATTAGTAACCATATTTAATAAAAATTAAATAACTACAATAAAGTTGACTTAAACATATAGTAATGAAAATTAAAATTTTTGACTAAAAAAGAAAAATAAGTAAATAGAATATATCGAAAAGCTTGATGTAATGTATTTGAGTCCAAGATGACTGCTTTGGCTTTCACCTTATCTTTTTTCCCTTTAACAAGATGCCCAACTTTCACAAAATAAAAATAAAAATAATAAAGGTGATACTTAAACAAGATTTGCATTGCCATTTTCTTCCATGTGTTTATTGTATTTTTCCCTTACCTCATAATATATATAAATACAGCAAAAATTTGCATACACTTGAGCTAGGTATCCTTTTACTATAAACCCTTTTAATTGGCTTTTATTATAAACATATCTTTTCAAACTATCCATTCATAATAAAGGCTAATCGAAAGGATTTATAGTGAAAGGATACTTAGATGAAAAGTGTACAAATTTTTGTTATATTTTTATGCATTATAATGTAATGAAAAAAAAGTGAAAGATAATGACAATGTAAATCTTGTTCAAGTATCATCTTCTTCTTTTTTTCAAAAGTTGGGCATCTTATTAGAGGAAAAGGTAAGGAAAAAGGTAAAGTAGTCAATTTAAACTTAAATACATTACATCAAACTCATCAATATATTCTATTTAGTTAATTTTCTTTTTCTATTAAAAAATTTAATTTTCATTACTATTGGTTTAAGTAAACTTTATTGTAGTTATTTAATTTTCTTTTAAATATGGTTGCTAACAACAATATTATTTATTATTATAGGTCTTTATCATGAAAAAGGGATAAATCAAATATGTGCAACCAAGTTCGTTGAATCAAGGACTACAACAGACTTTCTAAGAAATCAGCGAAAGAAGACTCATGCTTATAAACAAAAATACACAACTAATTTGTTACATAGAGAGCACGAGCATTTGGAGGATAATGATGAATAATGTCAAATCATGGAAAACAACACAACATTAACTTCAATTGTTGTCCATGAAGAAGTATTTATTATTTCATTTGTTTTAGCAGTATATCTTTGATACATGTGATTATGCCATAGCATAATTTATTCTTTTTTTTTTTCATTCTATGGTTCTAATTATCATAGATTTTAATAGAGAAGGAATGATCAGTCCTCGAAGAAGAATGACAGATTACAATCTTTATATCCCTTAGGTAGTGTTGTTGACTTTTTAAGGTTAAAAAAAAATTGTTGAGGGACAATGAAGAAGGCATACAATATGCTAATATTAATAATCAAATACAGTCTATTTTATCAAGATGACAAGAAATAGTGACTGAAGTTATGAAACAACAACCAAAACCACTTGAAAATATAGTAGAAGGCTAAGCTTCTAATTTTCTTTTAAAATGAATGTAGTACAAGAAACAAAAATGATTTAAGTATAGATGTGATAGAAATTGCCACTGCTCAATGTAAAGGTAACCATATATTATACTATTCTTAAGTTATTTCTTTATTATATATCGATAATAACAATTGTTTTGAATATAGAATTTATGAAGAAGAAGAGGAGAGGTCCAACTTTACTTAAGGAGGTTTATGCTAGATTTTTGGATCAACACAGACCAATTTTTTTAATGCTCTTAATCAAGCAAGTTATCTTAATGAAAAGATACTTATTGAATTCACATGTTTCTTGGGTACTATAGCTTGTAAACAAAATCTTGCATCTCTAAATCTTTATTCTAATGACAAAATTGGTGTCAGATTCTAGTGAACCTATTTAATAATATGTTAATGGGAGAAACCACGTCGTTAATACTTCTTTCAATTTTATTATTAAATTTTAAATAAACATTGATTGCATTACATAAGAGATATATTTGTCATTAGAATTGAGGATGTATAGGAATGTTACAAGTTTATAGTAAAGCAAAAGCATTTTAAATAATATACAACAAATGCAAAAAGAATGGCTAATCATCCTAACTAAATAAGCAAAGAAGTCTTTAAGGAGATCCTTACTTATTGGAACCACCCAGATGTGAAGGTGTGATTTATTAGTACTTTTTATCAATTAGTTCCATCATATCTAATTTATATAATATTTCAATATGTAGCAAATTGTTAAAATAAATAATCAAAATAGAAAGCAACAATTTGAAATGTACACAGTTGATCCTAAAAGTTTTGCTAATATTTATGCTAATTTGGTAAATTCTACAATGAGTTATAATCTATCAAAAAAAGTTGTCTAAATTTTCTAAATCATTTTAAATTGCTATTTAATAATTGTTTCTATGGATAGCAAAATGAAAGAGGATACATTTCCACCCTTTAATGCTAAGAAGTATCTTGCGGCTTATAAAAAAATGCTTGAAAAAATTTACAAACAAGCTACAAAAGTAAGAGAGAAATTTGTGAGTGGTATTGTATCTTATAACAACTTTTTATGTTGTTATTACTTTCATTGTGATATCTAGATTTACTGCTTATTGCCTGTGATTCTAATCCTGTTAAATTGTTCTTTTTATTTTTATTTTTGTTTATTTGATTTATTAAGGTCAATTAATTAAAGAACACTTTTTTATTGTAGGCTCCTAATGAAGAAGTGCAAAAAGAAAATGATAGTCAGAAACTTCATGAAATTATTATTGGTATACGAGTGATAAGATATAAATGTAATAAATTATTTGGAAAAGGTGTGAAATTATCAAGTATAAAAGAAAATAATGTGGGGAATGACGTCTTTTACAAGGTTCCTAATGAGTACCTATAATATATTAAGATTACATTGGACGAAGAGATGAATTAAAAAGTAGAAGCTGAAAAGAAGAGAATGAGAAAGGAATTAAAACAAAAAAAGTCGAACATTTGAAAATGAAAAAATGATTAGAACAAGATAAAGTAAATAGAGGAAAAAATTATGCAACAAATATTTTCTTTCATTCAATCTCAACTTGAACGAATTAAAATCACAAACATAGACATACTTTATAAATTAATTGCACCTTATCAATTAAGAAGAGAATATCAACATAAAGAATATTAGGTAACAAAATCCCTAAATTCTAATCTACTTGTTCATAAGCATAATAATTTTTAAAATAATTTTAATCTCCTTTTGTTTTTTCAAATAAAAATGATGATTGAGAGTAGATAAATAAGAGCTACTTAGCCTATGAATTCACTTATATGTAGTCAATATGCTAAAAAGATACTACAAGTCGAATTAATCTCCTTTTTAATTCATTTCAATATTATATTTATCTTATATTTTCATTTTTAAATATGAATTTCACTTTCAATAATGTAAATTGACACTTAATTTGACAATATGATAATTATTTAGGGTAAAATGAATCTCAACTAGCAATAAAGGGTGTTCATACTATTATCATCTTAAGTTATATCATAATAAAGAAAAGTGTCATTTGTATATAATTTAAAAATTTAGGATTGTTTGATTCAACTTTTCGTTTTTATTTTCTATTTTTATTTGTGTTTTTATCATTTTTGTGTATTTTTTCAATTTTATACTGTTTTTTCGTTTTCGTAGTTTTATTTAGGTGTTATTTTTTAAGTTTTTGTACATATTTTTTTTTGTGTTTAAAAAAATAAAGAAAACGAAAACTATAATAAAAAACATACAAGCCCAAAATAACAGTAAAATAGATAAAATTTTATGTCTAGTAGATCATTTCCTTGCTATAAAGGTCATTTGTATTTTTTATAATTTAACTATTTATTTAAAATAATTTTTTTAATATAATAAGTCATGTAGTTATAAAAATAGGAAGAGATATAGCTTAAATGATTTGTGCCTCATCAAGCCAATAGCCTAATTTAACAAAAACCCTAAAAAAATTTTTTGGAATAAATCAAAATTTTCCATTAAATAATGAACAGAACTCAACAGGCTCTCGGGCAGTGTCACAAATAAGCTACAACAGTAGCCAGTCAATTTGGCTATCCTTTTTTTAAAATGTATTAAGTAAATATAATATTCGCAATTTCTGGGATCGAAATGAGGAGAGGCTGTAACTATTCGTGAGTTATTTTCATTTCCATCGTCCGTATATTTCAGGTGATAAAATAATAATATCATTTTTAAATTGTGTAACAAAACTTAATAGTTTAAATAATAAGATTGAATATTCGGCAAGCCTACAAGGGACGTTGGTAAATTACTATTATTTAATATTATGCACTCAGCTGTAAAGCACCATAACCAATCTTCTTCGCTTGGATGCCAATAGCCGATCAACTACTTTATAATTAGCTAATAAAATTATGGGTTAAAATTATCTACTATGTCATTTCATAAATTATTAATTAAATTTTTATATTTTTAAAATTTTAAATTATTTTCATTTGTTAATCCTCCGTTAATTTTATCTTACTTAAATTAACAACATATCCATACAACACAAATGTGATTTAAATTAATAGATGAAATTAATTTAAAATTTTAAAGACCGATTTGATAGTTTACTAAATTATAAAGATCTAATTAATAAATTATCAATTTACAAAAACTTAATTAATAATTTACCAAATTACAAGGACCTAAATGATTTTAAATCTAATTAATGAATAATTTTGATAAATAAAATAAAATTTTAGTAACTAAAAAATTGTATTTTGTAAATATTTTATCATTTTAATAAAGTATAAAATTTTCTTAAATTAAATTTTAAAACCTTATATAAACCATTAAAATATTTTATCTTTTACAAATTCAATATAGATAATATTAGATATACATAAGAGTAAGATAAAGGCATTTATTATATAAATAACACATTATTAATTGTTTTAACTTTATATTTTTTTTGACATAATAATAATTTAATTTATATATGATTTAAAAATATTTACATTCAATTCTGATTAAATTCAAATAAAATAGATTAAAACTTAT
>JAOXYD010000134.1:7500322-7518826 GCA_028565735.1 Pinacopodium congolense
CTAATCTAGGATTCCATACCTTTAGGTTATACTTTCGGAGATTGCAAGTTAGTGGCTTAAGTTAGTCGTTATTTAGTACCTAATATATCTTCACTATTAAATCTAGAGAGATTGTTCTAGGTTATAGTGAAGATATGGGCATTTCTAAAGCTTATTAGATTTACCTAAATTAGAGGAATTGAGGGTTTGAAAGCCTATTCAAACCTATAAGCTAACACCATAACTAGAACACCCTTTTATCTAGATTCAAGGATCAATAAGTATCCTAGAATCCTAATAATACCTTCAACCCATTTCTTTATTATTGTTGCTAGTTTATTGTGTTTTGCTTTGTGTTTATCCTTTTTGTTGTTTTTATTGCTTCTTAGTATGTTGGTTCTCTTTGCGTCCAGGGGTTTTTATTTTTGTTTTTCTTTAAAACATTAGAAATAACAGTATACCCTAGACCTTTGTAGGATCGTTCTTGACTTGTTTTAACTATATAGTTAGGTTAGTTAGGTAAATTTATTATTTGGGAGTTCGCGAAGACTCACCAGTCAACAATCACATATGCATACAATTTACTACGTAAACTTGCAACTTTAGATGGTCCAAACAAATCCATATGCAATAATTCTAAAGGTCTAGAAGTTATTATCACATTTTTCTTCTTAAATGAAGCTTTGGCTTGCTTTTCTATTTGACATGCACTACATATCTTGTCTTAGGTAGACCATTCAATAACTCCTTGATGCAAAGATTTGAGATGTCCTCCATACTAGTATGACCTAACTTTCTATGCCCCATCTAAGCATTCTTATTCATATAAATCAATCACTCAACACTTTGATTAAAGAGATCATTCAAATCAATAATATAGATATTTCCCACTCTCTTACTAACAAAAACAATACAATTATCAATTACTTTAGAAATTATGCAAGATTTACATTCAAAAGATACTTTGAAACCTTTATCATAGAATTGACTCATACTTAAAAAATCATGTTTTAAACCTTCTACTAATAGCATATTATCAATGGTAGAATCATTTATAACAATTTTGCCAATGCTAATTATCTTACCTTTGGCATTGTCTCCATATATGACATATCAACCATCTTTGTCGTTTAAGGAAACAAATTAAGAATCATCTGCTGCTATATGCCTAGAACATCCGCTATCTACATACCATATACTTCTCTTAAAATCCTACAAAATAAGTAAAATCATTTCACTTTAGGTACCCACACTAATTTGGATCCTTAGGGGTTGGATATCTTTTTGATTTCTAAAGCCTTTGGTAAACTAGAAAACCCAAAGGGTTATCAAAACAACATCTTTCTAAATGACCAAGTCTACCAAAATAATCATAAACATAAGTAACTTTATGAAAATGCTTGTTTGGTTTCAAGTTGTTCCTATATGCAAATCTTGATGCATCATTTTAAAGATTCTTTCTTTGTTTAAATTTTGGAGTAAAATGAGTGTAAGAACCATTTCTTGATGCATGAGCATGCATAAAATATGCATGTAAATGTGTAGGCCAAATATGCATAGAATGTGGTCGACATGCATTATAAGATGATTTTTCATTTGTAAAGAAAGAAATTGTCTTTTCTTGGGTGCTTACACGTTTCTCCTAGATTTTAATTTTGAAGTATATATAAAAGCATGATGAAAGTTCCTAAATTTAGTGTTAGAAGATAATGCACCATTATCAAAAGATTACCTAGGAACATGCTCTTCATCCAAGCTTTTTCCCTTTACAAAAAATGGTTTTGGCATTAGGTGTTCCACTCCCTTGAGCGAATCTTAAGTCACATTTATCACTGGAAGCCTTTTGGTCTCCTAGCATGTTATCCAACTTTTCTTTTCCCTTGATTAACTTATCTAATGATTCTTTAAGACATTTCTTCTTATTCTTTAAGGAATCATTTTCATCTCTCATCTTTTTTCTATCACCATCAAATTCCACACTCTTAAATTCTAAAGCATGCAAATCATTCTTCAACTTCTAATTTTCCACTCTAAGGTCATCCATCAACTTCATGCATTCCTTATGTTTGGAATATAACTTCCTCCTTCTCATGGTAGCACATTCTAAATATCTAACCAATTCATTATAGTTTAAATAAACATCTATAATAATATTCTCATTCTTATCATCATTCAAACGGAAAGAAGATGGTACCTCATCATTTAAGGCCATGAGACAAAACTTGGTGCTTTTATTTTCATATTTTCCCCTTCCCTCTTCACTTTTGGTCTCCCACAAGGCCTTTAAGGCTTTCTTTCCATTCGTGTCCTTCTTCTCTCTTCTTTCTTTCTTGCTACTTCTTTCATCCTTCTGATTCCCCTTAAGAAGTGAAAAATAGCTCTTCAAATGTTTCAGTTTCCTACATTTAAAACAATCAACATTAGTAGGCATTTTCCTATAATCATACTTACCTTGTTCTCTTTTGTTGGAGTGAGCTTTCTTCTTCAAAAATTTGTTAAAATTTTTGGTGAGGAGATCTATCTCATCATCATTATCTTCTGAAGAGCTTCCTTCTTCATTATACTTATCTTTTTTTACTTTGAATGCCAAGTTCTACCTTTTTAATAAACCTTCCTCCTCTTTTGCTTTTGAGTCCTTCAACATCATCTCATGTGTAAGTAATGAACATATCAATTCCTCTAAAGGCTAAATATTAAGGTTTTTAGCCTCTTGAATGGTGGTTATCCTTACCTCCCATTCCTTTGGAAAAGACCTCAAAATCTTTTCAATAAGTTCGACATTTGAAGATGTTCTCCCTAAACCCTTAAATGCATTATAATGTTAACAAACATATCATACATGTCGAAAATGCTTTCATTATGATGCATTGAAAATAATTAATATGAATGAGCCTATCTTACTCTCTTTCTCTTGGTTGTTACCTTCATGAGTAATCTTTAAAGTGTGTCAAATTTCTTTAATCTTTTCACATATAGACACTCTATTGAATTCACTTCTACTCAAAGTACAAAACAAAATATGAACGGCTCTATAATTTATTAAAAACATTCTTTCATCATTTACATTTCACTCTTCCTTCATCTTAAGAATTCCTTGACCATTTTCTAGCTTAGTGGGAACGTATGACCTTTCATTTACTATTTCCAAAAATTTAACATTAGCGGCTTGAAGGAAAAACTTCATCCTAATTTTCCAATACAAGTATTCATTTCCATTAAAGAAAGGAGGCCTACCAACATTTTGACCCTCATAACCAGATGAACTATCGAAATGTGCCATGATGGATGTTTGCTCACAGTTTCATTAAAAATTAATACAAATGTTAGACCTAAGCTCTGATACTAATTGTAAGTCCCAAAGGCACTTAAGAAAGGTAAATTGAATGATTAAAACTTTAAATTAGCCTCGTAAACTAATTCGAATTAAATGCAATCACTAAACCAATATTTAACCTAATATGATGAGGAAATCCAAATACCAATTTGATAACAATTAAATTAATAGCCAACAACAAACAATAAGAAAGAAAAAAGTGAAGAGAAAAACACTGAATTATAGAGGTTCGCTACCTCAAAGATATACTATATTCTCTCTCTAACTACTTATTGAAAATTTCACTAATAAAATAAAAACAATTGCAACCTTTAGACTAGGGTAAAGAGTAACCCTTGCAAGGCATATTCTTCTTCTTAAAGGTGAAGAGTAACCTTTAGAAAAATCTTTATATGGAAAAGATGAGCCTTTACAAAATTACCATCTTAACAATTTAATAATCCAATAACCTCCTTACAAGAAACCAAATACACCTAAAGAGATGTTTCACTTGAAGCTTAATTAAACTAAGGACTCTTACTTTTAATAAATGATATGATTAAACTATGATACACTTTTAAGCATAAAGAAACTCAGTATGATAGAATTGATCAACTAGAAATGAGTAAATATGATAAATGATAAGAAGCAAAAAAATGCAAAGACACAAATCTAGACAACTTTAATGAATGATAATATAGTATCTTCCAAACGAACACATAATCCTCTAAAAATTCAATTATATGGTCAATGAAACCCTTGACGACTTAAAAAAATATAACACAAAAATTTGGAAGCAATAAATTTAGATTAAAGTACCCCAATATATGAATGAATGATAAAACATGCAAAAAATGGACAGTTATGGTATTTATGTCTTTGTTAACTTGAATATGCCAATATAAACACTTAATAATGCACGAGATTCATTAATGAAACTCTTAAACACTAAAAAAAAACTAAATACAATAGATTTGAGCATCCAAAAACTAATTTAGATGATGAAAACATAATTGAATCAAGAACAATAATAATAGTGACAATCTTGATATATATGCAAACTTAAGCTTGAAAATGATGAAACAAGCACAAAAAAATTTGAAACTTTGATAAATCTAACTCTTCAACACTTAAAAAAACTAAATAAAATTGATTTGTGCACCCAGAAACTAATTTAGATAGTGAAAAAGGAGTTTGAATTAACAATAGTAAAAACAGAAAGTGGAGAAACATTTTTGATATATGCCATGATCTATACTTTAATCTAACGAAATAAGCACCATAAAATTTGAAGCTTAGATCAAATAAACTCTTAAACACTTAGGCAAGCAAAAAATACAAATTTTGTAGACCCCAAAACATATTCAAATAGTAAGAAAAGAGGTTGAACCAAAAACAGTAAGAACAGTAAAAACTGGGTAGCTTTGAGGAGTTTGTAATTTTTTATCTTATAAACTTATTTCTTGAAAATTTGAGAGTGAAAAAGTGTTTTTAAAAGGTGAAAATATGGTTTTAAGGGTTTAGAGCTATTGGGAGATTTAACCAGACGTTTAGAAGAAAAAAATACATAAAACCCCTAAACCTTAAACTAGCCATTAGAGACAGTTTGGAGTAATTTGTAAAATTGAGCTTAAACCAACAATATAAGAGCTTAAAATTGAAAAAAAAAAAAACTCTAGAACACTCCTAATACCTTAATAAAAATTAAAAGAAAAACAAAATTTCAATAATGAAAATGGATTTAAGTGTTAAGAAGCCAAGAACACAGAGGATAAAGAGAAATGGAGACGACTTGGAGTAATTTGAGTTTTTGGAGCTTCAATCAATATTTTAAGTGCTAAAAAAAATTGAAGTAAAACTATAGTGCACTCTTGAGACCTTAAGAAAAATGTGTGATGATTTTGAAGCAATAAAAATAGATTTGAGAAACTCAAAACTCAAATTGGATGATGATAACTCAAATGTAGACAAATTTGAGGCATGTTAACAAATGAGTTTAAGCCAAAAAAATTTCAACTCTAGAATTGCAAAAAAATGACCAAAATAATTCTTAACAATCCAAAAATTTTGCTAAAATTAATTGAGGTTTAAAATAAGTTTTAAAACATAATTTGAGACTATGTGAATGTTCAAAATGATTTAATAACTTCATGAAAATTTATGCCACTTTTAACATCTTTATCCTATGTAAGATAAATTTGAGCCCTTAGATCAATTTAACATTAAGTACAAACTTACAAACACATTTGAAACAACTTAACTACGGTCTTGAAGCTATCATATCCCTTATTCTTCCATTAACTTCAATTTTAGTTTTCAAGCTCAAGCTTTTCATATTGAATTTGTCATAAAATACACCTATCTTTAAATTCTATAACATAAACTTTAATCATTAGTAAACAAACATGTTTTATTATCATTAAAAGCAAGACCAGAACCTCCCTTGGTTCAACATGATGCTTTCTAAACTCTTTAATTCATTGTATCTTTCACTTTGTTTGAATTAACTCAAGAACATGTTGCTCAAGTTCTATTCCTATTATTCTCTAATTCAAATGTGTTTCTAATATGATTTCTAGCTAAGGTAAGGCTAGTAAATGGTTTAATTAAATTTATATGCATGTTTTGATGATGTTCTAACTTGATCACTAAGAATAAATTCATTAGATAGCCTTGGATTCGAGACCTTCTACCTTAGTTATTGAAAAAATCAATAAACAAAGTGATTTAAATCAGTGCATGACATTTGTATAGTTAATCATGAGGGTGTCAATCTTGAAGCATGGGATTTTTTAGAGTTAGACTTCTCAAATTTTATACATATTACCTAAGTTTATAGGTGGACCAAATTATAGGATATGACTAATATAGGTAAGGCATCAACTTAATGATAGGAATGTATTTTATGATATTTTCATATGTATTTCAATGTGCTTTCATTCCTATTTTGGTGTTTAAATGCTTATTTTGTATTTATATTGAGTTTACATGTAGTTTGATCATTGAATATAAATGCAAGTTGAAAGGGCCAACTTTTAAGCAGACTTGAAGCAAAATTGGCACTAGAAGAGTCGTGGAATAAATTTGAGGACTTAGAGCATCATGTTATGAGGTTCCACAATAAATTTTAAGGCCATATGATAAACTATGAAGAGTGCATAAAGAAAAGAACAAGACAAGCTCAGTTGAACATTAGATTTGGTGCTATTGATTTTAGTGTTGCATTTGATGTAATTTTAGAGCTCAAATCGTTCTAAAATTTTAGGGAGTTCAAGAATACTATGTGAAGAATCTACATAAGAAATTTCATAGCAATTGGAGGTATATAGAAGGAATTATAGTAGAAAAGGCAAAGAGGGATAGAAGTTGTCAATTTCTAGGACTTAATCATAATTTGTAAAACAACGTTATTTTTGTGATTTTTAGGAGCAAACTTGACCTAAAATGTCCCAAACCCTAGAGAGGACCTATAAAAGGGAAAAGATGGAGCAAATTCATTAGTATTGGCTCCCAATTAGGTAGCCTTGCATCTTCCTTGTATTGTCTTTAGTTTTTGGTGTGTTTTGTTAATTTGTTTCTTTTCTTTTTATGTTTAGACCTTAGATTATATAATTTAGATGTTGAATCTTGGTTTTCTTTGTGTTTCTATTGCTTTCTTTCTATTTTTGTTCAATTTATATTGTTATTTCAATTGGGTTTTGTTAAATATATGTGGAATGCTTTATCTTCATTAATATAATGTTGTTTCTTTAATTTTCCAATCGTTTTTTATTTGCTTTATGATTTATTTCTTTTCTGTTTTCCTTTAACTTCATATTGTGTTTTTATTTTTTTCATTATGTTATATTATTTTAAAGTAAGTTCGAAGGTATTTAATAGATTTATGGATGATAATTGTGAGATTGAAATGAGTTTTAAATAAGCATTGTGATTTATGCTAGGATTGAGATAGAATTTGGAATTAATGCCATGAATTAGGGATTTATTCATAGGATTGTCCATCCTAAGTGTAATTTCTAGATCAATTGCTAGAATTAAACTTTTGATATGTAATTTCATTAGCGAAATCCATAAGTAGTAATATTTTAAATGATTTTATAGGTAAACTTAGTCAATTAGCCTAGGATATTAATTCTCTAAGTTACATAATTCGAGCTTATGTGATTATAGCTTAAGTTAGTCATTTCCTTAATTCTCAAAGTTGTTACGTCACTAAATCTAGAGAGCTTATTGTAGGTTATTGTGTAGATAGAGGTAAGGTTTCTATCGTATAATACTTATTTAAAATTAGAGGAATATAGGACGCAAGAGCTTGTTTGTATCTATAGGCTAGTATATTAGGTATAACACAATCTTTAAGATTTCAATGATCATGAATCTGAATAATATCTTCAGCTCAACTTTTTGTCTTTGTTATTAACTTTCTTGTTTTGTTCACTTTAATTTCGTTAATTGTCTTTATGTTTATTTAATTCCTCTCCATTCAAGGGTTTTCTTTTATTTTCTTTTTCTTTTGTGAAATATTAAAAATAGCTAAAAAACACAACTAATTCTCCATGGGATCAATCCTGACTTACTTTACTACATAGTTAGTTAAGTATTTTATTATTTGGTAGTCATGACAAACCCACCACTTAACCACAACTTTGTTTTGATTTCATGAAGATACTCTAGATCATGGCATCACAAACTTAGAATCTCAATTGGATCATTAAACACCTAAATCTTAGCTAATTAATTTTGTAATCCTTAAGTTTATTCTTGACATCTATTGCATTGTTCGAAAGATTTTAGGTAGTTTATTAGTTTAATTTCATAATTTCACCATTCAATCATTTGAACTTCTCTGTATAATTGTAATTTGTATGACCTAATATTTGTTATATCTTTTCTTGGGAGATTGACATTCTAAACTCTTAATTGAATCTACTTATTGACTGATACACTTGTAGCAAAATTTGATCTTAAATTGATTTTAATTTTATGTGTTAAAAGATTGATTTAATTGAACTTATTTAGTGTTAGACCAACCCATAATAGTGAGCTTAGTGTCATTGAACATATTACAAGATATAAGAATAAGTCTACCCGTGAATGGACATAAACTACAAAGGTAAGCTCCGAAAATAGTTTGTCAAAATGATAGATAATGTTCTTGAAATCTTGAAAGAAAATGTGATGGGTTTACTGTTTCATCCATTAGTCTAAATGTTCTTCAATTCAGGAATCCATACTTAGGAACACCTATATTTTCATAGGGATTACCCAAAAATACTCCAATGGCATACTTCTTTAAATTTAACGTCATATCACACTTCTTTAACGTGTCAAAACACTAATTCAAATATGTAATATGATCTTCACCATCCCTCATTATCACTTTTTTTTTTTAAAGTGAAATTACGGAGAGAGATCCATTGAGTTACAAGGCCATTTATCATCTCTTAGTTATCACTTTCATATCACCAATGTAAATATTTTTCCTTCCTGATTATAAATGAATATATTGACTAAGTTTTCGATAGATAGCCTCATCATGCTGTGGGTGATGATGTTTGTTCTTGACTTGTTCCCGTACAAAATTCCGATTATAACTAGAACAAACATTTATAAAACTTAAATATCGATATCTTGAAGTTGCATTTACCAACAGATAATTTTTTAGTTAAGGGGTAATATCCTGTTGACCTACTCTGCCAGGACTTATAAAATCGGCAAAAAATTTTATGTTTTCTATTTGTTTTTTTATATTAGTATCGCATTGACTAACCAACCTAAATAAATAACTTCTCTAACACTAATAGCAAAAACATAAAGTAAGAAACAAAAATTTATCATAATTTTCTGTTCGTAATATACTGTTGTCATTGTTATTATTATCATTGTTTATGTTTTCACCAACATATAAAAACCATACAATTTTCACGATCGATAGGACTATCTTCTAAGCAAAGCTGGGACCAAGACGTTTTTAATCTTCTTCCCTAGAATAAAACCCAGGATTGGTTCCACCAACGGCCAACTTGTCATGATAGCAATGAAAGCAAGCAACCTAATTGATATTCGATTTTGTCGAGAAATGTGTTTTAAGCATCTTTTGAAAGGAGCGCTCAACTCTTGAAAGTTTGACGCCTGCGCAGAAGTTTGTGAACTCCGTGTGATGCTGCCAGAGTTATGTTCTGTAACATGCTCCTCTTTTTCTATGTCTGATAGCATGTTGTTGCGAATGTTGACCATATCATCTCTTTTCTGCTCACATTCCACTGCAGCAACAAATCCATCTCCTGCAATGTTTAGATATGGGCTTTGATCAATTGAGGATTCCATTATTGAGGGTTGGCTGCTTTCCTGCTTCTGCAATATTTAACCCTGAGTACTGTTACTTGCCCAAAAAAACTCGTGAGCATTGTTAGGACAGAAGACTGCAAATTAAATCACATCGTATCCATACAGCATACAGTTGATCTGGTAAACTTTAGTTGAACAATTATAGAGTTTAAACCTTCTTTACGTGCATGAAAGCACTGGAGTGTAGGACATCAAGAAATTCAACAGAAGCCCTAACCCACCTGCAAATCAGAAGAGGAAGAGAATGAAAATGAGGAGGGTAGTCTGTTTAAAAGACCAGAAATCTAGCCATCAATATTGATGATGAGAGCATTTTAATCCCATCGAAAACGAATATTTGCAAGAATTGCATTCAGTGTACAAATGACAGTTCTAAGCAAATTTAGCTACTAGTAATAAAATAGCATAGTACCACAAACTGGATCCAGTTAAACCTTCGAAAAATGCCAGATGCCCTCCATGTTTAAGCGTAGCTAACACGACATTTGGGTTTGATCTATAAAAGGAAAAGAAAACATAGAGCGCACAAGTAAGTATCCAAAGTTTACACCCTAAAAATCTCACGGGAGACATTTATGTATAATTAGGTATGCAGAGACGTAAGATCCAGCAATTCAGTAGAATCGTGATGCAGCTCCACCTGCATTCATCCCAAGGGATTGCTTCCTTCGTACAGACTGGATCATCCAGAGTACTGATGCAGAGGAGTGGTACAGACACTTTTCCTACATAATGCGAACTGCTACAGCACCTGTAGTATGTGTCGACAGTCTGAGAAACCAATAGTTCTTTCTATTAGAAAATAAAATAAAAGATGAAAAAAGGAATTAAAATATGTAATATTGAGCACCTCAAATTTTCCAACATGGCAGGTTGCATGGTTGTCGAAATCTCTTATAGAACGTGACTTACAAAAGACAAGCAAAATCAGGAAGTGTTGTCAGGCATGCAATTAATATAAAATTTATGTTGATACATTAACAATACCCATGCCAAAAAAAGAATCATGCCAACTTTGAAATCATGAGTTGCAGATAAAAGTTCTTTCCATCCACTGCTTTACTTTTTGTGCATATTTCATTCTCCAAGTGTGAACGAATTCATTGGGGCGCTGAGAGGAAACTAACCTGCTTAATACCTTCCCAATTAGCAAGTCGAGCATATTGAGGCTCATGTCTGCAAAGGCAATTGGAGTTCTTATTACATGAAGTTGGACTCTCAAACATGTCTTCTAATTCCCCCATTGTGAAACAATAACCTATACTTATGCTAAAACATTCACTAAATCGAAAAAATAAAATTTTTATAACCATTTGACTAAAGCAAGTAAGTCTATATACACAGCACTTACAACTGTGCATAACCTTGAAGGCCAATTGTAAGAGCTCTACCATATAACCTCTGCACTACTTTGCGGGTTATGAACCTGTCTCCAATCTACAAGCACAGAAGTCAATGAGCATAATAAAGGCCGGTTGACTTCACCAATATATGATCATAGATACCAGCATACTCATTTCTGAAATAAGAATAAGGAGTTGAATACATTTAGGTTTCTGAAATATGCATGAAAAGGTCACAATAATGGGTTTGTTTTTGAAAATGAAAGTTATAATTACAAGAACAATCCACAGCCATAGTCTGTCAAAATCATAATGAATATTCTTCTGCTAGTAGATTAAAATATATTTTTCACTTATAACAGATGGTATTGAAGGGAATTTTCTTTACAAAAAGGTTTAGATATTGCATAGGAAATGTATTGGTTGATAGAGAAGTCATCCACTTGACCTGTAAGTTTTAATGTAAAATACTAACCAAAAGATCCCAAGGGTTGCAAATTGACACAGCCCCTGCAACAGGAGTCCTCTTCCTGTCCTCCCCAAGATATTTTACCTGAAAGAAATAATTCAGAAGAAATCACGGAAACAAACACCAGCATATCAGCATTTGAAGTTGGATCTGACTCTTGGTAACAAGCCAAAAGACTCTTAGAAACAGAACTTTTGTAAGCGCAGAAGTTGCATTCTAAAGAAACATAGATATTACTTGCTGGAATGGACAAACAGCAAATTTGATACACTAGACACAAAAACAAAGTTTCAATTCTTTTTCTAACATTATTAAACCAAGAAAATCAAATACTTCTTAGGTGATAACAAGATTGTCGAAAACAACTGTGTTAACTCCTTGATATGTCATTTCATAGGTGAAGATGCATATATAAACATATTCTAAAGTTTTAGGATATTGTATCTTTTTAATATGGGATATATATTATCTTATACTCTACAACATTCCTCCTCAAGTTGGAGCTTAGATGTTAATCATGCCTAACTTATTACTAATATAAATTTGGCAACGATGCAAGAAAATGCGGCAAGGTGACAATTGATGATGATGTAAGAAGACGGACAAATCTGCCAACGATGAGAGGCATTGACTGGACAAAGCTAGCTAGCATGATGGCTGGGCAGAATAAGTGGCTGTAATGCTAGAAAGAAGCTGCACGTGCCTCCATACAATGATAGAAACTTTGGGTTGTGTGTGGGACTTACACACAAGTACTGCTCACAGGCAGAATTGGAAAAATACTTCAAAGTTGTTCTACAGGAGAACTAGGATGGTACTGCTCACCTTGGACAGATAAAAAAACAAAACAAAAAATCCAAAATTGTTCTCTAGGGCATCCAAACTGGTACTACTCACTTGGATGGAATAAAAAATAAGGCAATATGGCTCTGATACTATCAACAGAGAAAATAATTCCCTGATATCTTATTTTATAGGTGAAGATACACACACACAAACACACACACACACACACATATATGTACATATTCTAAAGTTTCAAAATATTGTATTTTTCTGATGAGAGATTATAGTATCTCGACTATAAGAACAACTAAGCAAGAAATAGTCAGATCTGTCAGCAAATTGTCTAAATTTAAAAATTTCACAATCTAACCAACTTTTTCCTGTTAATTTTATTTTTCTAACCAGTTTTTAACTTAATAATTCTAAGAAATATTACAGGATATCTTGTTTTACATGTTTATAATATGATATTTGAGGAAATAAGAGTTCTGCCAAGAAACAACAGCATCTTACAATAGAAAAGGTGATGCCAATCATGCTGAAGATTATACATTATGTTATGCTGCAAGTTTTGAATGACAACAATGTCAAGGATTCTTGAGAGGGTTTCACATCAGGACCTTTTCTTAACATTTGGAATATATGATAAATATCCCTGGAAGGCGGAGGAAGAAAAATGATGCTCTTAGCAATTATCAGAGCTTAAGAATAACTTGAAAAATCTAAAAGAACATAATATCAGAGAAATTTAACTACATATAGTTACGTGTAGCTTTTTCATGCTCTTAAGCAATCAAGTCAAAACAAAACATGTCTCTCTCTCTCTTGCTTTGTGTGTGCGTGCACATGCACGCGTATGTGTGTGCGCACGCATGCGTGTATGTGTATGTGTGTCTTCCTTTTGTTTCTGCTATGCTTCCTGTTGTCTTAGAATTGATTTCTTAACTAATTTCTGTTCATAGTTCATTCTTTGCAACTTAAGATCAAACAAAGACCAGAAATCTGTAGAAAAATTCCAGAAAGTTAACTATCAGCTAACTACAACAATCACATCAAATAAACCATATAGAAGTACCAGTATATTAGCACCAATGCTGGTCCCAACAACAAATAGAGCAGCCTGGGGGTACTCGTCATGAAGATAATCAATGACAACCCGTACGTCTTCAGTCCATCCAGCATTGTAAAAGCAATCGGACTGCAGCAGGAGAGCTTTTAGAAGTTTTATATCTTTCCAGGAATGAAAAGTCTATCTTATTTGGTAACCAGCAATTAAAATATATCAGGAAGGAAAGACTAGATGCGGGCTCTGTTAGCATCTTGGCTCTGCATGTGTTCATGCATGCATGTTTCGAGTTAGCAAATTTGAGACAATTTCTTCAAACCCAGTAGCTTTAAATTCCAGTTTCCTAGGTAAGTCATGCTAAGCTAGACTCAGCACAAGCCTTGATAGATGTCACATGCTAACAGGTGATTTGAAAACACAGTTTCTATAAAATTCATATCTTAAATATCAGTAGTCATTAGCTGGCCCAGTATGCAACATTAAAGAATAGTATATATTGGATTTCTCAATTTAAAAAAAAAGAAAAGAATAGTATATATTGGAGTTGGGCTTCTGTTTCAGAAACATGAGTAGAAACAATGGAGCATAGTTGTTTCATGCTTCTTGTTGTGAAGAAAAATTTCGAATGCTTTTATAATTATTAAAAATATTTTAGCCATATTCGAGAAATCTTAACAACAAAACTTCATTACTATGAAGATTTTATGTGAACATGAAGCATCAAGCAATTAATGGTCAGAAATATTCTAGCCACATTACAAGCTGTCAGTTAGTCATTGCAATTTGTGTCAATTTACACAAATGTTCAATCTTAAGACATGTTTTTGTAGTTCTGGATATATGTTCAACACATTGTCTCTATTTAAATTTCTCAAATCTGTGAAACGTATAAATTTTGCAAACCAGCAAACAAACAACTTACAGTTAGTGAAACACCACCCAAGCCTCGGTGATTGATTACAACAACATTCCATCCACATTTTGCCACATTGAAGGCAAGGTGTTTTATGTACTACAACAAAAAATGAGAACCAAGCATAAATGAATTGTTTCGTTTGCATGTCGAGGAAGCAAGGAAAGGAAAAAAAAAAAATGTTTTCCTCACTCCAAAATGGAAAAAAATTAGTACAAAAATTTAGATCCCCCTGGCAGGTGGCATGATCATATGCAAATAGACATGTGGCATGTTTAACTTACTGAAGAAGCAGAATCACTTGTTAAGCCAGGAATCACCACTACGATAGGAGTTGAGTGGTCTTCAGACATTGCATTCTTTTTATCCAAGGCGCTACTTGCAACTGCAGAGTGATTCACCTTCCTTAATCACAGGTTTAGTCACAAAGATTTCATGATCAAGGACAGACTTAAAATTATCACCCATTTCCATATCTTCAGAGCATGTATAAGAACTAGAAAACATGATCTGTTTGAAATCATTTACACACAGCAACAAAGGAAAATGTTCATCTGGAAGTATGAAGATGGAATTGAGCGTTTGTTCATTCACAAAGAAGCAAAGGAAACTTTAATTTGTTTGAGTAGTACTTTTTTTGTTAGAAGTGCTGAAAATGCTTAAACACATATTATACTCTTAAAACTTCCAAAATACTGCACGCGCTTTGCTTGAAGTGAAATGGAGAACAATGAGAAGTTAACAGTGCTGTAGATTCTCAGAATTCTGCAATAAACAATGCACAAAAGAAAAAAATTTATATTGAAATTTCTTATAAAACAAAAGTTTTAACAATTTTCCAATTTGTTGATAATAAGCTAAAAAAAGATGCACTAACCTTAAAAGGTCTTAAGATCCATTATTTATAAATAAACCATCAACTGCTAAACAATATATCATTCAGCCTTCATTCTTGTTTCTCAAACATTTTCACCATGAACAGATTTCTTTGAAACAAAAAATTCTCTGCACCCACGAATCATAAAAATCCAAGCATAGCATAAAGATGATTTCAGGTGTGGCAATTACAATGAGGACTATGATAATTAATTTCTTTTTATTGACAACAAACACAGCAAGCATATAGACATATACATCAACATGCCAACAAGGCACTAAAAGAAAGTTCAAACTTTCTCGTGGTCTTTTTTCTTTTTTTTGGAACAAAAAACTCTCTTGATTTTGCAATGACTGTCTATGTGAAACTGCTATGACCTTGCTTTATTGTCTTTCCATATCATTACCAAGAATGTCTACTACGTACTCTGTATTTCAAAAAGTAGAATGTACACTCTACATATATAGCTGAATTAATGAAAAATTCTTCATGTACCACCAGATTTCTTTGAAAAAATTTCTTAGTACCCACCAATCAGCATAATCCAAGCATAGCATAAAAGATGATTTCAGGTGTGGCAATTATAATGAGGACTAAAATCATTAACTTCATTCTATTGACAACAAACACAGACACATACATCATGATGCCACTAAGGCACTAAAAGAAAGGTTCAAACTTTCCCTTGGTTTTGCAATGCCTGTCAATGTGAAAATTCTACGACCTTGCTTTATTGTCTTGCCATAATATTAGCAAGAATGTCTTACTGAGTACTCTGTCTTTCAAAAAATAGAATGTACACTCTACATATATAGCTGAATTAATGAAAAATTCTTTGTGCAATTGAAGTACTAAGATTTTACTTTATGATTGAACAAAGCTGTTATTACTTTTATCCATTTTCCATAAGGAAAGGGACAGACATCGGGAATGCAGTGCTCCCCCCGAAACCTCAACTCACCTTGCCTACAATTCCCTCATCCTACAGATTTGCATTAGAGATAGAGATAAATTCTTCAAGTCGCAAAGATTTCCGCTTACCATCAGAATGGGTCAGCCAATCCAATGCAATCGTTCCACCATCAGAAGCATGAAAGAATTGTCTGAAATAGCATATCTGTGGTTAAGAAACTTCTAAACATAAAAATTATTTGCAGGTTCCACAGCCGCAACAAGAAAAGATATTTACAATAACACCAAATATTAAAGATGCATGCACATGCAATTGATTACTTTTAAGGACATAAATCAATAAAATAACGATAGCTATGCATGCGAGTTTAACATTGAATTGAAATGGCCCCCAAGGGAAGAATCAGAAAATATCTCGAGCACTGGTTAAGGTCTGAATTAATCCACTACAGAAATAGCATCATTATGTAAAAGGAAATGTGTAGTAAATGTTGAAGATGGAAGGAGTAACGATGAACGAGGCTGTGATAAACCAAATCCCAATGTGGCCTGGCACTGTATAGGCACGACAGATTTAAGAGAATATAGTCCTTGTCAAAAATGTTCTAGGTTTTCATGATCGGACAGGCTATATCAACAGTTCATTAGTTGGTGGTAATCATCATAAATTCTGAAGAAATTTAATTGATTTAAAAATTATTCACGTGTCACAGCAGGCCATCTTATCAAGGTGCAATATAATATGTACAATTATTTTTAATCTAAACAAGATGGTGGCTAAAGCTTCACCAATCCTAAAGAATTATCATTTCCTGTTAAATTCTATGGTTTATTGCATAAGAATTTTGTTCTCGAACTGCTCATGATCCTGATATGAAAGCATGAAGAAGATACAAGAGCACAAAACATCTAATTAGAGGAAGCCCAGAAAGTCTGCAGATATAAAGTTTCCACCATAAACCTCAAAATATACATCACCTATTGACTGAATAAGTAATCATATGCTGCTATAACATCCTCTCTGAGTATCAGAACTACATTGAACATAGCTTAAGCATTTGCTTTCATCAAGAGGACAATACCAACAGGACACACAATATTATTAATGCTATTTCTAACCCGGAAAAGAAAAGAAAGGACAATAATCAACAAAACCGAACTAATTCCTCCATTCATCCTCAAATTTTGCATTTTTCCTGTTCGATCCTATATAAGTTGAAGTAAAGTAAAAAAAAAAAAACCATTTTCAAGACGCTAAATAGATATTAATCAAAGTATAATAAGTATAAAAGTATAAAAATTAGGTTGAGGGTCAAACGTTGCACTTCGAAGTGGAAAAAATGACAGAAGTAGAGCAACTAGACCTTCTGTAGCTAAAATTTGGAGGCCTCCCAAAGAAATTGAGAATGCATGTTTGCAGATGAGGACTCGAGAGCCAAGGCGTTGTCAAGTACCTGCAAAATGAGAAAACTTAAATCTTTCATCACTCATACGGGGGGGGGGGGGAAGAAGAAAAAAAACAAGAACAACCCATGTAGAGATTCCCTATAAAAGCTATCATCTTTACAGACCTGCCATGTAGAACTTTACACTGGGAAACGACTCCTTCGTATATAGGTGAGAATAGGTTGTAGCTTAGGCCAATGGAACAGCCACGAAAGCCCGAAAAAGCATCTTCAAAGAAATGAAACTCGAAGATGTTGTAAAAGAAAACGAAGAAGAAACTCGCAAAGGTTAATAGATAGTGCGAAATGGGCATAAGAGAAAAAGCAGCGAGGAGTAGAGCATAGGGATCGGTGGATTTGATGCATTCCATGAGAATGAAAATGGCCAAGATTGAGAAATTCCTAAAACCGTTTTGATCTTGTTATGTGCCCAACGTAGGAGAAATTACTGAAAAGGCTGTTGGTAGTTAAAGTTGGGCGGGGTTTGGTTGGATATTTAATAATTGCCAATAAGCCTGGGTTGGGTTTGTAAATCCAAAGACGGCTAATGATTAAAATTTTTGGGATTGCGACAAATTTTATTTTCTTATTATATTCAATCTTTTCAATCAAGTACATTTATTAAAATTTTAATTAAGCTCTAACCGTATGTTTGGTTAAGGATAATAGGTATTCTATTATCCATCTATTCTTAAGAAATATAAATTCTTTATTTGATTAACAAAAAGTTTACGAAATAACTATTCTTAAGAATATGTATTCCTTATTTTTTAGGAATAAGTATTCATTATCTCAGTTGTCTTTAACTATTCCAAAAATACATATTCTATTTACTATTTACCTTTTTCTTTTTGACGTGTCTTCTTTACACCTCTCAGTAAAATTTTTTTTATTATTATTATTATTATTATTATTATTGTTATTGATTTTATTATTATTATTATTCTATTTATTATTTCTTATTATTATTATTTCTAATTTTATTATTATTAATATTATTGTTATTATTAAATTTATTATTATTATTATTAATATCATAAATGTAATAATAAC
>JAOXYD010000134.1:7518926-7535981 GCA_028565735.1 Pinacopodium congolense
TAACTGACTTGATCAAATTTGTATGATAATCTACATGAAATGAATTATATATTTGATAGTGTGCATAAGAGTTACTCTTTACTAACAATGTGTTTTTCATGTGATAACAACTATTTTGTCATGATAAATTTATTATGTGTGAGATAAATCAATAGCTTTGATTGGTATTTATTTGTACTTAACTAAGTTTCAACTTTTGATTAAGATTATTTTAAGCGAATGTTTAAGTCACTGCTTAAGGATAAGCAATAGCTCAAATATGGGGTATTTGATAACATCCAAATTTTACATCTTTTAAACATGTTTTTAGGATAATTATCTTAGGTTCAAGGCATAATTTCATGTGTTTTGGTGCATATTTGGTTTATTATTGTATAATATGACACTTATGTGGTTTTGAATGATTGTTTATGTTTTTTTAGACTTTGATGAGCATTTTAACACGCACTTTTAGAGTCATAAGAGCTATAGAATCAATTTCATGAGTTAGAGCATCAAGTTATGACGTTCCATATCAAATATCAAGACCATAGAACAAGCCATTAAGAGTACATCAAGAGAAGAGCAAGAAAAGCTAAAACACTCAATAACTTAAGCATAAGGGACTTTGGTGAGAAATTATATGCATTTTTGGAATTGGAATGGTTATGGAATTAGTTTTGGGATTAATAATATCATGCTATTAGATTCCACACTAACTTTTAAGGCCAAAGGACGAGCAAGGGAGAGTGGATAGCTAAAAAACTAAGAAGAGCCAAAAGTTAGAAATGCTAGAAAAGTTGGAGCAAGCCATAAGTTAGGCTAAGATGGGGGTCATGACCCTACTGAGCTTGCATACCTTTCTAACCAAATTTGGCTTATTTTCTTAAATGTTTTGCTTCTTTGAAGCCCCATAGCACCACTAAGAACCTAGAGGAGATTCTTAAGTCATATTAACAAGAATTAGTAAGATTGAAGGATAAATTTAGATCTAAACCCTAGAATTGAAGATCAAGAGTGGATTTCATAATAAGAATCACTAAGGAGTCAAGATATTCAAGAGCTCTAACCATAAACCTTTCTATCCCCTTTCTTCTTATGATCATTGCTGATGTTGTTATAAAGTTTTAGGACTAATCTTCTTATAGGATCTAGGCAATTATGATCCTTAGGATGTAGTATTACATTATTCCTTTGATTTAATGTTGAACTTCTAGATTTGTTTTGGATTAACTTAGAGTTAATGACATTGGTGTTTTATTGTTATATGAACATAAACTTCAATTCCAATGGTGTGATTGCATATGTTTTGAATGAGAAATAGAATGTATGATTAGATTAATCCATAAGTGATGCATCTTGGATGGAGCCTAAAGATAGGCTTATAATAAGTTGTTCAAATTAGGTGTGAATTTATTCAAACAATAGGTTTTACAAAATAGGTTGATGCATTTCATTGATATCTTGATATAAAAAGAACTTTCGCTTAATTTATCAAAAGAATAAGAATTGCATAACTCGAGAGATAATGTAATTTAACTTTGGAAACCTACAGTCATAGAAACTCTGGATGATATATTAAATCAAGGTTGAGTGATGAATACAAATACATCTTTGGGGGATTAACTATTCAGTTCCTTATTGTTTGCCAATTGTTATATGTTTTTCTTTAAATTTGCCTTTAGTTATTTAGTTTATTTTCATTAATTAATCAATCAATTAATCATTGAGTACACTATATAGTAAGGAAAAGAGATCACTAGTAGTTCATTAGTTATCATGAGATCGACAATCTGGACTCTTAATACACTAGACTATCATATAATAGGTGTGTTTGCCTATTTGCATAAATTCCTTTGATAAATTAAGCAATGCATTAACCTATTCTACGAAACCTATTGTTTTGATTAATTTCACACCAAATCCAAACATCTTATGTAAACTTATCTCAAGATCTTTATGCAAGATGCCTCACTTATTGATTGATCTAAACATACATTCAATTTCTTAATCTAAATATATGCAATCACAACATTGGAATTAAAGTTTACTTTCACAAAATAAACAAAAACCAATGTCATTAACTCCATAAGTGAATCCAAAACAAATCTAGACATTCAACATTAAATTAAAGGAACAATGTAACGTTGCATCCTAGGGCTTATAATCATCTAAATCCTATGAGAAGATTAGTCACAAAACTTATAAGAGCATTCACAATAATCATAAAAAGAAAAGGGATAGAAAAGCTCTTGGTCAAAGCTCTTGAATCTCTTGACTCTTTAGTGATTCTTATTATGAAATACATTATTGATATTTAGATCTAATTTTCTCTTTCAGTCTTACTCCACTTCTTGTTAATATGGCTTAGGAATCTCTTCTAAGGTCTTGGTCATGGCCATAGGGCTTCAAGGAACTAAAGTCATCAAGAAAATAAGCCAAACTAGGTTAAAAGGAGTGCAAGCCTACTAGGGCCACAGCCTGGGCCATGATCATGGCTTATCCCATGGAATCCTCTAGAAAAATCCCACAGTTTGAGTCATGGATGTGGTCTAACTCACGGCCTACTCTAGCTTTTGCAGATTTTCTGAATTTTTATCTCTTCTTGGTCTTTTCGCTATTCACTCTCTGTTGCTCGTCCTTTATCCTTGGAATTTGATATGGAACTCGACAACATGATGCTCTTTCTCCCTAATTGATTCCACAACCATTTCAATTCCAAAAGTGCAACTAATTGCTCTCTAAAGTCCCCCACACTTGAGCTAGTTCTTGCTTACTCTTCTCTTGATACACTCTTCATAGCTTGTCCTATGGCCTTGACATTTGATATGGAACTTCATAACTTAATGCTTTAACTTCACAACCTAATTCCACATTTCTTCTAACTCCAAGGTTCATTGAAAAGCTTACTAAAGTCCTACAAACATAAATAATCGTTGAAAAGCACATAAGTAGACCATAATCACGTTTCGGGTATGCGTTGAGACTTTCAACGTGCATCACAACACCAACCTACTGAAAATAGGTAACTTCCCTTAACGTTCCTTCAATGTGAACTAGCACAGCCTTAGTGTGTTTTCTACACTAGACGTAAATTTAAGAAGGAGGAGTATTGAACCTTGGAAGAACTGATGATTCATAGAAAAATAGAACTGTTACTTATTCATAGAAGACATAAGAGAAAGATACATAGGTTTTTTTGACTGATGCCTCTTAAATAGACTGAGGCTCTATTTATAGATACTAAGGCAGACTTCAAGTCCGGACTTCAAAAGAGTTAATCTTATCTATAGAATAAGGATATCTCATAAAGAGATTGCCTTTACATTTTATTGATTATCTAGTCTATTCTGAGTCACTATAGATGTCAACTCCGGAATCAGATTCCTTATCTTTTCTTTTTGCTCCACTAACGCCTCCATGATTGCAAGTAGGACAAATATTTTTTAAATGCTTGCAAAGTTGGCATAATTGTTTTTTAGGATCTAGACTGGAGCGTATTTGGCCAGATTTTATCATCTTTATCTTTATCCGCATATAGTTTTCAGCAGCTTGTGGGGTCCGCTTAGCTGGAGAGATCATGATGGATGAATAATTGCTTCTTCCACCATAGGTGCGAAATCCTCTTTTGAATGTTGCTTCCATTCCTATCAGAAGGGTTTTCATTCCCAAACCTTGTCTATAGTGGATATCATTCTCAAAATATCTGGAGAAGCTTTTTCGAAGCATTGTGTCAATAGTAATTGACATCTAATCTGCTTTTTGCAGAGTGATGAAGTGGTATGCATCATATCTTTCATCTTCAAAGAAATCAGGTCCTAAAGATAGAAATTTGAGGACCAAGAGATCTTTAGGTGTTAGCATTGGATTATTGAGATAAAAATCTTGTACCCCTAATTAAATCCATTTTGGAAGTAATGATATCTCTGGAAAATCTAAATTACTCAGATAGACGATGTACCAATCTCTGACTGCTTGAGGATGTGCTCCCTGCAAAAAATTTAATCCGAGATAAATTCCAGAGAAATTAAGATAACAAGTATTATTGTTTTGAAGAGAAAGTAATTCCTTTATCATATCATAGTGAGCTTTAATAGTAGGGTGTCTTTCTTGTAGAGAGGCTATCGATTGTTGAGTTAAATTCTCCATTACAGGAATAGGCTTCTTTTGGGAAGTCTGACTAGGAGATGTATCTAGTCGGAGTGAGATGTGATTAAAAGCATTGCTTAATCCTCTAAGTTGTGAGGGAGTTTGAATATCTTTATTTTTTGGAATATGGGTATCTTGGCTAGAACTGCTAACAATAAAGGTGACTTTCTCTAATATCTTGAATTTCTTAATCAATCCATAGAGCTTTTGCTCATAAAACTGATAATTGTTTATTCAACTTTGCCAAACATTCCCCATAAAAAGGAGAACTTCAGCTATCTCTTTACTTAAAGAAGGAAAAGCTAGCAACCTGTAAAATATCTTGAACTTGCTTCTTACAAACATATCTTCAGACATTTTTTCCAATATCTGAAATATCTGTTCTTTTGGACTAATTGTGTTGTCCATGTCCGGTTAGAAAATCTGTAAGAACATCTTTATCAAATTTAATAACTTCAATATCAAAGGTATATTCTACAAGTAAAATTTTCCATATAATATATCATTTATATTCAGGCTTTGAAGGAAGATTATTATGAATAAAAGCCTTTACCTGAGTATTATCAGTTCAAAGAAAAAATATTTTTGGTAGTAAGAAATAATAAAATTTCTAGCAACTCTTTACTACAGCAAGTAGTTCCTTTTCATTAATAAGATATCATTTTTGTGTATCTGAGAATGATCCAGAGGTATATCTACATTAATCTATCTTTTTTAATACACCACTCTATACATTTTTAGAAGCATCTGTTTCTAAGATGAGATCATCTATATCTGAAGGTAAAGATAATTTTGGTGAATGTAAACATAAAGTTTTTATCTTTTTTACCTGATTAATCAAGTAAGGAGAAAATTCAAATCTTTGATCTTTCTTTATTTATCTGGAAAGGTTTCCTCAAATCAGCTAGATTTTGAATAAAATCTTATGCATAGTTAAGAACACCTAAAAAACTCTGAACTTGTTTTTTATCTATTAATTTATCAGGATAATGAAAAATCTTTTCCATAATATATGGTTGTAATTTTATTCCACTTCCATCTATTTCCATTCCTAAAAATTCTATTTTAGATTGTCCTATCTTAGCTTTATTTTCAGTTAAAACTAATCTATGTTGATAACATAAATTTGCAAAAATATCAAGATGTTTAATATGTTCTTATATAGAAGAACTAGCTATTTAAATAAAAAATATCAAGATATTTAATATGTTATTGCATAGAAGAACTAGCTATTAAAACATCATCTATATAAACATGTATAAAACTATATTGTCTAAAAATATTATCCATTTTTCTTTGAAATATCAGAGGAGTATTCTTTAATCCAAAAGGCATTACTAACCATTCATAATATAATTGAGGAGTATAAAAAGCAGTATAAGCAATGCTATCTTTATGCATGTGAATGTGCCAAAAACCACTTTTGCAATCAAATTTAGAGAATATCTTTTTTCCTCTAGTAAGATTTATTAAGGCTTCCTTATGTGGTAAGAAATATCCATCAAAGACTGTATTGTCATTAAGTTTTTTATAGTTTACAACCATTCTAGCCTTATTCTTGACTTGTTCAGCATGACCTCTAACTATAAAAGCTGGAGACGAGTGAGGAGAAGTGCTAGATATAATTATCTATAAATTTTCTAATTCAAGGAGCTGTTTCTTGAATTCCTCTTGATCTTCTGCACTATAGCATAGTAGTAACTCTAATTACTTTTTGTTTATCTATCATTTCAAGCTTAACTTCTGACTTCTTTTTATCCCAAAATTGTAAAGGTTTATCTGAATAGTTTCTCTATATCTTAACCTTGACAAACTCATATTGATCGTTTATCATTTTTAAATGTTTAAATTTTTTATTAATATATGTATCTATTTTAAGTAGAGGTCTTCCTTTAGGAAATTTCGAATTTTCTTTATAACTAATATAACCATGCTAGGTTGCACGAGGATTAAAGGAAATAGGGGTTTTCCTAGTGTAAGAATATATAAGATGATTGACAACTATCAAATGGGCACAAGGGGTCTTAAAATGAATCTGGTGCTTAAGCGTATCAAATAAAATTTTATGAAACAAATGTAAGACATTATTTTCATGTGAAAAATCAATACCTGTATCATGAAAATAGAATGAGGGACATTTGGGTTGAAGTATTCCTTTAGAAAGATGTAATTTTTTATCAAAGATATCAAGACCTATAATAGGATTTAAAGTATCATGGTATTGAGTAGGAAAACATGTAGGTGTACATAGACATGATCTTGCGCCACCATCGATATAACCTGCAAAATATTCAGCTATATAATCTGAGTATGTAATTCTTATGGGAATATAAATACTATTGGGATGAGTCATTATCGAGAGATATAAATGACTAAATCATTTTGCGTTATCGTGATACCATGTTGTGTAATCTTAAATGGTTGAACTTGATCCAGAAAGCTAGTTCCTAGCATTATTTCTATATGATGACTTTTGTTTTCAACAAACAATTGGACTTGAATAATATGATCTCTTATCTTAATTTTTGTTTCTACTGCAGAATTTATCTAATGAATTTCTCCATTGAAATTAGTATATATATATATATATAAGGTTCTTCTAAGGATAAAGGTGCCAAAGAGTTAAGAAATCTATTATTTATATAGCTTCCACTAGCTCCTGTATATATTAAAATATTACAATTAATATATTGCATTCCATCAAAATATTCACCTTTTATCTTGTAATTTTCTGATATATTTCTATCTACAACTATCATTCATTGACTAGATCTGACTCCAGAATCTGAATAAGATAATCTTGGGATTAACCTCTTATGAGAATCTATTTGGGGTTTTGGTTTTAAATCTAAATAAAAATCATCTTCTATTTCTGTTATCTAAGTAAAATTAGGAGGATAACTTCTTGATACTTCCTCAAATAATCTAGGGAAATCTGTTATATCTGAAGTTGCATAACACTCAATGTGATGAGTATTTGATAATGCATAAGATAATCTATATGTGATTGAGTAAAGTCTATTACCTTAATGCATCAAATCTTTTCTTCTAAAATCTTGAACTGAAGTTAATACTTTATCAAAATTTTGATCCTCAATATGATAGCCAAATCTAGGATGAACGCTAAACATAAGTTTTTGATATTGAAGATTTCTTTGAAGAACATCTAAACAAGCATCTTCTCGTTTTTTAATTCTATTACCTATGATTGCTAAAATAAGAGGACAATCTATTTCTTCTCAAAATGTAGCTCTTACAATTATCTGTATTGATCCTACGTGAACCCATCCAATTGTATTTCTAATGTCTCTAGGAATTTTTTCTATTGTCTTTTTAATATCTTGTTTAGATAGAAGAGGAGTATTTACTCTGTTTGATGTTAAACTAATATCTAATGCTTTTTCATGTAAATTTATCCCATAAAACATATGGTGTTTTCATGGTTTTATACCTATCCTTTTAAATAAAGATGTATTAAATCCACTATAAGAATTAAGTAAATATCCTACAACTTGTATTTTCTTTCAAAAGTTTTTAATCAACTAAAATATCTTGTTTGAATTCTTCTTTTTGTTATACTATAAGTTGTAAACCTTGTTGTGAAGATGAAGCTTCAGCTAATTCACTCATGTTCAAAATCTGTGTCTATTTCAAATTCAGTATCAGTAATTATATAAACACTTTCATTTGAAGTACAATCTTCAAAAGTATTTATACGTATAAAATCTTCATTGTTTATCATGGCTTAAATATCATTAGCTATTTCAATTTTCTTTTTATTAAATCTTTTAGGGCATTCATTAATATAATAACCTTTTTCTTTGCGATAATAACACTGACATTCAGTTATCTTTCTTCCTTTTCTTTTATTCCTACAATACATGGGTTTTCTAGGTTTAAATCATGATTTTCGTTTACAATATCTAGCTTTTCTTTTCTTAAATATCTATTTTTGTAGTATTTATTTTTCTTATATTTTCTTTTTATCTTTGAATAATAATAAGGATTATCACATCCTATCATGATTGGCATTTTTAAATCATAACAACATAAATTTTCTCTTTTCTTTCAATATTTACTATGTTTTAAAAGTAATGCATCTTCACACCATTCGTTAAATTTATCTCTTAAAAATGCTATCCTTTTTCCTAAGGTATCTACTTCTATTGAATATAAGCTATCTAATTTAGTACCCCAAGGGTCTGGTATCTTAGAATAAAACATTGGAAGATATTTATTTGTATTTAGAGTCTGATTGTATATATGGTAACAATAATCTTGAAAAATACAAATATATCCATTAATTGCACACATATCACATAGTTGTAATCTGTCTAATGCCATAGTATGTCTTCTGATAGTATCTGGTTCTTTTAGGACCTTCACCACAAAATTCAATTCTCATTGCTTCAACTACTCGTGTTATCATTTAACTAATATTATCACTTGATAAAATTGGTCTTTTTGTAGTTGGATCCAATTGTTTCCAAAATCGAAGAGCATTATTTAGTAATGTTTTTTCTAAAATCCAAGGGTTGTATCCAAATCCGTTTTATTTATCTAAACTGCTAATCTTAAAGTTGTTTCCCATTTATCTATAGCTTCTTCAATATTTTGAATAAAATTGATATCTAAATATATTCCAAAAGGATTAATTGCTTCAAATCTTATCCATTCATATCATAAAGGTCTTCATTCTCAAACCTCATCTATAGTGGATATCGTTCTCAAAATATCTAGAGAAGCTTTTTCGAAGTTTTGTGTTAATAGTAATTGACATTTGATCTACTTTTTGCAGAGTGATGAAGTGCTAATCATCATATCTTTCATCTTCAAAGAAATCAAGTCCTTCAGAGAGAAACTTAAGGATAACACTTTTGAAGTCTGGACTTCCTTTGTATCTATAAATAGAGCCTCAGTCTATGTAAGAGGCATCAGTCGAAAAAACCTATGTATCTATGTGAGAGGCATCAGTCAAAAAAACCTATGTTTCTTTCTCTTATATCTTCTATGAATAAAGACCTCTACTTAAAATAGATACATATATTAATCAAAATTTTAAACATTTAAAAATGATAAAAGATCAATATGAGTCTATCAAGTTTAAAATACAAAGAAACTATTTAGATAACCCTTTACAATTTTAGGATAAAAATGAGCTAAGCTTGAAATGATAAATAAACAAGAAGTAATTAGAGTTACTACTATGCAATATAGTGTAGAAGAGGAGTATTGAACCTAGGTAAGGAAGCGTGTTGGACCCTGACCAGTAAGTATTTGATGTACAAAATTTTATAAATTAAGTCATATGGCGAATGATCATTATCTTCCAAAATTTAAATATGCATATTTTGGACTTGCTATGGAAACAGAACAAGATATTGATAACATAATTAGAGAAATATATAAATCGATTGCTCGATTGCATAATGATTATCCTTTCAATAATTTTTGTTTCTACTACAAAATTTATCTGATGAGTTTCTCCATTAAAATTAGTATGTATAAGATTCTTCTAAAGAGAAAGGTACCAATGGATAAAAAATTAGTTCATAATTTTTTAGGTGTTCTTAACTATGCATAAGATTTTATTCAAAATCTAGCTGATGTTAAGAAACCTTCCAGATTCTTTTAAAGAAAGATTAAAGATTTGAATGCCTCTTACATAGATTGAGGCTCTATTTATAGATACAAAGGCGAACTTCAAGTCCAGACTTCAAAAGAGTTAATCTTATCTATAGGACAAGGATATCTCATAAAGAGATTGCATTTACATTTTATTGGTTATCTAGTCTATTCCGAGTCACTGTAGAAGTCAAATTCCTTATCTTTTCTTTTTGCTCCACTAACGCCTCCATGATTGCAAACACGACAAATATTTTTTGGATGCTTGCAAAGCTAGCAGAATCACATCTTACTTTGGTGTGATCCTACTTTGGTGTAATTAACGCCATCTATCTAAGTAATTCAGATTTTCCAGAGATATCATTACTTCTAAAATAGATTCAATTAAGAGTACAAGATTTTTATCTCAATAATCCAATGATAACACCTAAAGATCTCTTGGTCCTTATGTTTCTATCTACAAGACCTGATTTCTTTTAAGATTAAAGATATGATGCATACCACTTCATCTCTCTACAATTTATCTTTTTGACCTTATCAATCAAGGAAAAAATTTAAATCTTTAATCTTTCTTTAAAAGAATCTAGAAACGTTTCCTAAGATAAGTTAGAGTTTCAATAAAATCTAATGCATAGTTAAGAACACCTAAAAAACTCCTAACTTGTTTTTTATTTAGTAATTTATTAGGATAATGAGAAAATTTTTCCAAAATATGTGATTGTAATTTAATTCCACATCCATCCATTTCTATTCATAAGAATTATATTTAAGATTGTCCTATCTTAGCTTTCTTTTAAGATAAAATCCCAATTATTTTCATCAATTTTGAATTAATTATATTAAATTCCATTAAATTCAAATCTTAGAATTGAAATAAACTGTTTTTGTATTCCAAACACAAACATTTAGAATTGTAAATAAATTTTACAAAAATTTTGTATAATTCATTTGTTTCAAACAAACTCTTAATATTATTCTTGATAATAATTGTTCATAATTGTAATTTTTATATTTAACATCTACAACAAAGACTACAAAAATCAAGTAATTGTTATTTAAAACATTATCGTCACAAAATGACTAATTTATAATAGAATACCACACTTCCAAGTTAAAATTAGCATTCACATTATGTTTTAAAAGAATACTTTTAAGTTTTTCACATTATAGGATTTATCACTCAAAATATGAAAACTATGACAGCAATGTTCTATTTCATAGTTTACAAATTTTTTAATCAACACTCCCTACTGGAAGAAAATTTAAACAAATTATATCAAAAGGCTAAAAGGCTAAGAATTATATAAAAAATAATCAAAATTTATCATTGAGATATGCAATTTTCATAAATTGTGATATGTAATATTATAAAATGAAAATTAGAGATATTTCAGGATATTGGAAAATAGTTAATCCTCTCGGTGATGTCTATTTGATTGGGCAATATCCTGAATTTTTTGTTTGCTTTCCTTCTCATTGTATAGTCAAATTTGCACTAATTCGACGTAAATTCTCGACTCATCTGATGAAACTGGTGCTCCGTAATAAAGCCATGCACAAAATAGGGCATAATATACATACTAGCGATCTGTATCTACATATCTTACACAACAATAAAACTTTGGAGATAATAAAAGAGAAAGGTAACAGCAGTAATTTTGATCTAAGCAGTATTATCAGGAGAACGTAAAAGAATGATAGAAGAATAACTAATCATAGGGTACAAGTTTGCATCGAGGAAGTGAGCATACTGCTTAACGGCAATCTCTCTATCAGGAAGGTCATCGGAAAGGAAATCAAATGGAGCAGGCTTACCAGTATCAACTAGGGGCTCCCATCTGTAACCAGGTCTTTCTGGCAGTGTGATAGTTACAGGCAGATGATTTGCATTGAAGGCAACATAGATCTCTCCTTTCACCGAATCCCTCTGTATCAAAGCCCAATAACAGGAAATTAAAATGATTAAGCAAGGGACAGTACAGCAAAGCAGGAAAAGAAGAAAAATAAAGAGGTATAAGAGGAGGCAAGGAAAGCAGATGACATAGATGCTGTTATTCGCAGGTAATACTTATTTCAGCCACATTATTCTGCAAATAGAAGAAAAATTAAAAGGGAAACAATAGACAATCTGAAAAAAGATATGGTTTTGACAACATTTGATTTCGGAGCAGAGAACGTGGGTTCTTGGCATAAGCAATAGGGTCACAACGTTGTCTTTTCCTCCACAAAGGGTACTAGTTCTCCTCTAAACTCCGATGGGTTCCAAACAAGCTGATCGTACCCAGGTGCTATAACAAGTTCAATGTCAAAATATAATTCGATAAGTGTGCTTAGCTTTGCCTTTGAACTTCATCAAAATCCAAACAGACTGAGTTCACCCAAGATGCCAAGAACAATTAATTTCCATGTCATTTCTCACCTTTAAACATCATCAAATTCCAACAGACTAATTTTACCAAGATGCCAATAACAATAATGTCAATGTCAAAATGTCATTTGAAAAAGTGTACTACCTCGCCTTTGAACTTCACCAAATCCAAAACAGACTTATTTAAGCAAATCCACCTCTAATTGCAGGCAGATGAATATACTTTGTTACTATGTGAAAGCATAGGTGGAGAAGAAAGAGAATGTATATAAGAGTGTTATGTGGTTAGATTATAAAGTCTACATTTATGAATATATCGTGATATTCATTAATATTTAAATAAATGTAATTGAGAGGGTAGACAGCTAAGGACATGACTTACCACTACAGTCCTGCACTCCAAATTTGTTGAAGCAAATGAATTTTAAATGGTAAGACTTTGATTACCTCAATCAGGTATCAATTTGAACTACCCAAAATTTGTTCAAGAGTGGCAAACATGAAGATTGATGTGTTATCCATTTAAAATGGTTGAAATTTATCTACTATTGAGATATTCAGTGTCATCAATGTAGCAACATTTGATTAACTCAAAATTTGTTTTAGCTTTTTATAAAATAATTTTCAGGAATGGTAATGATAGTGGATTTTACTTTAATAGTAATAGACACTTTGCCCGATTGTATTTCTAATTTCATGTGGTCCCAGACATTAAAATGAATTAATTCAAAAGAAAACTTGGGAACCACAAGATATTATTTTTTGCTTGTGCATAAGTTTCAAATTGATAGGTATCGAGAATGATATGCACGATTGTGAAAAAAGAGAATATACTCTTAGGACTATGAAAAGTTGGATGCATTGTTGCGAAAGCCACATACCTCAGGTGTTAGTGCTACTTAGGTATTAATTTTGGGAACTATGAAGGTTTCCAATTAAGTTGATGGATGCGTGCTATGAATGGAAGACTATGTCTTATTCCTTACTAGGACTTGTAGACAGAAAATTAAAAGCAATAGGAGTTAATAAGATCAGAACATGCATAAATATAGAAAGAAATTTCAAAGGTTGGGTACCATTTGGTTTCACTATTAATTGTTAATGCCACATAGTTATTCTTCTTACTAATAGTAATTAAATACCAAATAAAATTTGGGGATAAATAAATTTTATAATTTAATTAACTAATTTATTGTAATCTCTTATACAATATTTCTCAGTAATAAATTCATTAAAATAAATAATTAAATAAGTTAAAATTTTACTTCTAAACTAATATATATGTTAAATTGTTAAAATCAATGTTGTCAATCAAAATTAAATATATGATATTTAAAAATCATTTATTTTGTAAAGAACAGAATTTAAAATTTTAATATATATTTTAGATTTAAATTGTGTTTATTAAATAAATATATTTCCATAATAATGTTTAAGTTATAAATTAGTTAAATAAATATAATAACTAAATTATATTTGTTGTCATTCTTATTACTAATTACTATTAAATAATTAAATAATACATAGTTAGACAATAACAAAAATCATATTATGACAAAATCGAAAACGAAAAACCAAAACCAGTTCTTATGGTTTTCCTAAATTATAAAAATACAAAGAAACCAAAACCATTAACAAAAACTAGAAATTCAATCACATAAGTTTTTTATTTAAATTGAATTTGAAAATGAATACAAAAAATAAAAAACATAAGAAGAATCAAACAAGACCAAAATTAGTTCTAGTTGATACTAAATATCATGGCAACTCTCTCCTTTAAATAGGTGAATCCTACAGGTACTCCTTTGGCTGATATATTTGCCAAGCTGTTTTCCAGTCAGAACATAAGTAGTTAGTATCCCATCATTAGTTTTTTTTTTTCTTTATGAAATGTCAAATAATTTCGATGTGTGTCGTGTAATAATCATAGTCAGTCCTGTTACTAAAACTGTTTCTGTGAATACTACCCAAACATAGTATGAAAAATTTTGTTAATGCGGTTAAGGCCAACATTCAGACTATTATGATGACAACTCAGTGTCTATAATTCTGAGACAATTTGTGCTAACTCAAAACACTCTTCCATAACATTAATAACATTCATGCTCCAACTTGAAAAACAACATTAAGAATATGTGATATTTTGGTAGGATTACATTCATATTTGAATCTAATATTAGGTGGGGAATCAGTGAAATGTAATTCATTAAGATAGCTTTCAGAAATTATTAGCCATTATTAAAGTGTATCTCGACTAATCCTTAAAATTGCATACCATATAGACTTTCAATTCATCATTATAGATCTAGGACGAAGAAAGGATATGCCAACATTTGAGAAGCAGCACTATGTTCTTGATGCCTATGCAGGAGAGAAAACATGTGGTTTCATTATGGAACGATCTCTAAATACAATTGCGAAAGCACATTTTGGAAAATGGCTAATTGACATCATGGAGAACAACTTGCATCAAGCTAGGGAGAAAGAGTATAGATCAGTTCTATTTACTTTCCTTAGTTATGTTTGTATAATAATTCAAGTAAGTATTTATCTAGTTAGAGTTTAGTTTCAATTAGGAAATATATTCAAATTAGAATTCCTTATCAATGCTATTTATACACATACACACACATATATATACCGTATATTAAGTTTTAGGTCTGATGGATGATTTTTAGTGAATTATGATGTTTTCAGATTTTAAAGTTTTAAGCATTCTATTTTCTAAGAGTGATTCCTAGATGCTCAGAGTGATTTATGTCACAATATGTGAACTCACAGAAAATAACTCATTCAAATGGTTTATATACATAGGTATATATATATATATATTATATTTCTTGAACAACCCAATTAAAAAGCTAATTTCTATCATCTCTCAAATCCCTGGGGTTAATTCCTAAATTAGGTATTACATATAATCCTACAATATATTACTCACTAAAGAATTACATTAAATCTAAAGATTATATCAAATGCTAGACATATTACATCAAATCCTAAGGAATCCAAAGATCTGATTACCCTAATACAACAAAATATTGACAAACTCGAAAATTATAGAAGTGATTTCCAAAACCCTATTGGCGTGATTTTAATAGTTTTATTAGTATCAATGCCTAGGTGTGATTCTTAGTTCTTGGTAGGAACATAGAAATGAATCTAGACCCGTCCTTTATTTTCGTTGCTTCTTCATTAATTCCAGCTACTCAAAGTCCCAAAACCCCCTAATTTTCAATTTATGTGCCCATCCAACATCAGCTACACATGATAGTTGAACTAAAAAGTGAAAAGGGAAGAAAACATACCAATGTAAAAGCCACAAATCGACTTGTTTCAGACCAATCTGGCAAGCCAGGAGCATGTCCATGCCATTGCAGCCTTTCTGCTGTTGGGAAGTCACTCAAACCGAGGGATTCACATTCACTGAACAAATAAATGGAAAGAATAGTTATAAAGATTCAGCTAAAAGTAGAACAAAAATGCAATACCTGGAATTACTCACTTCCGTAACTTTGACATGAGGCAGCAAAATCGAAACAGGTCTGATGAGGACTCCTCCTCCTTATCCCACCTAAAATAGTTTATCTGCTACCAGAAAAGCCAATCAGTAAGTACAATCAACAGTTAGGTATAACAGGGAATCTAACGATGAATAGGTTATAGATGATCACATAGTTATCATGACAATAAGTATTGTTGTTTCCCCCTTTGGTGTGGCCATATTCATCACCCATGTATATCATTGGAACACCCTGAAGAGATGTAGATCACATTCACTTCAGCTATCTTGCCACACAGTGTTTAATATAGAACAAATCAATTGCTTGGACATAATGAAAAGAAGAAAAAATTATCAAATAAAGGATCAAAAGTAAAGCCAATGTATGATATCAAAGAAAGAAAAATGCTGACTAGAAAACTGATGCATACAATATATTAAGGAAAGACTAAATTTATTTTGCAAGTATTCAATGCAACAATTCCAAAAGGGATTTACCTTCCCCTTAAAGCAATAAGTTTGATGCTACAATAAAATGCACAAGAAGGCACGTCACTATGGTAATGGCACCAAGATTTTTCCCTTGATGCTACAATAAAACGCACAAGAAGACACATCACTATGGTAATGGCACCATGATTTTTCCTTTTTTCCTTTTTTTTCGTCCTCGATCTTATTTTTCCTTTTCATAATATCTAAGAACAGAGTTGGAATGTTTGAAAAGCTTAAACTTCGGGTCATAGCACATGGTTCCATAAAAGTTTATATTTTAGGGGTTCAGTAAATTGTGTACATAAGGATAACCAGGGAATACACATCAAGAAAAACCATCATTGACTGTACCATGGACAAAGGCAGCTAAAAATTGGGCAAACTGAAACAAAAATGAACAGGAAGAAGGAAAAAGAAAATATGGGTAAAGAGAGATGGACTGAAAAAGGATGATTAAAGATAGAAGCCAGGTCCTAATGATACGATGCAAGTACTTATTTCCTTAATCTTCTTTATTTGAAACCTTCTTCCATGTAGTTAGTTCAAGTGAATTTTTCATTATTTCCTTCAAGCCAATCTTATCTTGTTACCTAAAAGGCCATTAGAGAATAAAAGGATTGCATCAACAAGTTAAGGCCAACAACATGCTATTCTTGATGCAGACTTTAAAAAAGGAAAAATTATAAAAAAAATCATGAACTGTAAAGAAATTTGCAATTCTAGCCAGAACAAAAAATTTTGGCGATAAAGTACAAGAACTTTCAAAAAGTTGCAAAAATGTCCTGCCGTTTAAACTTCCGTTAACGGAACTGACGTGACATCTATGTCAGCAGACGGTGCGTTGCCACCTGCCAAGCATGGTTAAAGGGTAAATTGCAAAAAAAAAAAAAAAAAATCATAACTTTGCTCACTTTTGCAATAATAGCCAGAACTTTCAATT
>JAOXYD010000134.1:7536081-7549281 GCA_028565735.1 Pinacopodium congolense
GAAATTATTTTTAATTACAAAATATTATATTTCAATAACTAAATTTTCAATCTTTTGAAGGAATAAATTATACATTTTTTAATTAAATTTAAAAGTCGTTATACAATACTTTCTAATAAAATATTGGTATATTAATTACTTATTATTTTATGAAGAAAAAATTAATTTTGACTTAAATTGAATAAATATTAGAATATTACTCACTAAATTGAAATTTTTAGAAGTTATTCAATTGATTGAAAAAAGTTTTAAAAGTTGCCCACTTAAATGAAAATTTTTAAAGGTTAGAACGTGTACACGTAAATATTGACGTGACATTTCTACCACGTTGACATTGACGTAGTAAAGTCCATTTGCTACGTCATCATGAACATAACGGAAATAATGTTTTTACCTTAAATGAAAAACTGTTTGAAGGTTACTAACTGAATTGAAAAATTCTAAAGGTTGCTCAATCAACTGAGAAAATTCGAAAAGATTGCTCACATGTGTAACTATTATCCCCCAAGTATAAAGGCTACAAATTTTAGTGTAGAGAGGGAGAAGCCAAAATAATGAAATCACAAATTACCAAGTTTCTAGAACATAAAATTCTTTTGATGAGGTTTAGAACTATCATATTTTAGATGGAAATAGTGTTTAGAGTATTATAGTGTCTAAACTTAGTGTCATTCCAATACAATACTAAAAACCCATATAAATACAAAATGAAGTCCTTATAACACAAGATCAAGTTGTACAAGTTCTATTAAGAATGCCCACTAAGATGAGGAGAGTTGCTTTTTCATTTGATTATATAGTTTATTTGGGAGAGAGTGACTGTGAAATAGATTATGTGGTTAGTCTAATTACCTTTATAAAATCTATTTTTAGTTCTTATGCAGACTTATGGCGAGATGCAATGAGAGATGAGATGCAATCTATGAAACATGATCAGGTATAAAAACATATTGATTTGCCTTATAATTGTATGCATGTTGGCTACAAGTGGTTTTATAAGACCAAGAAGGACTCTTAAAGTAAAGATGAGTGGTTTAGAGTAGTTTAAATCCAGATTGGTTGCTAAGGGTTTCACTTGTAAAAGGGTACTAATTTTAATAACACTTTCTCCCCGGCACCCTTTTAAAATGTATCTAGAATTATTATGGCAATAGTAGCTTATTATGATATGAACCTATATTATATGGACCTTAAATTTGCTTTCCTAAATAAAAAATTTTATAAGAAGGTCTAGGTAGTGCATTCCTAAGTAAAGACTTTCATAAGGTTTATATGGTGCGATCTGAAAAGTTTTGAGAAGATGACAAGATTTTTAAATTGAAGAAATTAATATATGGATTGAAATAAGTGTCTCATCAGTGGAATGTGAAATTGATAAAGTGATTATCTCATTTAACTTCACGGAAAATAAGGTTAAGAGATACTTATATTACAAGATTAAGGGAAGTAAAGTAATTTTTCTACTAGTATATATAGAAGATGTCTTACTCACATCAGCTGATTTGGGTATATTGTATGAGATTAAGCAATTATTTTCTAAATATTTTGACATGAAGGATCTTGATGAAGTTTCTTTTGTCAGAAGTATTTAAATTTCCTAAGATAGATCTTGAAATTCGCTAAGACTCTCTGAAAAGGCATACATTAAGCAAACACTATAAAGGTTTAATATAGAAATTTGTCAACATAGTGTAGCATTCATTTCTTATGGAGAGAGATTATCTTTGACATGAAGTCTAAAGAATGAAATTAAGAAAGAGGCTATGAGGAATGTTTTATATTCTAGTATTATGGGTAGCTTGATATGGGCTCAGGTCTGTACTAAACTAAACATTATGCTTGTTATACTAAACTAAACATTATGTTTGTTATTGGACTATTAGGTAAATATTAGTCTAACTCAAGTATAGACCATAAGAATTTAAGATACTTGTAGGATACTGAAGATTATATGCTAACAAATAAGAATGTTGAGAATTTGGATATGATTGGGTATAAATATTTGGATTTTGTAATGTGTTCAAAAAATATGAAGTCTACATCAAGTTATATTTTTATGTTAACAAATGGTGCTATGTCATGAAAAAGTTCCAAGAAAACACTTTGATTTCTTCAATGAGGCATGATCAATTTGTTATTGCTTTATAGGATGTTTGGTTAAGGAACTTAATTTCAAATTTGTCTATGTTTGACTTAGTGGTTAGACCTATATGATTATATTATGATAATCTTCATATGTTTTTATTCAAAAACAATAATAAAAATATCACAAGGTCTAAGCATTTGGAGATCAATTACTAGATTATAAAGGATCTTGTATAAAAATGTAACATCATAATAAAGCATAACTACTCCATTAAGGCCTATAAGTTCGATATGTGATAATCAAGCAACACTACATGTTGACTTTAACCCAATTTACCATGAGAAAACAAAACACATTTGTGATTGAATGTATGTTGGTTGATCTTTTAACTAGAGGATTTCGCCCTAATGTATTTGAGTGACATATTTTTAGTATGGGAATATTAAATTCCTTTGACAGTGTTAATTAAGGATCATTGTAATTTTTTCTATATATAATTTATATTTTCATGTATTATGATTATATTGTTGTTATTATTATTATTATATGATCGTCATTTTGTTCTCAATCATACAGATTATTGTGCACTGTCATAATATATGATTAAAGATTTATGTCAATTTTAAGCATTTTATAGGTCAATGGGCATATATCCACTATGGCTTTAATACTATGTCTCTTGACACATATAGTTATCTTTAAGTACATACGAGTTGTTGAAACATAGTAAGATATAAGGTATTAATCTTGTAAGAATGAATAGGGATATAAGATTTTAATCTCATAAAGATCTTTTTCTAGTTTAGTTTAGCATACAATTAAAGAAAATATCCTTCTCTATTACAATTTAGCATAAATTTTAGAAAATTTAAGATCGACAAATGAAACATGGTACATTCTGGGTTATTAACGTATCATGTTACTTGTCACACTTCATTTTATCATTCTTGTTAATAAAGACTACTAGATATATGTGAATGTATTAGGTCTATATTACATATGAAACATGCAAGTGATGCTTTTTAGTATCAAAAACTTTATGAGACCGAATTATGGACTTCGATTATCTTTGGATCAATTATTTTCAAATGTTTGACCAAAGTTGTTTTTAAGAAATCTTTCTTTGCTTTATTTTATTTTACTTTTTTTTTGTTTAAGGAGGAGAATGCCAGTAATTTTCCTAAGGTTAGATATTAATTAATTACTAACTTTTAAAAGTAAGGTACAGTAAATTAAGTTTAATCTAGTTTTAAATGATAATAAATAAGGCCCAATAAAAGATCTAATCAAGTGGGACCTGAGACCTCCCGTCTCACTTATCCCTTAGTACAAGTTGGTTTGGCATAAAAGAACTAGCCCAATATGTTCCTTTATTCTTTAGGTAGTTTCCAAAACAAATTGCAAACTAGAGATAGAATTTTTTTTTTCAAATTTTCTGAACTTCTACTCTCTATGCTTCTCAGATAATGAGAATGTAAACCATTTGTTCTTTGAGTATTCATTTTCAAAGGCAGTTTGGGTACACACACTCAATCACTTCCAGCTTCAGTTACCTAACCTATTCACTCTACTTGTCATCTTACAATGGTTTTGTAATCCCCATATTCATAAAAATATTGACATAAATCTCCTCATTAATATTCTTTCAACCTCTGCGTATATCTTCTGGTACGAAAGGAACAATCGTACCTTAAAAGACACAACCTTGGATGTTGGGTGCATTTACATCATAGTGGTTCTTTAAAATTTGGAAAATCTCGACTCAAACATTAAAGAGAGATATTAGTATGTTTAGCATGTTTTTTTCTTCTCTAAAGTTTTGTTTTGTTGGTTTTGAATCCAGACCAAGTCATACTGATTTAAACAAATGTAAAAAACCTGTGAACCCTGAGAATAGATGCCAGTATTCTAGCAAAGCTCTTGAAAATACAAATGAAAGGCAGATTGTTAGGCTCTCAAAGTAAGGAACTTCTCATCATCAATAGCAAGAGTAGTTTGTAAGTTATTTCAATAGGAAGAGGAAGGTAGCTAGAAAAACAATCCTAGCTTTTGTTATTAGCCCTAAAGAAGCTTCATCTGACAAAGAATCTTTTGAAGATTTTCAAAAGATCTTGGCTTCACTCTAAAGCCAAGATTTTTTTAGAGCATGGAAGACCTTATTAACTTTTATAGAAGGAAGAGAACAAAGATAGTTTACAATACTCAGTAGGGACTTTTTAGAGGATTTGGTTCTAAAACCTCCGTTTAAGGTCTATATAGGGTTAAATGAGAAAAGCCTTCTCCTTAGTCATATGATTCTTATGGTGTTTCCTCTTTTGTCCTTTATTTATGGCTTTTTTCAGAGGCAAGGGGCTTTATTTTTATTCTGTCTTAGACATTAGCCCGGGTTCTTATGAGATATTTGCTTTTGGTTTTCTCCTTTTAGGTTTTAAAGTGTTGTCTTCTCGAGAGGGTTTTGTGGGCTTCACTGCATTAAATGTTTCTTTCCTTATGTATGATGTACAGTCTCTTTTGATTAATCAAATTTTGATTTATCAAAAAAAGAAAAATGAAATCTTATTAGTATGGGTTAGATATTTATTAAGTTTGTGATGTTGAGATCTAATATAATTATCTATAAATAACGATAGATTTCCTATACCTACTTGAAGTAAGGTTCTTAAGTATAAAGTTTCCTCTAACTCATTAAGAGTTCTAAGCATTAAGAAACATGTAAAAAGATTTAGTCTACTTGATTTAGAGTAATTTTTGTAAATATTGTTGTTAGACTATGAGTTTATTGCATTTTCATGTGAACTTTTATTTAAAGTACATTTGCTCCAAATTGATGTTAAAATGTTTAATTACCCTCTAGATATATATATATATATATATTATAGATTGAATCTTGAAATTGGAGAAAATCTAGGAAAATCCGTTGAAAAATAAGAAAACTAGAGTAAAACAATCGATGGGCTACACTGCCATTTACTATGTAGAGCCGCCATTTTGCTTAATCTAGAGACCTAAATGGTGAGACTAAAGCGGCATCGTTTAACTCCTTTTTAAGTATCGTTTAAGTATATGTCGAGCTTTTTCCAATTGGCAGCAACTTGCTCTACTTACTTCCAACTTGCAGCTAATATATATATATGAATCTTCATAGACCAAAGTCACAGAACATTAACATAAATTTAGGTAGAGATATAAGATTTAGCTTAGGGTTTTCTTTTCTTTCTTTAGGTTAGGTTTTTTTTTGTATTCTTCTTTTCCCAGAGTTTTGTATTTGGTATTTTCAAGTGTTTTTAAGGATTTCAAGGAGTTTATAAATGTAATTATAAGTTGTCTATCATTTTAAATCTTCATTTGGTTCTTTTTAAACACTTAATCACTTATATCTCACTCCTTTGTTCATATATATGTAAGAACATGTTGTTTATAGTTTGAATATGATTTTTCTTGGTTATATATGATATTTTAATCTGATTCCTTACTAATGAAAGTTATTAGAGTTTGTATAACATGTTGGATGATGATCTTTTTTTATTTTTAGTTTTTAATGCTTATCTTGAATTAGCCACTTAAGATAAGACGGAAGATGATTAAGGAAATGAGAAATCTACTTTGATCATTGAAAAAATCAATAAATAACATGATTTTAATCAATGAATGACCAAACTTTGATTAATCATAAGAGTATTAGTCTTAGAAGATATATTTTAGGATTAGAACTTCTTGAACTTTAAGCCTAATGCTTAATATTAATAAATGACCAAACTTCAATTTAAGATAAATAAAGATAAGGCATTGACTTAACTATCGCATTGTCTTGATTTAGTGAAGACCCTAGATTAGGCATTCTAATCCTTTTCATAACTCAATTAAGTTATTTAAAGTATAATCTTTAACTAATCAATCAATTTAGTACTTCTTAGGCAATTTGGGATCCATTGCATACGTTGAAAGTTTCTAGGTTTAATTAATTAATCTAACCCTTTTAATTTAGTAATCTTGAGCTTCTCTAGATAATTGTGATCTAAGTGACCTGATAGTCATTAACTTTCCTCATGGGTTTGACATTTTAGATTCATAAACATACTTTACTTTATTACTTGTTGTTCGGTATACTTATCGTATTTGTTAGTTTTGAAATTGATTTAAGAAAGTATGCTTTAATTGTTTCCATTTGTTTTTTAATTCATATAAGTTCATAAATGATTATAGGTAGCTCATTAAGGATTGTGCTACTTTTTAACATTATATTGTCAAACCTAAATATTTTTCAATATTTTAAATATAACATTTTATATGAATATTAAGTCGAGGTGATTTAATAATTAAAAAAAAGACAAGTGAATACAATTAAAAGAATTTAGTAAGAGAAGCGTGTGGATTCATTTTCTCACCACCAAACAATATTTGGTGTCTTAATCGTAACTTTTTGATAAGGACAACCAATTCAGGTGTCTTGACAGGTTTATGAAAATATAAGAAAATTTCTATAACTTTTATAAGGACATTAAGTGTTGATCTAACTAGTTAAACCCCCAACTAAAGTTGTACATCAACTAGTTGAACTACCAGTAAAATCTTTCTCTTTATGATGATAAATGACCTACTTAAGTCAATGGTTAGAGTATTACTTCATATGGTGAGAGTTATTGGCATGTTATAGAAAAATGTTTGGTTAGTCAAACTTTTCAAAAAATAGTTCTTTTAAAAGCATTATATTTTATTTTTATGATGATTTCACGTAAAATCAAATAGAAAGACTTGTTATTTAAGAGAAAAGATGATAAAAACTCTTAAGAAACCTCAAAAGTGGCTATTTTATTGAAATTCATCAAGGGTGACAATTTTGGGTTTCCATGATGTGAGCTTATTGATTTTATTACTATTGATTTTTTTTTTTGTGTATAATAACTGTTTGCATATCTTCATTGATTGAAATTGAGATATAGGTGTTGAAAACCAGCGTAAGATGTATGGTAGATTCAAGAATTTGTTAAATTAGTATATTAAAAAAATGGTCATACATAGTTAAGCGTGAAATTATTTTAAATTTGACATGTCATAGATAAACTCATGTACTATATGAATAGGGTACTTTAGAGGCACCCTAAACGTATATATGCCTGTGTGCGAGTTATACATTATAATGTTAGTACATTGTGTGTCATTAGTATGTGTTCTTTTTTATTAGATGCATGTTCTGATTGATATGAGGCAATGGAAGTATAGTCTGAGAGTTAGCTGAGTCTAATATCTACTGTTAGATTAGATAGAAACCATTTTTTAACATAAATATTTGGAATCAAATTGAGACAAATCATTTCAGTGTTTGGAAAAATTCAAAGTTAGATTTAAACATAAACTAATTTACTATTTAAGGAGAATATCTAAAGTCAGTTGAGGTATAACTCAATATGTCATTTTAGAAGAACATCGAGAATCAAATTGGGGTATAAACCAATTAGTTGTCTAGTGCAAATATATCAAATCAAATTAGGACAAATATTCAATGTAGATAGATACAGAGAATTGTCTAATTGTTTTTATAGCTTTGACCATTTCATATGATATATATGAACACATATTAAAATTGGCATATGTATATTACATTATTTCTTTTTTGTCAAATTTTCACAAATTGTACAGTATTATATATGCAAATTCTTTATTGCAAGTATTCATTCAGTTATGACTAAGGGGCTCTTATTTAGGAACCTCCATTTATCCCCCTCTCATATGGGAGGGGGGCTAAATGAGAGCTCCCCTAGTTTTTTCTTATTCATAATTATATTAGGATATGAACCGATTCATCAATAAGGATGAATATTTGGTGCCTACTTTAAACAGGGAGAAAGCACTCCTTAAAGTGTTATTCACAAGATAGTAATAGGCGAGGAGGATTTAGTTTAGAATTTTTTATGCAAAATTTTTAATTTATTTTTTTCGTGTGATTATTTTGATACCATTGACTATTTCATATAATATATATAATATATGTGAACACAATAAGGATATTGACAATTTTTGTTACTTTTTACTGAGATTATTTTGAGGGCATTGGTAAAAATCATCATATCAACCTTAACATTTCTATCTATATTCAAGTCAGATTCTAACGTTTTAAAACATTTAAAAAAGAACCTTAGCATTTTATAAATATTTAAAAAGAGTCTTTATGTTTTAAAAACTTTTAAAAATAACCTGAAATCTTGTAAAAGTTTTTAAAATGATAAAATTCTTTTTATACAAACATTAGAATATGATATAAAATTTTTAAAATATTAAAATTTAATTTGAATATTAATAAAAATATTAAAATTAAAAAGATACAAAATTTGCGTATATGTAAGGGTAAATTATAAAAAAATCATAAATTTTAACGAAATTTGCAATTATAGCCGGAACAAAAAAATTTAGCAATAAAGTAGAAGAACTTTCAAAAAGTTGTAAAAATGTCCCGTCGTTTAGACTTCCATTAACGGAGCTGACGTGGCATCCATGTAAGCAAATAGTGAGACCCATGGATGCCAACTGTCAAGCACAGTTAAAGGGTAAATTGAAAAAAAAAGCCATAACTTTACTCAGTTTTGTCATAATAGCTAGTACTTTCAATTTGTTGCAAATTTAGCCAGCCATTATCTTTCTTATTAGTCGTGATGAGGCAGCTAATATGTCAGTAGAAAAAGTGACAAGTCATTTATACATGATATACCATGTAGATTTTTATTTGTATTTATTTTATTTAAAATAATAATTTTTAATTTATTGCAATTATTTTTTTGCCTCTCTTTTCACTTGCTTTTTTTGCTCTTCCCGTGTTTAGATTTGATCTCTGACTCTGTCTTTATTTGTATATTTAATTAATATATTTCGTATTTCTTTCTAACCCTATTGAAAAAATTTAATTAGTTGTTAAATAAATTCAATCTAACAAATATTTTTATTTATGTAGCTTCTCTTTCCAACTATTTTTCTCACGCTTGTTAAAACAAGGAACTTAAATAAATAAAGCAAGTATTGTATTTCGGATATATAATTCTAAATATCATAATTTTTACCAATTTATTGAATATATCCCAATATTTATTTTATATATCATTACTTTACAAAAATGTATATTTATGCATTAAACTGTAATATTATTAATAAAAAAATTTAATATTTATCAAATAGACTTTATCATCCTCCTTAAAACATGTTTTTTTTTTATCCTACAATATTTGACAATATATGAACCTGTCTTGCAATTTTTATGTTCTTTCATACTTTAAATTATTATAATAATAAATATACTATTAAAATATATAAAATAAAATAATAATATTATTAAATTATTATTATAAGGCCGGCAGACCATGGACAGCCATATAGTTTTTCCCTAAGAATAATGGACTTGTTTTTGAAGAGTGGAACTTTTCTCTCTAAGAGTGATTCTTATATACTCTTGAGAGTGATTCCAAAATTCTATTTGTGATTTCTAGAAACCTGTTACTGTAATTCCAATAGTTTTACTTCTGTCAATTCCTAGTCATGATCATAGTTCTTGATACAAACTTAGGAGTGATTCCTAGAACTATCAATTATTTGTTTCTCTATTGAAATTAAAGCAATCTCAATCTAGACTTCCCACAACCCTAATCTGAGTATCAACAGCCCATACAAAAATTCCAGACCTAAAATCCTCCATTCAAGCACAATAAGCAAAGCTTCCAGCATCCCCAGATTTATAGTTTGTATGTGTTTCATCAAATTGTTAGAATGTCCTCTATTCATCCCACATCAGTTTCCTATATAACTAACCACAGATCTAAACTGAAGCCATGATGTGCACAGCGTTTGTGAAGATGATAAATTAACCCTTACTTGAGAAACCATGAGGCATAAGAAGAAATTTCTCATCTGTCGTCTCCTTAACTTCTTTACAGAAATGCTTGCAAATTCACCCTCCTGTAATTAGTTTTAGCAGAGTGATGTACACACAGAGGAAGAAATATTGCACTTATAGAAAAATAGCTAATCATAAATTACCCATGACAGAAGCAAAAAATGATCATGACACCTAGCTTAGGAAAAAAGATAAGTAGAAAGAACAGAGTTTTTATTGCAAGGAAATATAGTTCTTTTTTCATTCAAGGAATTTATTTGTGAAAACTATATCCCCTTCCATTATGCACCCAACGAGGCACTAAGTTTAAATATCAACAACCTCATGGATGGGTATCTCTTCAACTGATGTTTTAAATGAAACATTGATTCTAACAAAGCTTCTTCCTTAAATTTCACAAGGCTACCACAATTTTACAGACATTTAATCGGTGACTTTACCTGTCCACAGTTCCAGCTGTTATTATGATTCTCTCCATCATTATTGTCTTCTCCATTAGCCAAGTTATGTTTATTGTTATAAGTAACCAGATCGGCCAAAGTAAAACCATCATGAGCACATACAAAGTTGATGCTGTTCCACGGTTTCCTCCGTCCTTCCTGATGGAGTGAGTGATTCAGAAATTACAAACTGTCCAACCTTCCAGCCGAGAATTTCAGAAGTATCATGGACATTGATCAATAACTGTACATGCCCTAGTAAATACACTTATGTGTTTGTATCCAGTGAGGATGCATGTTTATATCCAGTACACTTATGTGTTTATATCCAGTGAGGATGCACGTTTATATGCAGTAAATACAGTTATGTGCTATGAGGATGCATGTTTATATCTAGTAAATACACTTACACGCTTATATCCAGTGAGGATGCATGTTCAAGTGTAACCCTAGTTCAAATAAAATTTCCTGGAAAGATCATTCTTAAATGACTTATAGTTCAGGAAAAACTTCACAGAAATGAAATTAAAGTTAACCCATCATAGATCCCCACTCTATGAGATACTTCAAAAAAAAAAAAACAAAAATCACATATAGGTACAGGCAAATATTACAAGAAGAATGAGAGATAAGAATAAAAGAAAACCACATGAAAATAAGTGGAATGAATAAGAAGACAGTTCCAATTGGAGAATAATTCAAAACAAAAATGAATAAGAGACTAGTAAAGGTTACACCTAAGAGCTTCAAATAAATTAACAGATAATAAAAGCATACCTGATATAAATTGGGACTTCCACATAAGCATTCAGCAAAAGCTCCAGAAAATCCATCTGTCCCCTTAATGAACTGTCGCACCACATCTCGAAACTAGCAATAGCAAATCTCGATCAGCACAATATACTTGCAACAACACATGAATGGTTAACATACATTGCTGGCTAACTTAAGTAGCTGGGTATTAGCTTGTACCGAGTTGGTACAAGGGAAACTTATTCTTTTGTTTTGATTGAGTTTTTAAAGAAGAAACTTTATTTTTCTGTTTTCTCCAGCCATTAAGTTTCTCTCTTATTCTGATTTCCAATATCATTTCCAATTTATATATTCTCTACTTTCAATGTTTGCTTATGTTTGAAAGAAACATGCAATTGGAGAAATTTTCTATAAATGGTATATATATTAGGCTGAAAATAACCCTATCAAGATGGAGAAACACTAAAAGAAGTGACTTTTGTGGTTGGACCCTGCTCACGGAAAGATGTTTCTTGGGAATTATTGCTGTTTTCTTGGCTTAATAAAGGTTCAACACGTTAAATTGCTGCAACAGTCTGCAAGCATTCCACATGATCCAGGTTTGCTTGCTTGATCCAGTTGAAACACTTGTTTAAATCAGTTTCTCTTCTCTTTTCATCATTTTCTTGATCACTCTTTTTAACTTATTTTATCCTGAATTGACAAAGTGATTGCCGATATACTCTTCTTACAATAGGATTCAGTCTGCTAAACTCATTGGTAATAACCTCATCTTACACTTACACTTCTGTTTCCAGCATTCTGAGGCAAAAAATTCCTTGTCCCTCAGTACTATAAGTATTATTGCACCCTCTATTCTTGTTACGCTTTCTTCACTACTTTCAAAACCAATAAAGCAAGAGATCTAAAATAAAAGAAAATTATTAACAGCATGGACATGACCAAAAACTGAGCTGATAACCTGGTGTAACTAACCCCATTTCTATATTCTATTGCTTATCAATTAGGAGTGCCTAAAGTTGTATTATTATGTTCCTGATACAACAAAAGAAGATTGTGCCGTTTAGCAATATGCCAAAAGAAATGTTTGATTTGTTATGCAAATATCAAGGTGACTACAAAAGCATTTGGTGTAGAATCATGAAGGTGTAAAATTGTTGCTCATTAAACCCTCGCTTTGCATTTACCCAGCCCTACAACAATAACACCACCAAAGCTATGGAAGACTGGTTGACTAAAAAGTCTCTTAAGATTCTTAAGAGGAAGCTAGTTCCACAAGGTCACTACCAAATCTACCTCTCACTGTAATTCAGACACTCAAACTTGTGTTTACCCATGTGAAAATGACTTCTCAAACACATAGTTTTGATAAGTTTAAGAAATTGTCATTGTCTAGTAAGTGCAACACTCTATCCCTAAATGGTGATATTGACCATTATTGGCCTATAGCCCTTAGGAAAGGTAAAAGGTCTTGTACTACTCATCCTTTATCTAAACACTTATCTTATGGTAAACTATCCCAAAATCATAGTTCATTTGTTACTAAGGTCACCAACCTGTTCATTCCAAAGAAAATTCAGGAAGCCCTAGATGATCATAACTGGTACTCAGCTGTAATAGAAGAATTGAATGCTTTAAAGAAGAATGAGACATGGGACTTAGTTAATATACTTAGGGGCCAGAAGCTAGTTGGGTGCAAATGGCTATTCACAGTCAAATTTAAAGTCGATGGTAGTATTGAAAGGAGAAAGGTGAGATTGGTGGCCAAAGAGTTTACGCAAACTTATGGAGTAGACTATCAAGAAACCTTTGCTCTAGTAGCAAAGATAAATACAATAAGAATTATGTTGTCTCTAACAGTGAACTTTGATTGGCAGCTACACCAACTAGATGTGAAGAATGCTTTCCTAAATGGAGACTTAGAAGAAGAGGTGTTCATGTGCCTACCACTTGGTTTTGAAGGTACCTATGGACTGGATAAAGTCTGTAAACTGAAGAAATCTCAAGATGGCCTAAAGCAGTCCCCTAGAGCATGGTTTGACAGA
>JAOXYD010000134.1:7578813-7602762 GCA_028565735.1 Pinacopodium congolense
ATAAACTTAAACCATTAGTGATTAAGCATGTTTTGTTATCATCAAAACCAAGATTGGAACCTCCCTTGGTTCAACATGAACCATGACATATACATTTTTTTTCATAGAATTGCATTTGATAACCCTACAAACAATTTAATTAACAATCATGTAAAATAACTATAGTAACTCCTTTTTTTCAATTTCTAGCTAATAAAAAATTTTACCCTTGCCTATTATGTTGACTTCTATGCCCACCAACTACTCCAGGAACCTTTATTCAAACTGTTTTAAAACAACATTATTCATTGTCAATAAAATGTAAACTTAGTGGCTCACCATTATGACAACTTTGCATTACACGTTTGTGTAAGACTTCCGTCTACATACTAACCTGTGCATTTCCTCATCTTTGTACTTCTTCCTATCTATTGTTGCCTTTTGAGATTTTTTTAGGAAAATCATAATTTGATATCCTTTGTCTTGCCTACAAACATTTATATAGGTTACTATAGATGGTTATTGATAATCACTAATACAATCAAAACATGAATTTCATATGTGAACGTAATACAATATTTCTATTTTCAACCATTATCCCTTTATAACATACCACAATCCATGTCCAAAGTATATAACCAATTAACATGTTTAGATTCATAAATTCCAATTACAACATTTGGTAGATTCCTTGTAAGCTACCATTGAAACAACTAGTTTTTACAACTAGTCCCCAAGTAGAAAACAAATCTAACTAAACAACCATACAATAATGACATTCAATAACATATTTACAAAAAATGGATAAAAAACTTTTATTATAGTCTTACCATTATTGCAAATTTATGTGAGATATTGTTGTCTGTCAATTATTGATAATACTCTCCTAACCTATGAAATTTGGAACAACCCTTACCTATATAGGGGAAATAATGTCCCTATATACTCCCAATTTTTACGGGACATAAACTCTTTACTACTTCTTATGGTTGTAAATCTTGGCCACAATGAAATTATATTTTGGCTAAAGGAGAATAAAAAAATGTGACACACAATATTATTATTATTGTTAAGGTCACTTTCATTTTCATTATAATAAAAATTCTTCATATTTTTTTCACTAAACTAAAAATTTGGAGAAAGTTAACATTAAACTAATAATTACATATAAAGGACATTAGACATTAATTTCTAATAACTCAATATCCTAAAAATATATCATGACAATATTAGACGTCAACCTATCAATATAAAAAGGAAAACCTATGTCACAAGTATGAAAGTTTACATTTTGCCCAAAGTTATAATTTCCACACAATTTCAAAGTAAATCTTATGAGGTTTTAATAGTACGATTCATGTTTAATGTAAAATTACATTTTTTCCCTATAATATTTATATCAAGTGTACCAAGCCTCATGATAGGATTGAATTATCTTATATTTTCTTATTTTCATGTGATTGTAATCATATTTTCAAGATTAAATGCTTAATTTTTGTTTAATTTGAATGCTAGGTTGGATACGTTGATATATATTTGAGAAAAAAAATATAAGATTCTAAAGCAAATTAGAGGAGCATCACACCTGTAGCATCAAAATATTTCAGGAATGGAGCTTAATTCAGCAGGATAAGCTTTTCTTTGCATCAACACATTATAAAGGAGAAGCTTTCCAAGTAGAGAAAAAAAGCAGAAGCTTTAAAGAGTGAAGTTAAAATGGCATCACTTAATTAATCTCCTAAAAGAGCATAAGAGGGGGTTGGCACAAGCTTAAAAGAGTGGAGAGCAAGCTTTAATTTGGCAACAAAGAGACAGATGCTTGGAGCATGGAGAGGAGCTCTCCCAAGTGGAAACATGTACCACTTTATGAAGCATAAAAGACAAAAATTACAAGACTTCACATGTTTAATTCGGCGGGAGACAAATGAGGAGCAAAAACATTAAAAGAGAGCTTAAAACATGAAGAGCATCTAAAGAATGGGCTTCTCATGACAAGTGTCCTACTAAATTAACAAGAAATGAAAAAAAAAAACACAAGCCAAAGAAGGGCTTTGCATGGAGAGGATGGCTACAAAAGCATAAGAAGAGAACAACAAATTCATTTAATGGTTTTAATTCTAAGAGCCAAAATGATCAATAAAAGGCACCTAACCCTATTAGTTCTACATATAAATAATGATTCGGTAGCACACTTTGGGGGAGCAGCCCCCATTTATTTTTCACTTCACTATCATTTCTTCCTTTATTTTTAAGGCTTTGTTTGTCTCTTTTTTAAATTATTTTCTAGCTTGTTTTTAGTAGATTTTCTTGTTCTTTCCATTTCTACTCCATTTATTTCTTATTCTAGACATTAAATACTTAATTTTTTGTGCTTTTCCACTGTTTATACATTTATTTTATCTTATTTCACATTTAGTTGTGTTTTGTTTATTATCGTATGGAATCTTGGTTTTAATTAATATAGATGTGTTTTCTTTAGTTTTTTACCTTGTGTTTAATTATTTCATTATTATTTCTACGTTTATGATTTATTTTTCGTATTTTCTATTTAAGTTTTGTGTTAATTTTGTAATGTTATGCTAGTTGTGTTGTGGTTTGGAAGATATTCATGGAATTTTGGATTAATAATTGTGAGAATTGACTTAAATTTAATTGGTTTTATGATTTTAGGTTACGAATGAATTAGAATTTTGGTAAAATGACATGAATTAGAGATTAATACTTATGATTAGCTACCCTAGGTATAATTCTTAAATCAATTGCTATGTCGAGGCTTGTGATATGTAATCGTCCATAGTTAATACTATAAGTGACAATAGGTTAATTAGGTTTGTAGGTAAACTTAGCCAATTAATATAGGATACCAATCCTCTAGGCTACATAGTCCGAGCTTATGTGACTATAGCTTAGGCTAGTCATTCCACAGTTCTTACAATGACTACGCTGTTAAATCTAGAGAGCTTATTCTATATTATCATCTGGTTAAAGATAAGTTTTCTATCGCATAGGACTTATCTAAAAATAGAGGAATATAGGATGAAATAGTTTGTTTGTGTCTATAGGCTATCATTTTAGACCAATCATAATTTATCTATTTCTATGATCAATTATAAGTTTAGAATCCTGATTTATCTTCCTCCCAGCTTTTCATATTTGTTATTTGTTTCTTATTCGTTTTCTTCTGTTTCATTAATTGTCTTTAATGTTTAGTCTAATGTTTTTGTATCCAGAGGTTTTCTTTTCTTTTTTTTTCCTTTTTAGGCAACAGTAGAATAGCTTTATCATAACTTAACTCATTGTGGGATCAACCCTGACTTGCCCCAACTATCTAGTTAGGTTTGATAGGTATTTTCTTATTTGGTAGTCCGTGATAGAATTACCAAATTTTTTGTGCTATTAATAGGGAGCTGCACTTCTGTTTTAGTTGTTTCTAGTGTTGTTTTTGTTTTTATTTTTGGATTTTTTTGGTCATCTTATCTTATTTTTGTTTTAGATTCACAGCTTTTTCTAATTTTTATATCTTTTAGCGGTGATGGATCATTATCAATGTGCTTTCCAAGTTTTCCTCTTATTCTTATTATCTTAATAATGAGCTTGATTCCTTTGGTACTTCTAGGTTAGAGCATCAAGTAGAGAATTTCACACCCTTATCCGAGCAAGTATCAATGGATCAACAACAAGCTAAGGTATATGAGGTTTGCTCATTTTTGGGTTACCCTTTTTGTACATGTCCTGTTTTGTAAGATACATAGTATAGGTTTGTTTCTCCACCAAGCTACTACCAAGATTAGTCATACTTCCAGCCTCTACCTCCACCTCCATCATCACCATCACAAGCTAGTGGGATGTCTTGGGAGGAGATCCTAACGAGTTCGAAAATAAGCACTCTTCAAATCCAATAAGAAATGAAGATGAACTTGAAGAATTTGGAAGATCAAGTGAGCTAGTTAGCAAACGTGGTTTAGAGCATAGAAGCCCAAGTATCTTCAAGCATTCTTAGCTAATAAGAGAGCATTATTGAGGAGTGTGCACTTTTCCATCAGAAAATGGAGAATAATGGGATCACCTAGAAGCAATAAAGGAAGAACATGGTCAGTTAGGTGAGGAAGAGCCATTAGTTTAGGAAAAGGAGGAGGGTGTGCAACCTGCTAAGGTAAGTGATACATTTCATGTTATTGCTAACTGAATTTCTCTCCCTTTTCCTAACCGTTTGCAAGTGAAATAAGAAGGAGAAGTAGAGGAAAAAGAATAAGAGCCCTAAGAAGTAGAGATTTTAGAAGAGCTATGGGTGAGCAAGCTAGAGGTTGAAGGTGGCAAAAAGGATCAAGAGTCTCCACACCCATTGGCGATATTATTATGGAGACCATTCTGGTGGAAAAAGGGAGATGTGCATACTAGAGAGTGGACCTTGAACTTTGATGGAGAAACGATGCAATTCCACACCTCCAAAGCTATACGACATCTGGTTTCTGAGCCTGTTTTTAACGAAGAAGTTCTAGGCTCCTCATGGAGTTTGAACTTGCTTCCTGTTGGGCCCAAGCATCCATCCATAATGGATGATGTCAAATATGCAAAGGGTTAAGCTTATAACCTTAACAAAACACTTAGTGGGAGGCACCCCTTTTTTTTTTTTTTTTGGTTATAGGTGAAAGATGAGTTGTTTATTCTTTAAAAAGGAAGTTATGCTCTTGGTTTTAACGATTGATATGTCTCTTTCAAGCTCCACAGGATTATTCTTGTTCCCATTATTTTTTTCTTATTAATGTAGTGACATTGAGGACAATGTCAATTTTAATTGTAGGGGTGGGGCAAGTTTGAAATTTTTGCACACATAAATTGTTGGGAGTTTAATAGTGATGATTTAAATGTGGTAGTTTGAATGATTTTGATCTTAAGTTAATAGTTGATTGCAATGCTTGAAAGTAATCACTCCTTTTAATTTAAGGAACTTTGCTTGGCGCTTGAAATGCTGCTAAATTTTTCATTTTTCATTTTATTTTGAGTGCTTTGCATAAGTTTGGTGACTCTTGTGAATGATGTTTGGTATTTAAGTACGTTTTGTATAGTTTATCATATGAATGTAGAAAGGTATGAGGGTCAGAATGTGTACTTTTAGTTTGATTCAAGTTTCCCGCTAAGTTGACTGCCCTATTCTATTAGCAATAGAGTACATTTTATTCACTAGTCTTCAAGTGTATGTATTTGTAAGAGGGTCATTACATCATGTACACCATTTGTTTGCCACTTCTTTTTTATTTTGGTTTCTTCTAAACATAACTTTCTCCTTTGACAATAATATGTTCGGTGAGAAAAAGGAGATGAATGAATAATTAGGAATCTTTTTAAGTGATGCGTCTGTATAACTCCAAAACATCTATATTTGCATTGCATCCCTATAAGTTTTCATTTTGAACAATGAAAACACCTGTTGAATAAGATCAAAAAGGCAATTCAACTAGGGGTCAATTCTCTCTTTAAAACCAAAGAATGTTCCAATTTTGGTTTTAATGATTAGAAATCATGAATGTTTATAATTATTTTTTTTTTCAAGTTTCAAAGATCGGTATAATTGATGGATGATTCAATATGAAAAGTTTGAACCTTGAAGGCCAAATTGAAGATGATGAAAGAATAACAGATATGACAACTTCAAGACCTTACTTTTGTAGTTTAGAACTTGTGTGTAGTTTTCATTTAAAGTTTCAATTCATCGAGTGGCTCTAAGTTTTTATAAGTTTTAAAAAGTTGCATAAAATCTCAATCATATACATTACTTTTGATGTTTAAAGTTAATGAATCAATTTAAACCTTCATGCAGCTTTGAATTATGTATTAAAACTTATTTGAGGTTATATTAGATGTTAGGAAAATATTAAGATTTGGAACTTGTTTGAGTTTTTTATGCTTTTATAGATGTTTAACGGTGATTATTCAACAACAAGAGTAGTCGATCAATAGCACCCTTGTAGTTTGGTGACTATAACAATGGTTTGACTTAAAGATCAATAGTGATATTGATAAACCAAGTAATCATCCTTAATGTCGACTGGCTAGTTTTCTGGTGAAAGTTTCTCTAAATTTTCCAACTAATTTTTCCCCCAATAGCTAGTTATGATATTTAATGACTATTTAAGCTTCCTAACACTATATATAAGTGTCTTAGACCTTTCATAATAATCTTTATGCCATTTGATTATTGTTTCAAGCTCTCAAATACAAATTCATCAAAGTTGTATTCCCCCTTTAGCTCTTGATTGGTCATTTATAATTTCCTAGATTCTAATCCATTTTTGGAGCTGTAAGTTTATTGTTTTCTATTTTTAAAAGTTTCAAAGAGTGTTTGAAAGCTTTCATTTCAAATTTTAAGTGCTCATAATATTGATTAAACCTCTAAAACTTCATGTGCACAAATTTGTCCAAATTTGATCTCATATTATATCCACTTCAATTTTCTTAATTTAAATTTGTTTTTGGTGCTTCAAAATCATTACATTTTGTTTTTTTTAAGTCCTCAAGGGTTTCATTGATAAAAAAATTTTAAAGGCTTATTTCGTTATTTTTAATAACTTAAAGTTAGATTTGTAAAACTTATATAGAATAGGCATTTTTCATATTTGTTTCAATCTTTCATCATATAAACTCTTTTTTGGTGCTTTAACTTTATCAGTTATAGTGTAATTAATCTTTTAAGAGCATCATTAATCAATTATTTCATTTTTGAAAGCATTAGAGCCCTCTGTGGTTTGAGCTTTAAGTGAAACATCTCTTTAGGTGTATATTGTTACTTTAAAAGGGGTTTCTTGATTATATTGATTGGTTGGTCATTCAAAGCCTCCTCTCTACCTCAAAAAGAGTTGTTAAAGTTTACTCTTTGTCTTCAATAAAGAATATTATTTCTTGTAAGGGTTACTTTCACCCTAAAAGATGATTGTACTTATTATAGTAAGTTAGTCAAATTTCCAACAAGTAGTTGGAGAGAGAATTTTGTTGTACGGTTTGATTGATGTTTATATTTTTATTTAATTGGCATTGACATTTTTATATCATATTAGGTTAAATATTAGTTTGATGATTGCATCCTTTGAATTTGGTTTATGTGGATTAGTTTGGCTAGCGTATAAAACTTTTAAACACCCAATTCACTTCCCTCCCCCCCTCTCCACCCCTCTTCTTTAGTGCCTTTTATGGCTTACAATTGGTATCAAAGCTTGGCTCACTTTATTGTGTTAATTTCTAATAATATTGTGAGGAAAAGATCATAGATGGGACACTTGAAAGGTATTTCTAGCCAAAATGGGAAAAACCATTAATAGGGCACCCTTTTTGGTTGGAAATGACTATTTATATTGGAAAACTAGGATAAAGTTTTTTCCAATGGCCAAAAATGTTAAATTATGATATATTAGCGAAGGTCCATTCATTCCTTTTAAAATTATGAATGATAAAAGAGTGCCTAAAGTGAAGGAGGAATGGAATTTAGACTATAAGAGATATGCGTAATATGTGATTATGTATTAACATATGCCCATCATGTGATTTTGGAGCCTAAACATGCATAATGTGTGTATTTGATGCAATATGTGCCTTTATGTTCCCTTTATGAATTCTTACTTCCAAATATATTAATGTACATATTTGCGGGAGCTTTAGTTGTTTTAATTCATGAAGAGCATTAGTTAGAATTGGGATTTCAAAGATATGTGTTGTTTGGTCATGTTTATATTATGAAATTGTTGTTTTAGAATGTGTTTTGGTTCACCTAATATCACATGTTTTATCATCATCAAAATGGGAAAAATTGTTGAGCAAAGGGAGTTTCAAATTTTGGTTTTGATGATTAAAAAACATGAATGTTACATATTATTTGAGTTTTGGTTGTAAGTTTCAAAGATAGGTATAGTTAATGTATGATTCAATATGGAAAGTTTGAAGCTTAAAGGCCAAAATTGATAATGGAAGAACAAGAGATATGGCATCTTCAAAACATTACTTTTGTGGTTTAAAACTTGAGTGTAAGTTTCATTTAAAGTTTCAATTCATCAAAGGGCTCCAATTTAGCATTCATACATTTATAAGTTTTCAAAAGTTACATAAAATCCTATCCATTAATTTTAATTTTTTAAGTTATTAATCCAATTAAAATTTTGACACATCTTTGAATTATGATTTAAAACTTGTTTAAAGTTATATTAGATGTTAGGGAAAGGTTTGGAACCTTTTTATGCTTTTTTGGGTGTTGAACAACGATTGTTCAATGGCGAGTGTATTTGATCAATAGCACCATGTAGTTTGGTGACTATAACAGTGGTTTGTCTCCAAGATCAATAGCATCTTTGATAAACTCGATAATTGATGTTAATGTCAAACAGTTAGTTTTCTTAGGAAAGTTGCTCTTGATTTTCCAATAAATTGTTTTCTCCTAAGTGCTAGATTTTTATCAAGTGATTATTTAAGTTTCTTAACACTAAATGTAAGCGTCTTAAACCTTTCATAACAATCTTTATGCCATTTGATTATTATTTCAAGCTCTTAAACACAAATTCATCAAAGTTATCCACCCAATTAGCTCTTTATTGTTCATCTACCATTTTCCTTATTAATATCTATTTGTAGAGCTACATGTTTATTGTTTCCATTTTTTTTTCCAATTTCAACAAGTGTCCAAGAGCTTTCATTTCAACTTTTAAGCACTCATAACATTGATTAAAGCTTTAAAATGTCAGATTACACAAAGCTGTTTAGTTTCTGTTTCATATTCTTTCCACTTTGGTTCTCTTAGTTTATATTAATTTTTGGTGCTTCAAAATTATTACATTTAGTTTTTTAAGTCCTCAAGGGCTTCATTGATAATTTAACTAAATTTTTATAGGCTTATTTTGATATTTGTAAGCACATAAAGTTAAATTTGAGAAATCTATCTAAAATAGATGTTTTTCCATATTTCTTTCAATCTTTCATCATATAAACTTAATTTTGGTGCTTCAAATTTATCATTTACAGTTTTATTAAACTTTCAAGACCATCATCAATAAATTATTTATTTTTTAAAGAATTAGAGCCCTTTGTGTTTTTAGCTTTAAGTAAAACATCTCTTTAGGTATATATTGTAATTTCAAAAGGGATTTCTTAATTATATTGGTTGGTTGGTCTTGTAAAGGCTCTTGTTTGCCTTAAAAAGATTTGTTAAAGGTTTCTTCTAACTTTCAATAAAGAATATTGTGTCTTGGAATGGTTACACTTCACCTTAGAAGAAGATTATACTTGTTATAGAGAGTTAGTCAAATTTCCAATTAGTAGTTAGAGAGTAGATTACATAATTGTTAGGTATTGCTGAATCACTATAAATTTTGGTGTACTTTCTTATCCCTTAACTCGTTATTTATTGCTTGTTATGTGGTTTAGTTGTCACTTATATTATTATTTAATTGGCATTGAAATTTACATATTATATTAGGTTGAATATTAGTTTAGTAGTTGCATCTTTTGAATTTTTTTAAGTGGATTTGTTTGGCTTACTCAAAAAAGTTTTTAAACACTCAATTATCCCATCTTTTGGGTTCTTTGTAGGGTTTACACTCTTGGTTACGGATAGTTATTAATGGATAACCATGAAATCAAGCCTCTAAAGGTGAAACAATACAAACATATTGTGAATTACCAAACAATTTTTGCACAAATTTTCTCGGTGGTAAAAATATGAAAAAAAAAATATCTTCTGCAAACTAAGTGAAGCATTAAAATTATAACCAAAGGTAGAGAAAAAATAACATAAAAGGGAGCTTATGATAAGAGCACATATTTTAGAAAATTAAACATCATAGATAAGTGCTTTCTTTGATGGTTGAGACGCATACGAGCATTTGACATTAAGTTAGAAGGTGAAACTTACAAATAAGAAAAGGAAAATGATCTCTAAAATGTTTGTTTCTAGACTTGATTGGGTAATACTGTCTCAAATATGGATGGAAACAAACATATTGCTTCTAAAACTAGTATGAAGAGATGAAGAACAAGTTCTCAACTATAACACAAGGAGATGAAGATCCACAAAGAAATGTGTCTTGTTATGGACTTCATTGATATGGAAAGCATGTAGGCAGGAGGTGCACTAGTAGCATTCAAAGTGGAGGAGAAAATTAACAATTTAGGTAAAAGGGTGGAGGTGGCGGGCACTCAAATGATGTGGGAGGATAAGGAGAGAAGAAAGAGTTTGGGTGACAGGGCATTTTTTAAGGTTATTAATTTCCAAACATACCCTTTTCTTAATTTGCTAACTTTTAAAACTTGACTAATAAAGGAGAGGGGGAGGGGATGGGGCATGAGGCAGATTGTAAAGAATTGCAAAGTAATTTTATGTCTATATATAATTATTCATCTTGAATGTGTCTTCTCCCTTATCTTAAATCTTTCATCTTATGTGGGTACATTTTCTTTAACTTTTGATTTTGACCATCAAGCTTGATTCTCCATCTTTCTTTAAGTTATTAATTGTTACATACTTCACTTTGACTTAAATTTGGGTCCAAAACTTGCTTTTTTTTATCTTACCAAAAGTGATGTATATTTTTGTATCAAAATTAAGGATAAAAATCTCCTTAACTCCATATAATAAGGCAAATGTAGACATCTATTTTTATAAGGAGTCACTATTTATGCTATTTTGTAATTAATATGAGGTATTTGAAAAAAGATTTTCATCAGTTGTAGTCAGCTCTTTTTTTTTTAAATAGTTATAGTAAGTTATTATGTTGTCAAGTCAGAAGCTAGCAAAGTAGTATTAAAGTGAATTGCAAGTCCTTATCGTTCAAAGTGAAATAAACATTTATTTATTCAATAAAAGAATCTCTAACCTTTTGTGTGTTTATCAAACACCTATTGCATAAATTCAATCTTTAAAATCTATATGGAATTCATTTAAAATTCTAATTTTTTATGTTTGAAATAAAAAAACTTGATCATTTCAATTCTATTATTTAATTTCTATATAATTCAACATAAATGATCTAAATTATATCAAAATAGTTGATACTATTAAATAAATTTCACAAATTTAAAAGGTCCATTTTGTTCTTCCAAAACTATCTTAAAACATTTCCAACATATTAAACTTTTTTATGTGTCTTATAATACACTATTATATTACATTATTATATTATATATTAGGGTTAAAATATCCAACACTCTTGTGGTTTGATAAACTATCAATTAAATCCTTATAGTTTCAAAATTATCAAATAGGTTTCTAAAGTTTCAAATTATTTTCATCCATTAATTCTTCGTTAATTTTGTCTTATGTGAATTAACAATATGCTCACGTAGCATGCCACATGGCACTAAACTAAAGGATTAAACTATGAAACCTTAGGAACCTATTTGAAAGTTTACTAAACTATAAGAACCTAATTAATACTTTTTAAAACTATAAGGACCTAAATGATTTTAAACCCAACTATTGAATTATTTTGATAATTAAAGTATAATGTTTAATAATTAAAAATGTATATTGTAAATGTTCTGTCCTTTTAATAAAGTATACAAAATTAAAAATTAAAAATTTTAAAAAATCAAATAAATTATAAAAGATAAATTATCTTTTATAAATTTATTATTTATGATATTGCATATATATAAGAGCAAAGCAAATATATTTATGATGTAAATAATACACTAATAATTGCTTTAAGTTAATAAATTTTTTACGTTGATAGTGGTTTGGTTTAAATATTTAGTTCTAATTGAATCTTAAAAAGATATATTGAAACTTATTTGAATTTGAATATTTGAATCTTAAATTTAAAATTATTTAAACGTAACTAAAATCATTAATTCTATATCAAAAATTAATTCAATTAGCTTAAAATTTTTAGTTCATTTTAAAATAAATTTAATAACTTAAATTTAATTTAAATAAAATTAACTTTTTTATTTTTTATGAAAAATTTTCCCTCATATTCCTCATAAAGTTCTAAATGTAGTTCAAAAGTTTATATAACCAAATTTTTACAATCACTTCACATTATTTTGAATAAAATTTAAATACGAATAAGTTCTAACGTATTTTATTTAGATCCAATCGAAACTGAATATAAAAATATTTTTAAGCCATATAAAATCATATCTAAATCAAATTATTATTATCCTAAAAAAATTCATGAATTTAAAACAATTAGTAATGTGTTATTTATGCGATAAATATGTTTGCTTTATTCTCATATATCTAATGTCATATATATTAAACTTGTAAGAGATAAAATATTTATATGGTTTATTTGATTTTTAAAATTTTAATTTAATAATTTTTGTATTTTATTTAATTGATAAAATATTTTTAAAAAATACAATCCTTTAGTTACTACAATTTTATGATAATTATCAAAATGATTCATTAGTTGGATTCAAAATCATTTAGTTCCACCCATTAGTCTAGTATCACGTAGCATGCTACGTATTTCATGTGAATATATTATATAAACTTGTTGTTAGTTTACGTAGAACAAAATTAACAGAGGATTAACGAATAAAAATAATTTGAAATTTTAGAAATTTATTTAATAGTTTTGAAACTATAGAGGCCTAATTAATAATTTATCAAATCACATAAGTGCTGGATGATTTTAACCCGACATATTATTATAATATTATATAATATTATTTTAATTTAATATTTTTTTTATCTTTTTAGTGAAGCATTTATAAATTGAGAATTTTCAAATATAAATATATAAAATAAGAATAAAGTTGAAAAGAAAACAAGATAAATTTGATGGGTATTTATATTTCCTACAAGTGTCAGATGAATTGTTAATAGGGTAAGATTCTTAAAAAGTCTTGTTAGAGCTACTTAAATCCAAATATCCAAATTCAATTGTTAACCATTACTTAATTATTCTAGGTACCATTTTGATCATGAAACCCATTTTTTCTAAGCTCACCCCTGCCATAGGTAAAATGTTTATTAGTCATTAGATACAAAATATTGATGTATAAAACTCAAGGGTCATTTATTTATTTTGTCTTAGACAAGCAAATATCAACAAATAAAACTAAAGGGATATATTTAAAAAATTATTTAGTATAAATATTTTAAAAATTAATGATGTATTATTGTTATTATTTAATTTTATAAAACTATTATGTTAAAAGGTATATTAAAAAATAGATGTAAATGAATTTTAAATTTTAAGTTTATTACAAATATGATTAAGAGAAATTCAAATAAATATATATTTTAAATAATAACTATTCAAGTAAAATAATTTATTTACAAATGAATTCTATAGATTTTACATTTTAAATTCATTCTTTCTAAATAAGTTCAGTGACTTGTGAAACATTTAAGAATGAATAATATACTTAAGTGTGATATTGAGACTACGGGACCTTATCTTTATTATATGCAAGATAAAAAATCCAATAATTTTAAATGTGATCGAAGAGTAAGATTTATCATAGCTAGATAATGATAAATTTACAAGTCAAAAGTGTTTAACAAGTTTAAAACTGTTCTAATTGTTGAAATTATATCGTTTTGATACTTTGATAACAAACCACTTAAGTAAGAATCCTTCCACTAATAAAAACAAACTCATCCTCTAATTGGGCGTCCTTATTTTTTATTTATTTCCATAATTATAAAAGGAAACATGAGATGCATTAAATTGATTGGTTGAATTGGGAAATTAAAATCACTTGGAATTATAGTAATTAAGAACTAAAACTCTAAATAATTAATTTATGAAAAAACACAGATTAGTAGCAGCATATCATAGGATAGACTTCTTAATTATTAATTAATGTTTTTAATCAACCAATCGTCTAGCTGGATTGTATCTTTTTCTTCTTTGTTTTCATCTAAGAAAAGCAGAAACGCAACTGAAAATAAAATAAAATTTCCCCTTGGCCGTTTATTTATTTATTATATGTATGACTTCACCCGTTCACCGCCGTTTTGTCTTTGCTATTTTTGGTCTCCTCTTCTATCTTGTCAAAACTCAAAAGAGGATCTTGTTTCTGTATTACAATAAAAAATAAAAGAAAATAAAAGAAAAATTAGAAGGTCCAAATAATAAGTAGTTTTTACTATACTGTCTGCTTATCTGCCTGACAATGGATCTATGCGAGACCCAACTCTCATTCCTTTCCTCTTTCCTTTTCCCTTTCTCTGCATCGCCCATGGAGTGAATAAGGTTAAAACTATTTTCCGTTTCCGTCTCCATCTTCTGGGTCTTGGAGGGGGTTTTGTGATAAATTCCGTAGCTTAGTTTTCTTCTTTCTTCTTTTCTTTCCTTTTTTTTTCTTTTTTTCTTTCTTTTGGCCTATGGGTGCAGAGAAGGCATCTGATTCTACCTTTCTGCATGAGAATGGAGACACTAGTAGCGAGACCCAGGTGGTATTGAATGTTTATGATCTCACCCCTATTAACAACTACACCTATTGGTTTGGTTTTGGGATTTTCCATTCTGGCATTGAAGGTTTGTATGGCTTTTATAGATCGCTTACTTCTTATTCTAGTTTTTATGCTTGTTGACTTGGTTATCGTTTTTCTTTTCTCCGTTTGTTTGTAGTTTCTTGTTGCCTTTTTAAATTTGCAACGTAATCCGAGTATGGTTGTAGTTTCTTTGTTTGCATTCTCTTGGCTGTTCTTGGGTTCTTTCTGGCTGCCGGCTAAGAAGACTTATCGTTTTTTTTAATAATACTTTTTGAGAATAGAATTGTGAACTGGGTTAATATAGATTTGGAATGCTGCCTGTAAAAGATTGGGGAGATAAGATTGTTTTGGTCAGCAATGCTTATTAGAAAGATATGTTGTATGCTAGTATGGAGAGAAAATATTTTATGCCAGTGGTGAAGCCTGATGACAGACACTTATGCCATTTGGATATATCTGTGTATTAAGGGATATATGAAGGCCAATGCTTTTGCGGGACTGATCCTGAAGTTCCTTCTGAAGACAGATAAGGCATCGGTCTTTATGGAAATATCAACTGGTGCATGAAGTGTTTCTTTGTTTAGATGCTATTTCCTTTTTTCGTTTACACTATTCCTTTGCATCTTTAATTTTATGGTTCAAATAAAATATTATTAAAATGTTTGATTCCTGTGCTTAAATAGTTGGGTCCCCAAGGTGTTAATGGATATAAATTATAGAATGTATTATTATGGTTTCCTCTTACATCAGCAGGCAACTGCCTCATATCTTTGTATTTGTGTGTCTGATTCATACATTATGTTTTATGCACCATTCTTTGGTCTTGCTGATTGGACATTAAAGTGGGTTGAATGGGAGCTGTCCTTTTGAGGGTGCATGATTTCTAACTCTGGTTATAAGTGATGGGAAATGATTTGTCTGCATGCCGCATGTGGCTTGGAGGGATTTTTGAGATTAACATATGTGCTCCGGCATAATTGATAGGATATGAACTTTGTTGAGATAATAGCATGAAATGGATCCTAGCTGTTGAAATTATTGGTAAGATTTACACAACTGAGTTTATATATGTTGGTCATTTCACCAATCAATATGTTTCTTTTTTCCTTAGAGATGATTGATGTTCTACAAGTCGCAGTCCATCTGTAACCACTTTATGAACAAGGATTGATGAATGAGATTGTCTATCTCGCAAGTGTTGTTTTGTATGTGAAATTAACCGTAGTGTCATAATGTTTGTGAACAGTCCATGGTAAGGAGTATGGATTTGGAGCACATGATTTCCCAGTTAGTGGAGTTTTTGAAGTTGAACCAAAGAGCTGCCCGGGTTTTATCTATAGATGCTCCATCCCATTGGGCCAAATAAACATGCCTCCCTCTGAATTTCGGGCACTCATAGAGAATGTAGCTTCTGAGTATCATGGAGACACATATCACCTAATCTCTAAGAACTGCAACCATTTTACAGATGATATTTCGTGGAGATTGGCAAGCAGGCGAATACCAGGGTGGGTAAATCGGCTTGCTCGGTTAGGTATGAAGACATCCAATCTCTTGAGTGTCATTTCCTCATAACTTGATAGAATTTTGGTCAACAGTTATTAGTGGCAAAGCTACAGGGCCCAAATTAATTATTGTAGTTAAACCTTGTATTTGTTAGCATTTCAGTCATCTGAGTGTTTGAGTCCAAGGATTGGGGCATTCTTGTTTATTATTATTGTATGTCTAAATGATGGCCACGATTGTATTCCTTATCTTATTTCACGGGAGTGGTGCCATCCAAGCCACAAACCGCATCCCTCAGTCAAAAGAAAAATTTATTAAAAGAGCAAAGTTTTATCATACTATGTAAAACTTGTTAAGTTGATGTAAGGAGTTTGACAAGTATTTGTTTGACCGAAAATTTCAGGTGCTCTCTGCAGTTGTCTGCTTCCTGAAAGCCTTAAAGTCACTAGTGTTAAGCAGATTCCAGAATACCATGAGTCCATTGGTCTGTTACATTTCTTGAAACTCATCAGATACATATAATTTAGTTAGAAACTGGTCTTTTAATGTTTGAAAACTTACCTTTAAGCAATGTGTTCCTGTATGATTTATCAACATTCAGAAGAGGATGGGAGTGAATCACTGGCAACCACCAGTCCTCGTCTATCTGCAGAAATTGATGATGCAGATCAGGAGAAGCACTTATTGTCACCAAATGCTGGAAGTGGGGAAGTGTCTTTTGTTAAAGAGGCGCGTAGGGGGACTTAAAGAAAGCTATTACTGTATTCTTTCTTGAGAGTTATTGCTTGGAGTTGGAGGGGATGTTCCTTGGCATATCAATCTTGGAAAGCCTAAGAGTTGTGATTATACAGTATTGTTTGAGGATGCGCTGTGTTTGCTGTCGATAAGATTAAATTTATTATCATTACTTTTTGCCATCCAAAATTTTCCGGTTTGTTTGTGTGAAACTGTCTTGTGATTTATAATTTGCTTGAGCTTTACGGATGGGTGGCGTCGTTAGGTAGGTCGGTATGTAACATGGGCAATTAGGGATTTGGCATGTTCAGTGATTTTATGTCAAAGACAATGCGATGCCTAAGGAAACATGAAATCTTGTTCTGATTGGTTGAACCCTCTCCGTGCCCTATTTGCCAGAACTTTTGCTCAACTATTCAGTCTCACAGTGTTAATGTTCTCGCTGGTCCATTATGACGATAGTACAAGGCTTGAGAGGGAACCTTTTGAAACCTATTGCTGCAGTAACTTCCTCGTTACTTCCGAACAATACTAGCCATTTTATATATTACGCTTAAACGCATGATACAGCCAACTTGTATACAGTTAAAATTTGTTTTTTAAAGTATTAAAATCCACACTAAAAACTGGTCTGACTACATCACCCTTCTTAAATTGTCTCCTCTCATAGGTCTATAAAATTTGTATATACAATTCATATTATCTTTATAGATAGGATTTATACAATACTACAATATAATTCATACAACAATATATTGAAAAATTACAGATTATATGTAATTTAAAGTTCATTTATATCGTTGTACAAATTGTATTGTAGTGTTATATAAATCCTATCTATAGAGGTTGTGTAAATTATATAAGCAGATTGTATGAAGTCATGAGAGGGGATCAATAAGGGTGATCGTGTAGTTTTTCCGAAACTGTAATTCTTAATTCTAATCTCAATTTTCACTTACTCTTTTTATTTAATCAACTCTCATCTCTAAAATCATTTTTAGTTTTATCAGTGATGATAGGTTCTCAGAGTTTTTCAATTCAACTAGGCTATATTGCATTAACATTAAAACAATATTTGTTGTTATGTTCAAGTGCAGGATTCTCAATATTGTCCATAAGCATTTGTCTCTAGTTTTTATTATTGTATTGTAAACTCTTTCATGGATTTCACTAATATTTTTGAAAATTTCAAGCTATTAACTTCAGACATAAACTATGAACTGTTGGTTTATTGATAAGGATATATTTTATAATATTTTCATATGAGTTTCAATGTTATTCCATCACTATTTTGACATTTAAATGCTTAATTTTTATTTCTTTTGAGTTTACAAGAAGATTTGATTATTAAATATAAATACAATTTTAAAGGATCATGTCTTGAATAGAATTGGAACAAAATTAGAATTAGAAAAGGTGTAGAACAAATTTTAGAACTTAAGGCATCATGTTATGAGCTTCCACACCAAATTTCAAAGTCATAGGACAAGCTATAAATAGTGAAAAAAAAAAAAGACAAGACAAGTTCAGTTAAACACTAGAGTTGGTGCAAATAATTTTAGTACTGCAATAAGTGCACTTTTAGAGCTTAGATTGTTCTGAGATTTTGTGGAGTGCAAGAACATCATGTGACGAATCTGCATATTGAATTTCATAGCTATTGGAGGTGTATATGAGTTAGAGAAAAAATGTGAAGAGAGACAGAAGCTGTTAACTTTTTGGATTTAAACAAAATTTGCGAAATAACGTCATTTTTGTGATTTTTAAATGTAAACTTGACCAAATTACTCAAAAAAAATATCCCCGAAGCCTAGTAACTTAAAAATCCAAAGGAGAGAAGATTTAAGGTTCCCATTTGGGTAGCCCCCTTTTTTTTAGATTTTAGGATTGTTTTTCATCTCTTTTCTTCTTATTTCATGTCCACGCCTTAGATTTAGTTATTTAGGCGTTGAACTCTAGTTTATTTATGTTGTTATTGCTGTTTTTTTCTATTTTCATGTTATTCTATCATGTATTTCATTTAGGTTATGCTAAATGCTTGTTAAACCTTTGTTTTTGTTAGATTGATATTGAATCCTTATTTTTCAGCCTTGTTAATCTTTATTTTATTTGTTATTTATGCATTTATTCTTCGTTTGGTTTAATTTTATATTTTATTTATGTTAATTTTAGTATGTTAGCTTAATTTTAATTGGGTTTGAAGATAATTGATAGATTTATAGATGATAATTACGAGAATTAGAATGGGTCTTGAATGAGCGTAGTGATTTATGTTAGAATTGAGTTGCAATATGGAATTAATGCCATGAATTAGGTATTGATTCATAGAATTGGTCATCTTAAGTGTAATTTCTAGTTTAATTACTAAATTTAACTTTTAATCCATAATTGTCATTAATGAAAACCATAAGTGGCGATTGGTTAATTGGTTTTGTGACTAAACTTTACTAATTAGTCTAGGATATTAATTCTCCAGGTTACATAGTTTGAGTTTGTGTGATTATAGCTTACACTAGTCGTTTCCTAATTCTTAATGTTGTTGCATCACTAAATCTAGAGAACTTATTCTTAGATGTTGTATGATTAGGGGTAAATTTTTTATCGTATAAGACTTATTTAAAAATAGAGGAACTTAGGATACAAGATCTTATCTGTGTCTACAAGCTAGGATCTTAGACATAACAAAATTTACATATATTTGATGATTGATTATAATTCATGAATCCATAAAATATCTTTTATCCATTTTTTTCGTTTTTGTTAGTTGTTTCTTGCCTCTTTACTTTAGTTTTGTTAATTGTCTTTTAATTTAGTTTAACTGCTTTCCAACCAAGGGTTTCTTTTATTTTCTTTTTCTTTTATACAACATTAGGAATAGCGTAAGAACACTACCAGCTTTCTATGGGATTGATCTTAATTTATTCCTGCAACATAGTAAGTTAACTAGGTAAAATTTATTATTTGATAGTCTGTGATAGATTCACAATTTATACCTTACAGCTAATTGGTTGATTGTAAATTTGTAATATATTTTATAAAGATATTTTTTATTTTATACATATTTGTTTAATTAATTAATATATGAGATAAAGTCAATGGGATGAATATACTTTTGTAGCTAAAATTATGATAAAGATCGTAATTATGGTATTCATATTACAATTAAATATTGTCTCTATATTGTTCTCAATCATTGCTTTATTAAGACTATAGATTAATAAAACGAAAAGACTAGTATATGTTATGTTTCTTCCTTATGAAAAAAGAAATCGATCTCATAAACTAAAATATGGAGACACTTAAACAAATATGTGGGTGTTTGCTGTAGAAAAAATGTATTGAATTAACTCGATATGAGAATTCTATATGGAACACTACTTGTTTATTTATGAAAATTCTCATTGTGATGATTATATAAGTGATCTTTAAACTTGAGATCTCAAAAGTATCTCGTATAATGATTGTTATGTTTTGATATTACTTTAGATTTATTCTAATCATAGAGAGTTCATTTGATAATCATTGAATGTAATATGAACTATATTGACATAGTTGAATGATCAATATAGGATTTTTCACAACAAAGTGAATAAGGATAATATTCCATTATTCTTGATTAGTATTAATTTAATAAATTTTTTGTCGAGATGGGATGACACTTTAAAAATAATTTTCATATGTTATTAATAAAATAAATTATTAATGGTAGAAAACTAATGTGATTAGACTAAAATAGAGTGGAGACTAATTCTATAATCTATGTTTAATCAGAATATTGTATGACTAAATGATTGAATTATACAAAAGCATTATAACTGTAAAGGTTAAGATAAAACTACTTTAACATTGTTAATATTTGGGTGGTCATAACATATTACTAGAAGTCAATCTTGATATATGATTACAAATTTTTTAATTATAGAATTAAAGATAAATTAGATGAAATTTTAATTTATCTATATCTAATTATGAATTTGAATTTTGATTTACAATCACTGCCAATATTTTAGAAACCTATTAAGTCACACATATAAATCAATTGAGTAGAGCATTGAGTAAACTCAATTAAGAAATTTTAAAAACTTCAAAGATTAAATATATGATATTTGGTTTTATTAAGATTAAATAATTATTATAATTAAAGTGAGATTTTAATTTTAATTTTATTTAATTTAAATATTAAAAACATCTTATGCATTTCTATATAAAAAATATATATATAAGAGGAGCTACCACTTCTCATTTTCTTCTTCTCAAGTGTTGAGTTTTTGTAAAGTTGGTATGCAATTACTATTAGAGGTTTAATAAGTGTGTGGTTCAAGTGGTTTTTCCATCAAGATTTGATAACAAATATGTTCATGGATCAAGTTTCACAATAAGATATGAATTTAAAATCATACTTTATTATACTTATGATTTAGTCTTATTATAGTTTAAAGCAATCTTATCTTATAAGAAATTGAAAAAATTTTGCTTTATTTCTACTATGTGCAATGTGATCATGTTTCAATTTTTCAACAGTGGTATCAAAATCAAATTTATTCTATAATTTGATTAAAAAATTATTTGATTGTTATTGATCAAAATTTTGGAATTAGGAATTGTAAGATGTTGCAAAGGCATATTTGAATTGTTTCTTGATGATAATTTTAGAATTGTTAAAAAAATATGTCTACTTAGATGCAGTCCCTTTTGTGCTTTTAGAAATACAATTGCTTTATGTATCTTATGTTACCTAATTATGTATTATGTGCCTTTTATTTTTATCATTAAAGTCTCTAGAATTTATCTTGAAAAAAATTACAACATGTGTTTTTAAATTTATGGAAATAGTATTTCAAGGTTTTATCCCCTTTTTTCTAGTTTCTTGAAAATTTGCCGCTTTTTGCTTTCTAGTTTCTCAAAAAAAAAAAAAACTGGTTTCTAGTTTAGATAAAATATTGTTGCTTCAGTTTTATTGATCAATTTTAATCAATGTTATTTCTTTCCAAACAAGCGAAACGTTAACCATTCTTTAATCGAAAACACATTATAATTTCTCAACCATATTTAGGACTAATTAATTGTTAACTAAACCTAAAATAGTCAGAGACTGTCTATCATTGGATGGGTAGATTGATGATGGTGAACAATATTCACCATGGGTTGAAGAAACTAGTGAGAGGAATAAGAAGAAGGCCAGATTGGGGAAGGAAGGTGACACGATTACTGCTAATGGCTAGCATTCAATGGCTGGTCATAAATCTAGATGGCAATGGATAAAGAATATGGATGGCGACTTCCATGAGGAATAGGATGGCCATTGTTTTTTACGCTACACTTATCGTTACTTAAGGCATTGCATGCTAGAAGAAGGACATCTTGTGGCAGCATGAAGGTGGCTGTGAAAAATGGTCAACGGTGAGGAGGAAAATGAGAGGCAATAAAGTTGTATAGGAGCCAGCTGCTAGGGTTTTTACTAAGGATGATGAAGTTAGGGTTTTTAAGAGGAAGAAGGAGTAAGGATTGTCACTTCTTTGTTGTACTCCCATGTAGTTCACTTATTCATTGGTATCCATCATGAAGCAATCATTTGTGTCATGACTGTCTTACCTATATAGCTTACATCAAAGTTGCATGGCCTTTACCGAAGAGGCACTTTGCAAGCTACTTAGTTGTTTGGTGAGGGTTGATATTTATGGCTTGAAAAGTTGTCAACGAATAGATTGGTATGGCCCCCTTCTGCTCGTTCAACCTTTACTTACTTCTCTCATTTGTCCATAGGCAACTATTGTTTTCCATCTTCTTAAATAGGACATGAGCCACATTAATTTTTTTCCTCATCAAGGAACCTCTAGCCACTGCATCTATATTTCCTCTTGTGTAATGGTTCCCTCCATTGTGAAATGTTTGTAAGAGGAACTCCTTTGGAAAATTATAGTGCGGATAGCTCCTTTGTAATTCCTAAACCTCTCCCATGCCTCATAAAATAACTCCCCCATTATTTTATTGGAAGTTAGCAATCTCCCTGATGATCCTTGTCATCTTTGTCAATTGAAAGTACTTGGCTAGGGAACCATGAACAATTTTCTCTCATGTAGTGATATTATTTGGGATGAGAGAATTTAACCATGTTTTGGCTCAATCCTTCAAGGTGAATGAGAAAATTTGCATCTTGGTTGAATGTTCTATCTACCTATTGTATCAAAAGGCATCCTAAATCTCTTAAAAGTTTGCTAGATAGGCATTTAGGTCTTCATTCACTAAGCCATAAAATTGGACACTTGTTTGAAGCTTTTTAAGTTAAGCTAGCTTGAAGTTATTATCTTGAAGGGGAAGCCTTGTTGTCCCTTATTAATTTGCATTCAAACTTAGCCTTATAAAGTCCATGAGGGTCCTTTGGTTCTTCCATGCTCTGCTTCTTGCACCATTGTTCTTGTATGGTTTCTTAGATCTTTGGTTTTCTTAACTCCATTTCTTGTTTTATGATATTCAAACGTCTTCGTTGTTTATCTCGCTTGAATTTCATATGTTCCTCATGTTCACGCACTTACAAATACATAAGGAAAAGTGTCAAACTCTTTAAATCAAAATCACTTAAATCGAACAAGATGCTAAACTACTAATACCTAATAATGACATAAAAAACTTGTTAATTTCTAAGTTAAAACTTGTTAATTTCTAAGTTAACTTCTTTTTTTTTTACGTTATACCATAAGTGAATGGGTCATAAAATTGTAATATAATGGATATCATCCCTAAAAAATTAGGTTTAGACATCATAAAATTTGAGTTACACTTTGTTTAAAACATAAACTAAAATAGTAAAAACGAAAAGTAAATGTTGTATTGGTTTCTATTAAGATCAAATTAACCAAATTAATTGCCAAATTTAATAATTAAATCTCTTTTTATCAAAACAAAGTTACCAAGCAAGTATACTGATCATAAGTAATAGAGTGAGTATTTTAAATACGAATTATCATCCCACGAAGATCACTTATAATTAATAGTAAGGAAAATGACTCCTAATTATCCAAAGAAACCAATTTGAGAGATTAAATTAACTAAAATCACCAAACTAAACTAAAGGGCTTCCAATTTTACAAAGAAGACTAACTTTGAAATTTAAGGTTGCTTAAAATTTTTGATGATCTAAATGGATTAATTAAGGATCAAGGGACTTGTCCTAGGGAAACTTCACTAAATCAAGACAAAGTTATGATCAAATCAATGTAATTTCTCTTACTTTTGAAGTTTAAGGTTTGGTCCACTCTTAAATCAACCAAAAGAAGGCTTAAAGTGCAAGAAGCTTAATCTAA